>JAGMVL010001403.1:0-444987 GCA_019202695.1 Populus x sibirica | reverse complement strand
TCATTTTTATGTTTTATAGCATTTTATCTGCTATTTCGCAACTGGGACTTCTTGTCTTTGGGTGCATCTTTCTGCTCGAATTCGATATGCCAAAGGTACATGCCTCCAATGTTTCTGCACAAAATTATGTTCATGTTCCAGTTCATAAAAATCATATGTTTTGAGTTTTTTGGAATTTTATAATGTAATCACAGAAACAATGTTGAAAAGACACGAAAATTTAAGCTGACAGAAGAGGACGTTTGGAGAGTGGGTACATTGATACTCCCAGCTGCAAATCTTGCAATTTCAAAGACAAGAGAGCTTTTCTCAGGAGAACCATCCATGACCCTAAAAGTAACTACCAAATCTCATTGCATAGTACTCTTAAAAATGTTTCTCCATCTGCTCGGTACCTTAAAGAGCCTTAATTTCCTGGTTCCAGGTAATTCCATTCTTGCTTCTTGGTGCTGAGTATGGTCATCTTGTAACTTTGAGGAGGCTTTGTGCTATTGGTATGTGAACTAGAATACAAATATGTTAACAAATCTCCTTGTGATCAATGTTTTGATGATAATTCAGTTCTTAATTGGAATGTCCTGTTGTTTGGCTGTGAATTTGAGCAGGGTTTTTCATCAGCTTCACCATACCAAAACTATATGCTTGCTATTCCAGTCAGATAAAGCAGAAAGGTATATAAAACCTCTCCATGTAATTGGAATGCTGTTAGTCTGTCTTACCATTCATGGTTGATTTAAAGTGAGATTTTTCGGAGTATTTCAGCTGAGCAAATGAAAAACCGAATGTTTGAAGCTTGGGGAGCTTGTTCTCACAAAAAGATTGTGGCAGCATCAGCAGTAACAGCTTTCTGGAATCTGTCAAGTGTCAAAACCCGTATTTTTACTGGTAATTGTGCAGAATTTTTCAGTATTTAAGCTGTTAAATGGATCTTTGAAAGTTACATGTTTCTTCAATAGGGGGGGGGGGGGGGGGGGGGGGGGGGGGGGGGGGGGGGGGGGGGGGGGGGGGGGGGGGGGGGGGGGGGGGGGGGGGGGGGGGGGGGGGGGGGGGGGGGGGGGGGGGGGGGGGGGGGGGGGGGGGGGGGGGGGGGGGGGGGGGGGGGGGGGGGGGGGGGGGGGGGGGGGGGGGGGGGGGAAAGAACTTCAAAGCCTTGATGATGAAGGCAGATTTGATTTTATTTAGTGCATTTAGATCCTTGGTGATACTACGATGCTTCCGGCAACATCTAATGCCAAAACAGGAAGATGGGGAGACACTTCCAACACAGGTAGAAGGGGAAGCAGAAAGAGAGCAAGAGAAAGGCATTAGTGGTGGCAGAAGGGGGGAAGCTGAAAGAGAGCAAGTGCAACAACAGGCATTAGTGGTGGCAGAAGGAGTGACCTCCCAGAAACAGTAGCTTGCTTGCTTGCATCTTTGCCCATTTCTAAAAACCATAAATTTGCAATTCCAGCATATCGATATGAGGCATTGTGTTCTACTCTAAAAACTAACAATTACTGTGAACAAAAAAGATCCATCCATTTTAGCATGTACAAATAAAAAAGATACTCGTATTTTCTTCTGCTTTGAGTGTCCTTTTCTTTGAACATTTTGACTGTGTTCCTCGTCACCCGATAAATGAAAATAAAGAATGAATCAGCAGTGACCAAAAATAGAAGGGCCTTGCAACCAAAATGAGTTATAAATAAAGTGTTTGATTGTGTCGGAATAGAAAAGAGAGAGATATTGGAACAGATCGTCGTCTCTTTCTTATCTATTCAAATAAATATATTTATCTCTTTTTTACATCTATATTTTTGTTTTAGGAATGCTAACCAAATATAATTGTTTTAGAAGAGCTCATCATTATAAATGTATTAAAAGAAAATTCATGTAGAAATAACATAAATTATAAATTTTGCCAAATTTTTTTATTGCAGTAGTGATGGTAAAACTATAATTTTCAAGTTATTTTTTTTATTTAGAAAAAATAAGTTTTTTTTTATATATTTTTTTCTTTTTAATTTGGTATTTTTTATTATTTTTTTTACACCTGGTCTATTTATTACCAATTCTTTCTCTTTTTATTTTCATTATTTTGTAATACTTTTTTTAGTTTTTTGGAAACAATGTTTTCCTATAAAAATGTTTATAATTGTAAATTTTACCATTTTGTTTTTACTATAAAAATAGTAAAATTGTAATTTTTAGGTTTTTTTAAAATACATTTTTCTTATATTTTTCTTTATACTTGAATAGGACGCATTACATCATTTTATTTTTTGTATTTATTAACACAAATTATTCATGATGTATTAAATTAAATGCATGCATAGCTTTTTTAATTTATAATTAGAATTTTTTAAAAAAAATACATTTAAAAAGATTTACATATTTATATTTTTTATCAAAAAACATTATCCAACCACGTCTCTATAATATTATTCTAGTATTATTCTATTCTAATCCAATAAAAAGTAACCAAGCAAAAATCTAGAAAATTTAAAAATCTAGACATGTCGTTTGTGTCAAACTAGAAAAAGCTATATGTCGTTCACACATAATGTAGTACATTTGACTCTCCCCTCAACAACAACCAATAAAAACATCACACGATACATAAACCCCACATAAAACTTCTCCCAAAAGTCCAACCCAAATCAAAAACCCTAATTCCCATTTTTCTCCTTTCTCCTCTCCCTTCAATTTATAAACAACCACTAGTGTTTATATATAAGAAAGCAAAGGCCTTTCTTGCTTGCTCTCTCTCTGTCAAATCAATAGATCTTCCAATCGAAATGGCCACAGCAGCAGCAGCAGAGAAAAGAAAGCCAGTGTTCATCAAAGTAGAAGAACTAAAGCCAGGAACTAATGGTCACAATCTCACAGTCAAAATTCTTGACTCTAAACCAGTCCCCGTTCCTAAGCCACGTCGTGCTCCTATGTCTCTCTCCCAACACCCTCAACGCCCTTCTCGTATTAATGAATGTCTTGTTGGTGATGAGACTGGGTGTATTGTTTTCACTGCAAGAAATGAACAAGGTAATAGATTCGTTCATCTTTATGGATAAATAATGTGTTTTTTTTTTTAGGGGTTTGATCATTTTGATTGAAATTGTTTCTGGGTTTTGGTTCTTGTTTGAAATGGCATCTGGCGTTTGGGTTCCGAGTCCTGAGACGCAATAAAGGTGGCCGCTTTTTTGGTTTTTGTGTGTTGGGTTTTGATGTTTTTGCTTCAATGGTTGATGGGTTTAGGGTTTTGAGGATTAATTCTTTGAACTTGTTATTTGGATCTTTTGGTTTTATGAGGTTTGTTATGGTTTTGTTGCTACTTTGTTATGGGTTTGTTGAGAGAACAGAGTTTGGGTCTTTATTTTATTAGGGTTGAACGAAAGTAAATGTTTGGCAAAGCTGAGCCTTTGGGGGTTGTAGTTCAAAGCAAACTAGCCTGTTTGTGTTTGGTAAGCAAAGTTTTGCAAGGGTGAGAATGGAATTTTGAGATTGTAGAATATTAAAAGTGAAATGGGTAAGCCTTGTAGATCAGAATGCTTGAATATCAGAATTCATAATTCAACATAATTATTTATCCTTGATTCATACACATAATTGGATAGGCAAAACTATAATTCTGTGCCAGTGGACATTAAGTGTCTTCTATTGATTTTAAACCAGAATGCTCCATTCAGGTGCTAGAAAAATTGTCTGGTCTTGCTTTCTTTAGTTTGTATAGTTGCATGACATAAAATTTGATGCTTTGATCAGTGATCCCACCATCGGTAACTAACATGTGCAAGCATGGGTGAATAGAATTCACTTTGTTCTCTTTTGGATGTGGTTATTCATCTTTTGGAGGTGATATGTGTATTGTCTTCATTATGGGCAAACCATGGGTTGTTTTCTTTGACATGCTAATTCATAGTGTCGAGCATCATCTGTACTTGTGGCTTGTAACAGCGGGGAAACATATCCTGCCTCTAACACTGCATGCTGGAAGACATGTAACCTGTCTTACTATCTATAATACATTGACCGCAGTCTTCCTTGATTTGGGTGCTAATGATTTTTTTGACCCAATTGTAAAGTTTTGTTTAATGTTTTTTCATGTGTTCTAACAGTGAGTTTGATCCTATGCAGCTGACATGATGAAGCCTGGTGCCACTGTCATCCTGCGTAACCCAAAGATTGACATGTTCAAGGGGTCTATGAGGCTTGCAGTAGACAAGTGGGGACGAGTTGAAGTTGCTGAACCTGCTAACTTTGCAGTTAAAGAGAATAACAATCTTTCTCTGGTTGAGTATGAGTTGGTTACTGTTCAAGCATGATTACCATCTCTCTAATGGAAGTGAATATTTCATATTTAGTAAAAACTTGACTATTGTTTCCTGGTTGTGAACTACATAAGACTAAGATTCTGCTTTGAATATGGTACAAAGTTTTGATGAGAAGTTGCAAAGTTTCATTGTTAACTGCAACAATTATCAGATTGGGAATGGAATGCAGCTGAATGTGATTGTCCAATCCGGCCTTTTTATTTCATTTTATTTTCCTTCTGTCTTTCTTTTCATTCGTTGACATTCTCCCTTGCAAGCTGTTGGTATTATGCTCGACAGGGTTCAGTCTCTTTGCTTACAAAACCATGACCTTTTAAAATAAACTTGAAATCTGAAAGAGAACAGCAATGAATCTCTAAACTTGAGAAGGGGAGAGTATACCCTGTTCTCTGGATTTGTTAATATGTAACGAACCAAGTAATTTGCGGCAATGAGGTTAGGTTTGGGGTTAACTTTAAACCTTACAACCGGATGGATCAAATACGCTATATCAAGCAATGCGGGATACGCTGAAAAAAATTAAGATCTGTCTCTTGGCAATTATACGTAAGTGCATGTATTTCTTCATGCATACACACATATAACATTCAATTTATGTCCTTAATTTTCAACTCTGAATTTTCAGTTGGGCAGGGGTATGCAACATAAAACAAACAGTGCGACTACACGAACATGAGCAATGAAAAAAAAAAAAAAAGAGAGGAGGAAAGAACCACTGGTCCTACAGACCAGAATAGTCAACAACACATTATAACCCTTAAAAAAAGATGAAGTCAGAAATAAAAAGGCTAAAAACCCTCATGGTTGAGAGATGCACAATTCCTTCTAATCTACTAAATAAACCAATTCTAAGGCAGCACAATGGATAATCTAGCTGACAATAAATGATTTAATGTCCTTGACTTGCACCGGACAAAAAGGCAACTACCAGCAGAAAAAAAACAACGTAAAACACATTTAGCATTCACTAAGAATGAATGCCTCCACTGTTCAATATGCATAGGTTTTCTGATATTAAGATGAAGCGTACCTAAGGGTTTGATATGAGCCAAAAATATCTCAAGCAACGCATTATCCTAACCAGCCTGAAATGATGAGACAAGGATGTGCAGGATTGGATAAAAGCAGCACAAGATCAACAAGGGGTTGTTGCACTGTCCACTTGCTTATAAGACGTAAGGGAACAGCTCATAGCTGTCACACATGTAACATAAAGCTTCAAATAACAAATGACAATGGATAAACATCAATGTACACAGAAATCCAAATATTTGAAACACCTTCACTTTCGTTCGTGTCCATCGAAGTAAATATAGCAGCTATTATAGGCTACATGACACTAATGAAAAGGGTGCTGTCCCAGAGTTTCTTACATACAAATACTTATAGTTTGGGGGCTCAGAAGAAACACAAAAGGAGTGGGAAAAAAATATTCAGGGTGAACTTTCCATTAGGGCAGCTTATTCAACACTTCTAAATCTAGCAGGCATCATTCTCTTAGATGAAAGAACTTTTGAACAAAACTTCACCCGAACCCATTGCACATTCATCATACATCATCATTGCAAGCTGATTAAATACAACAAATTAGTAGGGTACATAAAATCACCTATTTAACACCAACAGTACAGAAGCTTCAGAAAGAAAACGCAGTGAAAACTGTAACTGAATGAATCTGTAATACATCTTTCAAATTGATGAACTGAGAGCTACATCTTATGCACAACAGAAACATATAAGACAAACAAGTAGCTTATTAGGGCTATAGAAGGATGAGAGTCTACTAATCCATCTAGGTTTTAGAAGCTCAGAAAATCCAACTGGTCTCTTCAGCAGCAAAACTTTTAAAAGGCAGAATTTTGTACTAAAACTTGCCTGATGCTTCTGACAATTCATCACACATCATCATTGCAAGCTGATTGAATAACAATAAATCAGTATGCTCCCTTAATGGTCAGGTTGATTTTTTTCTTAAATAAATTTAATCAAAAGAAATGCTTAAAGCCAACTATTTAAACTTAAGACTAACAAGAAGTGCATTTATAACTACATATATGTCATCACAGAACTCAAATTGTCAAAAGGATTCTTTATAGGCAATATATAGTCTCTAAGAAACACGGACAATATATGGTCTGGAAACAACAATGATTCACATCCATCTTCTTGCCACTAACCACCAATCCCAGCTCAACCATTCCATCGGACTTTGATAGTACAATTTAGCAAGTTAAATTTTCTCTCTAAATAATTGTCAATATAACTCCAAAAGAAAAAAAATTCAGAGGGATTTTTATTTTTTTGAAAAAACATAATACTACAATAAAACAACCAGACCACCGTAATAGCTGCCATGCCATCCATTTGTTAATTTGTCCAACAAAAACCAGTGAAAGTTGTCAGAACATCCATGTAATACATCCACCGTATTTGCCCCTATTGGCTGAATCTAGGTCAGGCTACCATTATGCTCCTGCACCATGTGGCTGTTCGTTATTCATGGAAATTCTTAATTTGCACAAATGAGTCTGTATTTTGGCTCTGATGCTCATTCAATATATTACAAATACACTGGATTATCAACAGGAAAAATTGTAACTCAAACATATGATGGACTTCTAATAAATAGAGAAAATGGCACTGATGCAACAGCAAATTCTTTCAGGATAATCTCAAACACAGATCATTCAATCAGACTTATTTAGAAATCCTTGCAACAGCATCCTTATATTAAATTGCTGTCATTTTACATCATGTTTCAAAGCATTTTTCAGATAAGATAACTGTTCTGTCTAATCTAGATATGATGCCATCCCTACTAGTTTAAAAAGCTTCAAAATAAAAACAAATCCAAGTCATTCCATCTTTTTCTTCTTCGATCTTCATCTAGTCTTGACCTAATCCTACAACATGAAAAGAGAGGAGTTTGCACCTATTTATCAAAACAAAGAAAGGCTTTTATCTTCTTCTTAATTATTTTAATGTGATAATGTTACACAAATTGAGAGGGCTTAGCAAATAAACATTATGCCATTTATCTTAACCCATGGCCTCAAGTCCACTAATAGACTGGTTAATCCAGCAAACACTCACTTACCAGAAAATTAAAAGGAAGAAAGAACATCAAGGGGGATTACAAACGTTGTTAGATACCTAATTCAAGAATAAAACCCACTGGTTAGACAACCTATACCAAAACTTCTCCTCAATGAACACAAGAAAACAGGATGACCACATATTACAGATATATAAAAGTTACCATCACCCCATTTGTTTAGTGCCTTTAACTTACCACAATTTTTTTATTACTTTATACCAGAATTCCCAATTTCTACAATCGGTTTCTCAAAACATCAACACAAAATTACACCAAAACATAACATAATCATCAATTTGGTAACATGACACTCCATTACTCAATCAATCAAGGAAACAATCAATCATTAAACAGAAACATTTAAGAAAAAAAAGATTACATCTTTTCTATACCTTCAGGAAGCCAGCCATAACCGCAGCGAGAAATGGAGAGCATTGAAGTCATCAAAGCAGAAGCAGTCACTGTATGGTAAGGCATCATTGATTCAACAGCAAAGCTCATTTCCACTGGACTCCTCCTTCATTAACCAAAAACAACAGAAAACAAAACACCCCATTAAAAATTTCTATCGATCGAAACAAAACAACCCATTAAGGTTTTAATCTTTCTAAACTATAACAAGACAATATATATAAATATTTATACACACAAGGAGGGGTAATGGTGACCTGAGAACGGGTTTGTTGGCAGTGGAGTTGAGGCTAAAGGGGAGGCTTTAGGTTTGGATTTGGATTGAGAAGCAAGGCGGGCCGCCGCGTTACGGGCGGCGGATGACCGGAAAATGGATCTGGCGGCTGTAAATGAGGCCATTTTTTTGGTGTTTATTAAGATTAGGGAAAGATGGGAAATTTTAGAAGGTGAGAGTTTTTGGCAGTGGTTTGTGAATAAGAAAAGCTTAAACCCTTTGGGAAGGAATGTTTGGGTGTAGATGTTAGTGTGTGATATGCCTCTGCCAAGATGGCCACTTTCTGTTTTTTATTTTTTACTTTTTTATTTTTCACAAAATTGATTTTATACACACACACTATGCTACTACTATAATTACAATCACAATATCTAAAAGAGTGTTATTAATGTTTTTTATACATAACTTGTCTCCAAAAAATCTTCTTTTCCTTCAATTCAAAAAATTTTTATTTTTATTTTTAAAAAAATAAAACCTTTTTAGAAGTTAAACTAAATCACAGCCTGGTTTTAATAAAAAATAGATTAAACCACCCAACCAAACACACCCTAACCACAAATAAACCATAGATCCGATTTGCAAAACGGGCGGTTCAAATTTTCTTTCAATAAACCCATGACCAAAAAGAAAATTACGAATACAGTACCACCAATTACCAAACACCCTCAAAAAAATCCCTATCGAACAAAAACCCCTAAATTAAAGTATTTCAAGTCCCAGTTTTCACGACTTCAATTCTACAGAACAGAAACAATGGCTTCTCTCTTCAAGGTAAACTCACTGTAACACAAAAAAAGAAGTTTCAATCTTTGAACTTTTTTTTCTTATGAATAATCACCCCTTTTGTTTTTTTCTTTTAATTTCAGGATCTAACAAAGCTGTCAGCTTATAGAGACAGGGAGGTTCCCTGGTAATCAAGAAGAGTTTGAACATGCACTTCAAACCGCAACAACTGTCTACATTGGTAACATGTCTTTTTATACTACTGAAGAGCAAGTTTATGAGCTTTTCTCTCGAGCTGGAGAGATTAAGAAGATAATCATGGGTTTGGACAAGAATAGTAAAACCCCATGTGGATTTTGTTTTGTACTGTAAGTATCTGGTTTGTTTCTTGTACAAAGTTTTAATCTTTAAGTACTATGTTTTATGGACTTGAGAAGCTAATTGTGGGTTTAGACTGGAAGTTTAAAATCTCAAGTGGGTTTTGTTTTGTCTTTTAAGTTTCTGTTTTGTTTCCTGAACTAAATTTCAATCTTTAATTACTATGTTTATGGGATAGAGAAGATAATTGTGGGTTTAGACTAGATAATTAAGGCACGTGGCTTTTGCCCTGTTCATTAGAAAGTTTGAATCTTGAAGAACTATGTTTGTTGAAGAAATTAGGGAGATGATTGCTGTTTTAGACAAGAGCCCAAAAACCCCTTGTGGGTTTCATTTTGTTTTGCGGGTATCTCTTGAATCCTTCACAAGGAAGTTTGATTGTGGCTTTTGTTTTATTGTGTTTCCTCTATGAGGAAGTTTGAGTTTTGAAGAACTGTTTTTGCTTAGAAAACTTGTTTCCTTGTTCCTTTTTTGTGTTTTTATGATAAATGGCTTTTGGTTTAGAACTTCTGTGGGTAGTTATTTGTAACGAGTATAGATTCCAACTCATTAGTTTGCACATTTGTATTATTAGATATTACTCCAGAGAAGACACTGAAGATGCGGTGAAGTTTATAAGTGGAACCATTCTTGATGATCGTCCAATTCGTGTGGATTTTGATTGGGGTTTTCAGGAAGGAAGGCAATGGGGTCGTGGTCGGGAAGTGGTGGACAGGTGAGCATGCCCCATTGGCCAGCATTTTGCAAAAAGCTTATCCTTCAACTGGCTTTGATTTTTTTGGTTTGTTCTTGTTTTTTACAGGTGCGAGATGAATATCGGACAGACTATGATCCTGATATCCTTTAGCTTTGTGTTTGTGTGTGTGCGCGTGCGTATGTGGTGAATCATGAATCAAATGGGTGCATAATTAAAGGGTTTGTCTTCTAAAAAGAGACAAGTACGGCAGCATGCTAATCAACTGATGTTTTTCCTCTCCTGATTTATCATTATTAAAATAGCAAGGCAACTTTCAGTTTCCTTAACTTGTGCTACGCAGAGGTGGTTATGGAAAATTAGTCCAGCGAGAGTTAGAAGTACAAAGACAGCTTGTAGATTATGGTGCTGGGTCGTTGGGTTCTTTCCCTGCGGTTATGCCGCCACCTCATTGTAAGTGTCAAGAGTTATTTTATCAAAAAATCCTTTTCTTAAACTGTATCTGTAATTCTGAATTTTTCCATTTGCTTTCTAGAATGATTCTTGTGTTTGTTTATATGCTTTTGAGCTTTTTTATTGAAGTAGAAGGCCAGAGATTTATTAGCAAAACATTGAAACAAGCTCAGTCTGGGGCAGCCCAGCCCAGCTGAAGCTACATTTAGAAGTACAACTTAATTAAAAACTTGTATGCATATGTCATGATTCATTGTGAATGATTAAAGAATCAGTATTTGAAAAATGCAGTAGAAACTGTTTTTACTAGCCATGATGCTACCATGAATTATGAAATTGATATCTAGTAATATTTTACCAAGTGCCTGCATGAATTGTGATGCATGTAAATTGCAAAATGATCGTGGCCATTTGCTTGAGCATGGAGGAAAAATGTTGTTCTGTTAAGCATGCCTTGCTAATTTAGTGGTTTTGTTTTGTTTTGTTATTTATACTCCTGTTCCTTTTCTCTCTCTCTTTTTTTTTAAAAAAAAAAATTGCTATCTTTTGAAAATTGTAGTATAGTGGAATGTGTACAAGCTGCACAATATGGAATGTGTACAAGCTGCACAATATAAATGGGAAAATGAAATAGAGGACAATACCTTCCTTGTTTAAAACTTGATATTCAATTCTATATATCATCTTGGATGATGCATGACCATCATGGCAATTATCGGCTTATGACCCATTGTCCAGAGTTCACAGCACACATCTAAAGTAAAAACCCTTCTTTGCCTACCAAAATGTGAATAATTGTTCCTGGAATATCCATCATGAATAACCCACCATTTTTTCATATTGTTGCTCGTCCGATGGATTCTGTTGCTTCTTTTCTCTTATATTTTTATTGATTAGTTCAAACATTTTGTTAACATTAGGTTGTTGTATCTATGCCATTGCATTAGACCCAAAAATTTTTTCTTTGACCTTGCACAATGCATAGAGATTTATCTTTCAACATCCTCTTGACATCTTTGTCTCTGCAGTTGGCAGGCGTGGTGGAGGCCAGAATTATGGTAGTTCCAATCGCCAGGGTAGAGGTATTTTTTTCCTTTTTATGCACTCATTGATTGCATGGAGTATCCCTTTCTTCTAACATTCCTTCTATTCAGCATGATTTTTTATGTTGTTCAAGAGTGTGGGCCTGGCCTATATTTGATTCTTCTTGATGTTGTCATAATAAACTGTGATTGTCTTTCTGGAGAAGCAGATTACCTTCAGCGGAAGCGGAACAGAGAGGATGACCAACAACCACGCGAATCTTCAAAGAGAACCTCAGATCATGAATCCAGGAGGAACTTTGATCCTGACTCACGGCCGGTAATCTTTAAATGCATAGTAGTCTTGTATGCCTGTGAGCATTCTTTAAAATTGTCAACATGTTGCCAACAGTTAACCAGTCTAGCATGTTTAGGGGTTTATGTTTTCTTACTCTAGACAAGGGAGGTCTTATTTCCAGCCTGTGTTTAGCTGATTTTGACTCTGCGATGGCACTGATGATTATAAAGAACCCAGAATTGTCACATGCTCACTGCTTTCTTGTGTTCTTGAATGTATTGCTTTTCTGTTGTATAATCCATTGTTGCTTGATGTGGCAGGAGAAGAATCCACGATTTCGTGAAAGCACCAACTCTGATGATGAAGAGGAAGATGACAGACAGCAACGACCTTAATCAGTTCTTATTGCTGTATTCTGTACTGTGAAGTTTATGTAATAGAACTTTGCAGTGATGACAATGCTTTCCAAGGATCAAATGTTATTGTTGCAGCTAACAGGTCTTGTTCTTGGTTTCTGCAACAAAGTTGCTAACAACTTTACTTTGTCTCAGTTGTAACTTCATAGTTTATACAGTGTTGATTTTTGAGTTCTCACTCTTTTTACCGCCTGGAATAGTCACCTGCTTTTTGGTGAGGTTAATTTGCAAGAAGCGAATCATTCTATTTCTATCCGTCTTCTTGCGTGAATTTCTTTATTTCATCTACTTTTTAAGGATGAGAAGCAGATGCAAAAACCCATAGCAGTAACTGAAGCAAGCCAACATGCTCGAGAAAGATTTGCCATGATCATGACATTTATCAAAAACTTGATCATGACATTAAAAACTACAACGCATCAACAGAGCTGTCTCTCTATAAGAACAATTGCTCACGAAGAGCTCATATGATGACCCTCAACCTCACATGATTTCTTCTCTCTTCAAAGTGCATTGCAGAATGGGCAAAATTTGGGATCGCCTAACACACACTTTAAGGTGCTAGCTTTAGAAGATCCAATTGTAGATACTCTAGCCAGCGTACAAAACTCACTCAACTTCTTTAATAATTCTTCTTTTTCGCATTGGTTCAGTAACAATGCTTCCCGGGGCACTGTGAGCTTTCCTCCTATGATCTTTTCTCCTTTCAGCTTCAATCATTACACGTCTAAGGACACCAGCCTTGTATATAGGTTTGGGCAAGTGCCTATGCCTGCAGTCATAACAAATAAAATGAGTAGCCAACACTTGTTGATGCTGTAATAATGACTCCGCGAATACCGAGCCAATAAAGTTTTCCAAGGCTAGTTCCAATCGCAAGAGTTTTCCAGCCAAATCCAGTATATTTAAGAGCTAAAATTCTCTCACCTCACAATGCGCTTGACCTCAGGAAGGTGCTTGTAGCGCGTCTTTAGAGCTTCGTTATATTCATGCCTTCTCTGTTCCCTTGGCAGTAGCTACACAAAAGAAATGGGTTGTTATTTACTTATGAGACGCTGTTACACAAGATTTTTATGCAAGAATGTAGCTATAAGGAAATGAAATAATAGAACTAAACATTAATATCAGTGCTCGAAATAAAATCATCAAAAAATTTTAAAGGTTCAGTGCACCACATATCTTGCATTGCTTCAGTAGTTCAGTTAGCATCACCACACACAAAGTACAATATAGATATGACAATGCTGAAAACTCAGTAGCGCTGCAGAAAGGATATGCAAGTATTGAATTTGTGTGGACAAATAAGAAACTTACAATTCCTAATTGTTCAGACGCTTTAGCTTTCCATAACCTCAGATTTGTGTCATCACTTCCTGAAATAACATAGCTTGCATCACAGCTGAACTTGACACAGAATACCCTACATAATCCAGTCAGAAAGCAGACACGTATTAGTGAAGATTGAATCTTCATTTAGACAACTCACAAAAGTTCTGGCTTTAGCACAAAGGCCTCATTTTCTGAAGTGACAAGATACAACAAGACACCAAAAAAACGAGTTAAAGCCCCAGATTGTTCTTGCACTATATCGATACTACATTTTCTTGGTTCAATATTACTTGGGTTAAGCAGGGTACAAACCATGGTTAGTTTAAACCACGTGGCATGATTAAAAGGTGCCACGTGTCCAAAACTAAATTTTGAGGTGCTTTTTTATAATTTTTGTAAAATTACAGATTATAAATAAATTGAAAAAAAATATATAAAAAAAAAATCAGATGTAGCATGAAAGATGCCACGTGTCCAAAACCAAATTTTGAGACATTTTTTTTCTAAAATTACAGGTTACAAATAAAAAAAAAAAGGCTCAAAATTCAGTTTTGGACACAGCACCTTTTAATCACCACATGTATCCTAAGCTAACCATAATTTGTACTCAGCTTAACGACATATTGAACCAAGAAAATATAGTAGTGTAGAGGGCATAATAAAACAAATTGATAGTACAGGGACACACTAATTTAAATCGATGTAGTACAGGGACAATTTGGGGCTTTAACTCCCAGCAAAAATCCTATGATCAATCAACAAGGTACAAGACCACAAACATTAATGAGAAATATAAATCCAAGAACCTTTGCATTCTCTTTGTGTGATAGATTTCTCGACTGTGACCTCCATTATACTGGAAAATTCTTACCTGCATAGGAAGAAGTTTGATTAAACATAAAATCCATCTTTAATAACTAAACTAACTACATGCGGCAGCATTTGCTTAAATTTAACTCACTGTTCTATCATAAGATCCAGTTACGAATTCCCGACCTGTTGGTGAGAAATCAATATCCATCCTGAAAATGAATAATTGGTGTTAACAAACATTGTCTCCTTGGCAATCGCTAAAATTGACAGAACACCTAAGAAATGTAAGGGTTACTAATACTAAGTTCAAAATTCAAACTCCAGCCATCTTACACTGCAGAAACATGATCTTTGTGTACACACTTGGCTTCATCGAATTTTCTCGCATCATAGCTATAGCAGTTGCAATCCTCATTTGCCTGCATCATTATGCAATATTACTAGTAAATCTTCACAGAATGTAATAAATCAGCTCTACGCAGTAAATCACCATATCAATCAGGTTTCTGAGATTTTTAATCAAATTATTATCAGATTGCAATTTGTTAAAATATCAAAGTGCATTCTCCTACAATCCAGGCAATGATTCCCAAATACTCAGAAATTAAAAACACAAGTTTTAAGGAATGCATCAGCTCATGTGCTTACAGCTGTGAAGTTCATGGGCTCCATTGGGTTCCAAGAAATAGAATTAGTTTTTGTCTGCAGCAAGAAAAAAGAATGTTCACATTATCAAAAGAAAAGGCACAGTACCATGAATCTGGAAATATAGGACAGAATATACTTAAAAGTATTCAAGGCACATATAATATCTGAAAAAACACATTAACAACAGAACACTTTGTAATAAAAAGCATCTACTAAAAGATTTGCAAATTTTCCAGCTTAAATAATGCCAGTATAACATTGTCTATAACATAGAAACCTCCACCTCCTCGTGTCCCCCCTCCCCCTTCTGTCTGGATGAAATTTAGAGTAAAAAGATACTACAATTATAGTTTAATAGGCTAAAAATTATCTAGCAATCCCTACAAAGTAAAAAAAAACTATCTCCAACAACAACAATGGTGTTGGTGAATAACTTGATAAAGCCACGTCTTTGGCTTTTGAACCAATTGTATGCTATTTCACTAACCAGAACTTGGTCACTACTCCCTGAATTACAACTTGAGTGAAATCTATGTTATCATAACTTTTCAGACCTGCCTAAGAGTTGGTGGATTAAGAAGTGATAAGAATGCACCTCAATGAACATTGAGGAGTTTATTTCTTTGCATGGAGGGGGGATCACTTGTCATTTTTCAGTTCACTTTACCCAGACAACAAAAAGTTGATGCAGATCATCAAAAAATGTAAAAAGGAGATCTAAGATCATAACCATGCATTTAACTTTAAGCTGATAAATAATCAGACTTACCCTCATAATAAGTTTCCTTGCTGGAGATGACACGCGTAAGTCGTACAACATTATGCTGCGATCGCTGCAAAAGCAAAAATACACTTCAAATAAGGACGTGTTTAGGTTGATGTCTTTGAGTACACATGCAATTTGTGTCCACATGCATGACTGAAAAAACCCATTCAAGGTAAATAACCGGAGAATATCCATAAATAATGTACATATTGTAAGTATAAAAGGATCTGTTACCCAGCCCTCAATGTCCTGAATATGTGAGGTCACTAACAAGAGAAGAAATTGAAAAGCCCCACAGAACATGCATTGCATGCACAAACACAAGAATATCAACATCAGGACTTTGGCCCTAACAGCTGATTCTGATCCAAAAATTGAACAATTTATGCAATATCTTCTTAAGCAAGCATAAATACGTTGGCTCTGATAGGATGTCAGGTTGTATTGGTTGCAGGACATGCTGAAAACATAATCATGAAAAGAAATAAGATCCTTGGGAATCCTTAAGATGCAAGTGTTAATTTGTCTTGCATCATTAGAGGAAGCCGACTCTCCATGCTACAAAATGCTATGTCCAATGCCAAATAGCTGAACATGGATGATACCATTCTTCTTTAAGTGCAAAAGGCTCTAAGAAATCTATTATTTCTGTTTCCCAAACTTCACGAGGTGCATAAGAATCTACCTGTGGCAGAATTCACGCAGCTGAAACAACAGACCTAGTCACAAATACTTGAGACAATCAAGGTTCTCTTCAAATAAGGGAAGTGGAAAGACGAGCACAAGTTCAGGGTCAAACTTTGCTGAGCTAGTTTCCATCTTAAAATTCTTACTCTAATTACTTTTAACTCTTAAATCTTAATCTAAGTATGTGTTAAGATTCCTGTATTCATAGCAGTTCATGTACTTGCCGAGTTTTTTTAGACATTCAATATCTTAATATACATGACAGAGAATGAAAACATACTCCGAGTAAATTATCCACATCATCAAGCTCAAAATAACAGACCTTAACTTTATATATGCATGCATACCTTGCTGATGTAGCCAAGAGATTTGGTTCCCCTGGATTAAATCGGACAGAGATAACTGAGTCTGTTCCCCACTTAAAACTGTTCACTGGCTGAGACCTAATTATGGTTGGCGTATTAGAGAGTAAATTTAAATAGCTTGTGCACTTTGTAGAAGTAATGAGATGAGATGAGATCAAAACCTATTATGATTCCAAATATCTACTTGGGCACCAGCTGTGGCAAAGAGATCACCACTCCATTGATGGTCAACAGCCCTGAAAACAGCAAGGTGGAGTTCCAAATAAGAGGGATGTTCAAAAAAACACACACCTACATTAGATATACATCGAAACATATTCCCTGAGAAGGCCAAATTGAATTGAAATCTTACCAATATGCATTTTCCCCCATATAAACTGCCCGTGGCTGAAAATACAAGAAATTTTGAATGAGAAGAGAAAACTTAATCAATATACAATTAACAAATATATCAAGAAAGCATTACCTCAGATGAACAATCGGACGAATTGCCTGATTCCATAATAGTAGCTACAGGAACATTCCAAAGCCTGACACTGAACCAAGAAGCTCACAAATTAGTGAAACGTGAACTAAATTCTAAGTTGAAATGAAAGATACATCAAGATACCACAAAGCATTGAGCTTCAAAACCTTATTTTCCATCTTAACAAAATAAATTGTCTTACGTGCAATCAGTTCCACATGATACAAGAGTACTCCCATCTGTAGAGGCAGTCAGACCTCTTACAGCACCTTGGTGACCGGGAAATCTACAAACTGTTCTCCTGTTGATTCAGATCTCATAAGTCAAACATCATCACATGCACAACATCGACCTATCAACATATGATCCACTGAAAGTATATGTAAAAAAATTGCAAGACCTGATCTAGGAATCCATTTTTTTTTCTTTTTTTCTTTTAAAATGCATTTTGTTGGTCCTGGGATCCTTAAAAAATATCCTAGCATCATGATAAGACAATTGATAAGCAAACATATTTCTCTGTGGCCCTAACCTGATCACTTCTATTGCATTTCCAAACCCCACAAAAGCGTTCATAAGTAGATAAACACCAAAATGGTAGTATCATACTCGTTTTAAAAAGCTAATCTGCGTAGTCATTACTTCCACAGATCACTTCTATTACAAATGTGAGACACATAATGGCACCAAGTAAGAAATAGTTGCTGTCTGTTTTTCTTTTCCAATTTTCAGCTAAGAGAAACAAAGATCAATCAACAGTCTTACATGCCATAGGTTGGCCTGCAATACATACGGAAACAAGACAAGAAGGAACAAAAACGCTATAACAGTCTCTCTGGTACCACCAGTTCTTTTCTCTTCCCATGCTGACCTCAATATATGCGTGTAATATCCAACATAAAAGAAACTTAAACGCAGCTTATAAATGATCTAAGAAGTATAAACTTTAAACTGAAGAATGCCGCATGAGATTACCTGTTAGCTATATCCCAAAGGCGAATATCTGCAAACATCACAAAAACAATGAAAAATTAGAAATATTAAACTAATTTAAAGCAAAAATTTGAAATGTTAAAAAAATATAATACTAAGTAACAAATTTAAATGCTAAATTGAAACACATAATCAAATGAGAAATGCTAAACACATCAAAATACCTCCATCCATGGAACCAGAAAAAATCCCTTTTAAGTAATTTGGGTTTTTTGCCATACACGAAACTGCATCAATATGCCCATCCATTGCGCCAATAAACGGCCTTGCAAATATCTTTAATAACAATTATAATCCCAATTAACCATTTTAAACAACAAAAACGCCAAATAAACAAAACAAAATAATTCAACTCAATTTTTTTTTTTCAAAAAAAGACATTAAATTACCTTATCCAATTTGGCAGCATTAAGTGCCCTCTGATACTCCACTGCTTTCTCTTGTGTTCTTAGGTTTGGGTCGAAATTGTGAAACACTCTCTAATCCAAATTAGCACAAAAATAAGCAGAAAAAAGAAAAACGAAGAAAGGAGCTTCCATTATATTCAATAAGTAAAATTCCAGGCAGAAAAATAAAGGGTCACTTTTCAAGAGGTCATTTAATGCAAAATTAGAGATTTTTCTGTTCAATCAGTTCATAAAAAATTAGCGATTTTTAAGAGGTGCGTTCTGCAAAATTTAATAAATTTATTGGATTTTTAGAGAGAGAAAAATCTTACTTGAAGATCCTGGCTACGTTCTCGAGTGAATTCATCAGTTGAGCGTGAAATTACTTTCACTTTCATTTTGAAAATTTTTTACAAATTCAAAAGTATTGATAGAAGAAAGAGAGAGTTCTGGCTCAGTTTGTCATTGGAGAGAGAAAAATCATGGAGGGAGAAAGGGAGGGGCAGCGTGGTTTTAGCTAAAACCCTACAGAAGGAAAGAGAGGGAGAAACATAAAGGCTGTGGGCCGGAAATCTAAACGTGCTTACAAAATAAAGCCCAATGTTAAATATGTATGGAGCCCATACATCAATGATTTTGATGGTGGGTCAAAATGGGCTTGTTACCTTTCGACCACCCAGTCAGTGAATGAATTTATTGTTAATAAGAGAATAAATAATATATACATATTGCACATGATATATTATAATAAACCTAGTAAAATAATAAATAAATTACATTGGTTTTCAAAATTCTATTAGGTAAATTAAAGTTTTTATAAAATTATATGTTTATATTCCATGTAAGAAAATGCAAGTGCACCATATCATATATTCCAATCACATTTCTAATACTTCTTGTTTTTTTTTTTAGTGAATTTAATTGTAAAATTTGAGGGATTCTTGTAAGATGGCTGTTTCTAGCATCATAAATGTTGTAATAATATATTTTAGTTTTCTCCAATATCTCATTATTCGTAGATTTGAGGTCACTAAAGTTTAGTTTACATAGCTCAAACTAATGAAAATGACATGAATTATCATGAAAAATGGATGCTTTCATCATTGATCTTTGATGCTCTGGCATGATCCCTGAATGACAACACCGTGCCACATCAAAGATCTGCCATGCTTGAACCAAAATTAGCTATTTCTTGAATCCCTCAAGAATCATGCTTCAAACTTATCCTACCATGCAAGGTAGTGCTTTTTCTTTCCAAGATTTGTTTGCATTTCCATTTAAAACTTCATGAAAATTTTGAAGCTAATATTGGAAAGTTTTGAACTATAAATGCTGGAGCAAAACATTGTTGAATGCTTTGAGAAACTAAAATGGTAACTTTCACTTTAGTATACAGTTTATGCAGTTCATTTCTATATAAAATCAGAAATAAAGAGTTATAATACAAGCACTTGGAACTTGCTGCAAACCTCATTAAAAAGCACTCTGCAAATACAAGGTGGAAAAAAATTGTAGATCTAGCACAAACATGAAACCCTGTTTTCCATAAATTAAGCAAACTTGTCAAGAGTTGCCATGCATTTGGGTTATGTTCTCCCTCTTCATAGATTTCAGAGTGCGCATTTGTCTTCACTAATCCACAATGTTTGCTAATATACTGGAGAAAGAAAGATTGGCAGAAGTTGACATGCGATGTGCATACAAATTCAAACCTGGCCGAAAATCCCAAGGTAATCAGGCAAGGTCTACAATTTGTATTTGATTGAATAAGCTCTATAGAAGTCTCTGTGAGCAACTACTGATCTTCTCTGTAATCTGGGTTCTCCTTCAATATGACAAACCCTTCAAGAATGGCTGTAAGAGGAATATACCTGCAGAACCAAGTACTTGTTAGAGTACTATCAACCAATAACAGAAAAGTTAATGGTAACTTCGAAGAAAAATTCTCACTTCTCGGTAGCCAGTTCAGCCCGATCACCAGCAGCTAGAAGAACTGGGGTTGAGTGGGTCTGGAAACCAGTAATGGTCTTGGGTCTTCCTGCTTGACCAACAACATCAACTGCCTGTCCCACTCGAACAGGTACAGGTAAAGGCTTCAGATTCTCATCCACTGTCAACAACATTCTTGGCTGTGGCCACATAGAAAAACAAATTGGCAGTGAGAAGCAAGTGATTCACAAGGTAAAAAGGAAGCAGATAATGTAGGTTGATGTGTCCAAATTCTAACAAACCTGCATTGCTAGAACAAGGAAGTAGAGGACATAGTGATATTTCCCAAAAATGATCGCTTTCATATCAAGACAGGCATGAAGCATTGTTATTAGACCAGCTAGTGCAGTCCTGTAGAGAGAAAATAAAATAATAATTCAAAAAAGAAAAGAACACTCATAGATCCCATCAAATGATTCCAGGGAAAGCCAATTTTCACCGAAGGAGATTTCTTACGGTGATAGTAAGAAGCGATCAGAATGATATGGATTGAGGGTCAATAAGCCCTTCCCCAAGTGTACCAGACCTTGGGCAATTCGCACCTGCATGAGCCAAGTGGAATCAGTCAGCTAATCTTTGATGGAACCCAGCAGCACAATTAGAAAACTAAAGACACATTTAGAATAAGCATTACACAGAAAAGAAGGCTGGAATCTTTGTAATAATAGCTGGAAAGATTGCGAAGCATTCCAGCTATGCGAGCATTGTTAGTTCCAGCACCCATCAAACCTAAGGAAATAACCGCAGCCTGCAGCATTTGAAAAACAAGCAACTTTTAGAGGGTAAGCAACAGAATAAAATTTAAACCGTGAACCAAAGTGTGATCTTACCATTGCAACTTCTGAATCTGTATCGTGGCTAAGTCTACTTAATGTGTCCATAACATTAACCTGGCAGATATATGAAATAAAAATCATCAGCAAACAACACTTGTTTTGAATTCTCAGAAACAATTTAAAGAGTAGAAATTTAGATATGCAATCACAAGAAAAACTATTTGAAAAAAAAAAAAAAAAAACACAAGAAAAGCTATGTTAAATTTTTATTTCCCTCAATCTATGGACAGACAGACTGAAAGCCAAATGAACAGGTGAAAAGGGAAAAAGCAATTAATTGATTATTATCTCACTTTCTTTGTTTTTTCATCTACATAGATTGATTACAAGAATTTCTCCATTCATAACTGGAATTATAAAGAATTTACTTAGTTTGCTTACCCAGCCCTGGTAATTATTTCAATAGTCAGTTAAAAATCATCATAGTATACTTGTGCAAAATAGGCAAATTTTCAAATCACTACAAAAAGACTTTTTATACCTTAGGGTTTGATATACAGAGGAGTCCAAGGGCCAAAGGAACTGCTCTACGGATATTCTGCTGTCCATATTGTAACAGATGTTCCAATGAGCGAATTGCCATTTCAAGGCCCAACTCCTCAGCCATTGCTATCATAGCAATCCCAAGCACAGCTGGTCCCTGGTGAGTTTCGCCTTTCTCAAGGATTTCAGCACAACGACCAAGAAGGTTTTGAACCTATGAGAAAAGGAGTTAGCTACTAAGAAGAATGACTTAATATATCAGTAGCATTAAATGAATCAAATAGATTACCTTAAGAACATTCCCAGTGCCTGCATAGGCACAGGAAAGCAGTGTCATATAACAATACTTTCTTATTTTCTCATCAAATGTCTTGGACACTTCTGCTGTGGCCTCCACACTTTCCTGTTGAACACACATAAAAAAATCAAATAAAAAAGTTACAAGTGTCCCAGATTCATTTGACAAAAATGTTAGTGCGCAATAAATGAACCCCATGCACAATGTGGCAACAATACTTGACATAATAATACATGGAGTACAAAAGTAAATATTGGATTCCATAATAGCCTCCTCAAGTTGTAATTACCTGCTTCCCAAGATACAGAAGACCAAGGCCAAGTGGCAAAAATCGAGTAAGGGGGTCCTGCAAGTCTGACTTGCTCCTCTCCATCAACGACAATATAATAGCATGTGCAACCACTTCATTGCAGGAACCCACACAAACCAAGCCCAATGAGATCGCAGCAAATGCTATTACATCAAGTGGAGCTTTTGCATCATTAAGTACCAGGGACAATTTCCTGCATATCTGTCAATCACAAAAACATATAAGAAATCAAATGACAACGCACTTGTAAGCCCCTAATCATTTAACATCACAATCTTTCCCTCTAATAATAACTTCTCAAACTCCAGTAGACATTTAACTAAACAAATATTTTAAACATCGCTAACAAGAATGATAATTTAGTGAATCAACAGTTGGATCAGTAAACTGAATAAAAGATGACTAATAAAAACACAGCCAACATCAGGGAGTTGAAATTTCTACAGCACACAAAGATGAAAGGGAAAAACTGTTTATTTACTAAGATAATAGTTGCTATGGGTTACAAATTTATCAGAAGGAAAAGAAAGCTCACCTGCTCATTCTGAGTACCAGCATATGCAATTCCTAGCCCCATTATTGCACCAATTCGGATAGATGGTTCTTCTTTATCAACAAAATCATCAAGAAGTGCCAAGGCCTGAGAAAAGAAATCAAGTCAGAGAGAAATACATAATTTATAATTTATTGGTAACAAATTATGTTACTCTGGCACAAAAATTAAAAGAACTCACAGGATCACAGTCGTTTCTGATACCACAATTGACAATTCCAACACCTAGTAGGGCACCAGAAATCACATGGTTGTCATTGCTGTGGAAATACTTATCAAGCTGAGCGAGCCCAGAGTCAACATCCCACATTAAAATCATACCCTGTAAAGGTAACATCAGTGAGATTTTTGCAGGCAGGTTGAAATTCACAGTAAATCACGTAAAGAACAAAAGCATACCAGGCTTGCTGCAGCACTGGTCTTCCCATGTTCTTTATTCTTGAAAAGCCAATTTCCTGAACCACCACTTGAAGAGTCTGTTGGAGGTGTCATTAACTTATCCTGTTGCAAACATAAGTAAACAAATGTCAGTATAACCCACAACTTCGAGCATTTGCATGAAAAAAATATATATATATTTACCTGTCCAAAACCTGCATTTACAAATGCATTAACAAATGTAGCAGCCAAATTCTGTTTGGCTGAATCAACACTAGAACCAGCACTAGCCCGGCCATCAAGCAAGTGTGCCTAACAAAAAAATAAAGCAATCAAACCATGAAGTTGGTATAGAAAAGACAAATATGATTGAATTATATACTTGTATAGAAATATAAAACATTTGGATAGTAAAATCTCATTCCAGCACCATACAGAATCAAAAGTTCAAACCTTATAGATATCTTCAGGAGATTTGGGCTCCATGACCTCAATATCACGAGCAAGGGTAAGGTAACCCTCACTTAATTTGGTGTTGTTGATTATTTCCTCCAATACTTCTCTGTCTATATCATCTGAAGCAATATCATCATCAAGTTCAAAAGCAGTACCCTGAAAAAAATGAAATACCAGTTAACCACTGAGCACGAATGTATCAATAATTGCAACAAAACTAATTCAATACACATTTGTAAAACTTACATGTCGAGCAAGGATGTAAGAAAATTGTTTCTTTTGCTGCACATCATCACAAGAAGTATAGACCTGCTTGATATACTGCCATCATACACAAAGTTGTTAGGAATTAAACCACAATTACTTTTTATGCATAATAGATTCAATTTATTTGCATCAGACACAAATTACTCATACATAAGGTTACTCAAGTCAATGAAATCAAACAAGCAAACCTGCAAGTCATTGAGGAATAATGCAATCTGAAGTGCGCTTGCATACTCCGTAAATTTTATATATATCTCATATGCTATTTTCAGAACTACCAAATCATCTGGTCCAGGAAGGTATCTGCAAAATATTGCAAATTGAAATGTCAACACCATACACACATGATCTACTATTGAACATAGAGCAGGGTTGAAGACATTGTCCTTTGAATGCCATATATATATATATATAATATCTTTCTTTCTCTTTCATTCAAGAAGAAGAATTGGAAGTGAAGACTTCTTAAAAATTTTGTTCCACAAGAAGCATTCTCTTACTTAATTCTTCATCGCTCAATATGATAACTAGTCTAAAGTTGGGTGTACTTCCAAGCTTTTTTGGTAGTTAAATGGTGCATATACATGGGCATTTATTTTGAAGATTTGCGCAATTAAAGTAATGATAAGCAACTATAAGACATGTTATGTTGTAAGATTTTATAACAACGTAAATGTGGAAAGATTTATTCTTTGAAATCTATTGGTCAAAAGGTCCTAGTAAATCATGACTGTAATACACTCACTTTGCTGCACTGGTGAGGTAGAGACAAGTCCTCTTGAAATTTGTTTTGTCCACATACTTACTTAAAATATTAAGGTCTTCAACCTGGATTTAGTCAAAACAAAATATTTTCAGAGGAAGAAAAGAAAATTGATAAAAGAATACTAGGAAGATTGAAGAAATAATATTGGGCTTTACCTCCATTAAAAGGTCCACGGCTTCAGGTTCAGCATTGTGCTGCGAAACAATAAATATGATCAGATATAAAAAGCACAGTTATTGATATGGGGATATGGTAGACAGCGTTTGGATATTTTCAGTACTAGCTTGGTACTTCTGGTGTACATCAAGACTCAATCCTGCATCCATGTTCCATGTTCCATTTAAGGGAACTTATCTCAAAATACGATTTCAAGGCATACCTTCATGTGAAATGCAACAATCTGTTGTACAAGCTCAATCAGATCATCATTTGAGGCCTCTTCACTCTGTAAGCAGCACAAAAATAATTGGAATTAAGAACACAGGGAACATTTATGAGAGTTCATGACAGATTTTTCACAGTTCAATACAAAACACCCCTGAGCATCATGATCCCAGGCACCAATCTATAAACAAAAGTGTCACAGTGGAAGCAATGAAAAGCTTAATGCTAGAAGAACAAACACAAGAATAAGTGAGTATTAATTAAATTATACAGAAACATCAGGCTGTTTGAATGCAATCCTCCAGATAGCATAGTGATGCTTTAAACTGTAAACACACTTTTGATGGATGCTTTAAACTGTAAACACACTTTTGATGGATACTTTAAACTGGAAAGTACACATCAGATAGAAGAACATTTTCATTGCCTGACTAGTTTGCTTAACAAGTCATTTCAATCTTCAAAAGCATTACTAAAGGATAAATTTCTAACCTGTCGCTTTGTGTACTCTTGAGCAATTTCTCCAGCCAAATTCCTGCCGACAAAAAAATCATGACGTTAAGATTGATTCATACACATAATATATGTATGTGCCTGTGAGAGTGTCTCTTCATAACTATTAAATGCTAAACGATCCTCTCTACCCAGTTACTCCAATAGGTTGCTAATCAATTAAAAAAACAGAACTGCAAAATTCATTAAATCAACAATGCTAGTAGATCACAGAAAAGAAAATTGAGCAACCGAGTTCTAAGAACCTGTTGCAACACAAAATGCATGCACAAATTTTAAAAGCTGTAGAAAAAGAAAAAAGGCTTCAAGCTTTTTTTTTCAATGATCAAGGAAGAAATTTTATTGAATGGATAGAATGATTAACTGCAATAAACAGAACAAGACATCCTCTTAAAAAGATAGAACATCCCAATTCTAGAAATTTATCACAACTAACTTGTTATAAAAGCACTTGCAGCTGCGCTCAATACATTGCAGCCAAAAAAACTCTGTATAGCAGTAACCATTTTTTTTTTTCAAATATATCGTGATTAGAAGAGCTTAAACTTGCAAGCCCAGGGAAAAAACAATACCACAGCGACACATAACCAGCACACAAACCAAGCCTTCATCACAATAAAAAGCATGTCCAACTCCATTTTGTATCCTACTCGTATGAAAAATGTTCTTAGTGAGATGATCTCACCTTACATACTCATGGCCCCATGAACCAATATCACCCTCTGAACCCAACAATCTGTATTTTAAGCTTTCCTGAAAGAGTCATCAAATGAAAAACAGATGCAAGTGAATGAACTACTAGTGCTTCAGATTAACATGTGCAGAATAAATATAAACATTCAGAATCATGCACCAAGCATATATGCAAGAGAAAATATGTGATAAACAAAACAAACATTAATAGGAAAGAAGGGGGGAAATATAGGGGTGACAAGAGCAAAGGTGCAGACTAAGTACGCCCTTGCATAGCATGCCAATCACTGGAAAATAAGATAGAACAAACTTAAACCATAAAACATGTAGGCATACCCGTTCTCCCTCTGCAGACATGGTCAGCGCCAAAACTGAGAGTATATCTGCCAAGTATTTCTGCATAAAAAAACTAATTAATGTCTGAGCTACTGTGATTGATATTAAGGGACAACATCCAACTTCACAATATACCTTCAGATCGGCTTCAGACATTTTTTCATAATGTGCTTTTAAGGTTCCATAATGTGGTCGAAGAAACTTCAATGGCTTTGGAACTGAAGTCATTGAACTCGTTGAGCTTCGAATTTCCTGTCTGCAAGGGAAAAAAATGCATTGTCAATAACCACACGCTATTCAAAATTTGTTTCCTGAAAGTTGATATTAACTGGTAGTAAAATCATTACACTTTTAACACAACAACACATGAAGCCATGCAAGACATTCTCAATCTTTTGATACACAAAACGAGAAGCTGAGATTTCTTCACTCTTGAAAAGCCACGATAGACTAAAAAACATATTCACAACCATTATAGCATTTGTGGCTATCAAAACACCGTCTTAATCGGTACAATAATTAATGACGAAGACCAAGCCAGTCCACCCATTCAATAAGTGTAGCCAGGAGCACACAGATTTGGCTCCTCTCAAGTTAAGTAAATCAAAATCATTGATTTTGAAATCAATGGTTTGGGTTTTTTTATATAAATAAATAATCACAAATTTTAAAAGGATTCAAACCACCCACTAACTTGGTGAAATGAGATCCTAACTATTGATTTCAAAATCAATGGTTTGGATTTAACTAACATGGTCGATCATGTTACCCCTAGCTTGAGGGGAGCTCAATCCAAGAGCACACATACCCCTTCCAAAGCTCCACCTTATAAACATTGGCAGTCACGACCCATCTTCTAAATGACTTTCATGTTGAAGTCTAGATTTGTTAATCCAAAAAATCAAGCCCTAAATTCCAAGAGAAATCCCATACCCTTTTACAACGGTAATAAACACAGCCAAACTATCAGTGCAATTCCCATAAGAAACCAATTGCATTCCTATATATTACCAAATATCACTCACCCTTCACGTCAGCTTCACAGTTTCAAATTCCTTCCAATTTATCATCACCAACAAATTATCATCAAAATTAGCAGAAACAAAAACTCTAAAGTTGCAGACTTTGAATGAATCAGTCACTACCTCAAACTCTCAAGAGCAAGCTTTTGAACTCCAGGTTCAGGATCTTGAACTCTTTCCACATACAACTCCAATTGCTGCTTCAATGCCAAGTCCTCCTCTGACTACACGGCAAAAACCCGCATCAAATCAATAAAAAAAGTAACAAAGTTGCTCTCAATCTTCAATGAATAAAACCCTAAAGTGAGAAATTAAAGTAAATGAAACTTACTAAATCGTCGTCTTTCTTCTCCTCTTTCTTCTTCGACGGCGGCGCCTTCACCGGCTCATCGTTTTTGGTTGCACCTCCGCTGCCACTCGCCTTGTTCGTTTCCGGCGCCATAATTTCTTTTAATTAATTAATTAATTATTTGTAGTAGGAAGCTTGAGAGAGGGACACTATTAGCTTTTATCTTTGAGACTAATGTATTTATGCTATAGCGACTTAGAGAAGAAGAGGTTGAATTAGTGAGTAATTCAATATGAGTACTCAAACTTTATACTTTTACAATTAGGTTCTCAAACAATAATAAAATTGTAGTTGTTAAACCCGCCCTTCTTGTCGGTTTAACCCGGGAAATTTGGGGCTTGGGGCTGAATCGGGTCGGGTTTCTAGTTAAATACAAGAAGACATTGACGTGGTAAAACATGGTTGTTTTAATTGGATTGAGTTTTCAATGATTTAATATTAAAAAAGTTAATATTAAAAAAATAAAAAATGTTATTTTCTTAATAAAAATAAATGAGCTAATAACTTAATTTTTTTTTTTAAAATTGGCTCATATGAGTCTATAACTATGAACAAAACATGAAAACGATAAGATATGGTATTTAAATAGTATATTTTTTAATATTTTTAAGATACCTCCTAATCACTCACGTCCAAAATTAATACTATAACTTCAATTATTTCCACTGTTATGGAAATTTTAGTATTTTTATTTTTTAACTTTTAATTATAATTCTACATCAACATAAATTTACTTACATGACTTTTAATGAATATTATTAAATAAGATAAAAAATTATATCTTCAAGATATTTAATATCAATAAGTAATTTGTTTTAAGAGAGACGTATATTATTAACAAAAACATTTAGTCGTGTGAGCATTTAATAGTTGCAAATTCATTGCTTATCTTCTCATAAATTATTATGAATTAAAAGAGTTTAATTTTTTAAAAAAAAATTGCTCTTCAAATTCTTTTCTTGCACAATTAAACTATTTTGATCTCAAATTAACACCTAATTATATTTTTTTAATAAAAAATTGAATTGAAAATAAAAAATTAAAAAGAAAAGGATAGGTAAAATAAATAGTGTATTAGAATTTTGTTTAACAAGTTCATTTTAACTCCCATCATTTTTAATTATTAGGTAATCAGTTTCTTTAGTATTTTGAAATTCAATTTTAATACCAAACTTTATTTCATTTATTTTCGAGTCTCTTTTTATGAGAGTATAGAAAGACTTACTAGATTTCAGCGTATAAAGAGAAATTCATTGTTAATAACAATTTAAAATAATTGATTTTGGTGTTAATATGTTATCATTTCATGATGGGAGTTTAACCTAGGTGTTTTTCTTCATTCTCTTTACCTAATGAGATAGATCTTATCGTGGGAATCATTTTGGCATTGGGTTAATTTTATTTTTTTATATCATAGATAGGTTTATTAAGATGTTTATGATGTTTTATAGGTGTGTTTGGGTAAAAAATGAGTTTTAAATAGAAAACAAAAACCAAACTCATGATTTTCTAGCGGCTAATTTGTAGAAGCAAATGACATGTCAGCTGATGTTTTTTTTTTTAAAAAAAAAAGAAAGAAATTTGTCTATCATTTTAAGATTTTTTTTACATAAGATAAGCTCAGACGCATGGGCTGGGTTGCGCCAGAAAGCCCACTTACCTGAGCTATTATTTTAATGCCTAGACTCACACGGTTGGGCTCCTTTTTTTTTCTTTTTTTTCTCCTATTTTATTCTTGGTTTTAAGAAAATTGATAAAACAAATCATTGAACTTGATTAAGTTGATTATCCAAGTAGCAAGTTTAATAGATAAATCCCTCACATCTAAAGTATTATTTGTTTTTCATTTTTGTTTTGTTTTATGTCCCTTATTTAAAAAAAATATATAATTTAACTTTTTTTTGTCATTAATGATCTTTTTTTTTTAATTTATCTCAAATTTAAAAGAATATAATTTCATCATTTATTGTCAATAATTTACTTTCGCTATCTTGGCCCCACATGCTTATCATGATTTTTTTACTTTTAAAAAACATGTTTAATACAAAAAACATATTATGCGCTAAATTGTTATATAATTAAATAAAAAAAATTTCTGAGATAAAAAATTATAGGACCCGGTGATGTGTATAACTTTCGTTGCAAGTTTATTTAGTTGAATCGAGTTCATTCTGTTTTTTAATTAAATGTTATTTTTTATCGATTTTATCTTTCAAAATTGAATTAATTTGATTTTTTAATTATTTTTTTTGAAAAATTATTCCTAGAAGCTTCGCAAATCAGCCCCAGTAACCAAGAACCAATGAGCCAGTATATAGTAGGTTTGGTTTCGCAGAAATTGGGCCAAAGGCTTGCCGAAGACTGTTATGGGTTTTGTACTGGTAGGTTTTCCACTGTCTTCTTTGTTTTTCAACGTAGTTCCAGGAGCATTCAAAATTATTTTCAATTGCAAAGGCCCTTTTCTACATAGAACGTTATTGTTTTTAATACCATCTTAGACTTGTAATCAGATCATTCAATAATCATATTGCTGCCAGAAAAGTAAAAATGACATCCAGCAACATCTCTTAAGCAGCAGAAAAGGTGCATGGGATTATGCATTCATGCTTCAAATAGTAGGGAACTTGGTTGAGTAATGGCTTGATCTGTAAACTGTTCAATCATAAAATCGTAAAATATGCCATTTTCTTTTCAGCATCACTTGTAAATAGCTCAGTCTACTGATACCTGAGCCCCACCCCTCATTTACTTGAGATTTCACTGCAATTGTGACGAACAGTGCTTTTCACGATATGGCCTTTTGAAGCAATGCCAGTCTTTTTCTGTGTGATTCTGTGTAAGCTGCAAATTGACATCTTTTTCTTTGCAACAGAGACATGTTGGAAAATATGCTTCATGCTACTTTGCAATATACTCCCAGATTCTCGTATGTACCAAAGAGAGAATTGCTTTACATTTCCTTGTGTTCATTTCTTTCTTGATGACGTTTCAAATAATTTGAGATTCTGTATTCAATACAGAGTTATAAAAATAGAACAGAGATGCTACCAATCTATATAACTTACAACTTGATAGTTCACTGGAATATTATGAAAAGAAAAAGGTTGATCAGAATAAGCAGCTGCCTGATGTTTTTTCGTGATGGTTCTACGTTCAGGATTAACTCGAGAGATGGCCTATGCCTCACCGTGAAAATGACATGGAACGCAAAGAGTAAAAAGGGTGAAACTTAGAAAGAGACAACTTCTTTCCAAAGATGCAGCAGATCAGAAACCAGGATATCCAAAAATGTTATGTTCGCCCCCCTGCCCAAGCAACGAATCCAGAGCCAAGACAGAGATCTTGACAGAGTCGGATGTTTGCTTGCCTGTGTTGTTAATTTTGGAACTCTATATAGCCAATATCTTGTAACTTTTTCTTCTCTGTCACAGCAATAACAGGCAAACAGCTTCCTTTTCAAGGCTACAACAAAACCAGCCATATCATGCTGCTAATAATAATACTCCTCTTGGAACCAAATCAATTCATGCCTTCCAAAAAATATTGCAACTCTGGATTTTGAAGAAAAGCTGCTAATGACTGAAATGTGTTTGGTTTCTCCAGAAGCTAATTCCATGTTTGTTCTGTAAGTTGTGTTTCCTGGAAGCAATTACTGATGGTGACCTTCGTCACTTGATTTAGAACCTGTGTCGGAATGCGGATGCTCTGGGTGTGGTTGGCCGCGATGCCTGAGTGCGTTTGGCTATGTGTTTGTGTCAACGTTTTTATTTAACCGTGATTTCATCTTGTTTGGTTACAAAACAGAACGCAGTTTTCATGCATGGGCCCCGCCATTAAATGCGTTCAAAACTCAGTTTTGTAGAAGCTATTTCTACATGCTTTTCGCAATGTTACGTTTCTACTCTGTTTATTTTTGTAGACAGGAGACCGCAAGATAGAGAGAAGGAGAAGAGCAAAAACAGAGGAAAAAAAGAAGGACCGCCGTCCATCAGTGGAGAGCAGCTCCCTTTCACCACCGGCCTTCGTCGTTCCCGCCGCCGCACTGCTCTTCCCCTTCCCTTTCTCCTTCTCCTTCGTTGTCTTCTACATTCTCCACTGTTCGCTGTCTCCTCCGCCTTCTCCTTTCTCCACTACGTTTCCACCGTCCCTCAGTCCATCACCGCCGCGCTGCTCTTCCCCTTCCCCTTCTCCTTCTCCTTCGTTTGGGCTGCTCTCCATTATTCACTTTGCATGTGAATAGTGGAGAGTGACCGGCCTTTGGTGTTTCCACCGTCCCTCAATCCATCACCGTCGCGCTGCTCTTCCCCTTCCCCTTCTCCTTCGTTTGGGTTGCTCTCCACTGTTCTGCAAAGTGAACAGTGGAGGGTGTCTCCACTGTTCATGGCCGGACCGGTCTGACCCAAATCTAAATGCGTTGGACCGGTCCGACCCAGTAAAATAAAAAAATTCAAAATTTTTTTCTCAGATATTGGTTCTATTAAAAAAATTAGTGTTTAATATTAATCAATGACACTATATAATTACATTAGAAAGGGATCGCATGATGACGTAACATTTGCAGAATTTGATCGCAATCCCAATTTTGTTCCAATAATATTTTACCTGATGTTGTTGTACGCTCAGGAAACCATGGAAACTATAGTCCTTATTGGATGAATTTCGTACATGATGGAATTACAGATAGTTTAATGGAACAATAAAAAATATTTTATATAAAATATTATTTATTTCATGATGCAATAACATTAATTAAATCTACAATATTGAAATTAAAAACCATTAATATTAATATATATCTTTTTTAATTATTTTATAACCTCAATTTCAAAAGCATTTTTAACCAAACACATTAAACAATTTTTTATTCAACCTCAATTTTAACCACATTTTTAACCAAACATATATTTTAACAACCCAACCTCAAGTAAAAATACTTTTTATAAAACAATTATTTTCAAACCATAGTCATAAAAGCTAACAAAATACCAAATACAGTGCATTTCAAGAATTAAGGCCAATCTCCAACTCTATTTTAGCCATTTTCTCAATGTCCCACTTGCATCTCTACTAATGTTTATGTGCTTTCATGTACTAATTACCGGCAGAAATCAATGTAATTTAATTAGCAACTCCTCTTTCTATGAGAAGCTCAAGATCCTCAGTGCAATTTTCCTTTGAAATTAAAGTGCAAAACTGAATAACCCCTCTACCATTTTCGAATTGAAAATCGTAAACACTGTCAAAACCCAAAACTAAATTGGAAAAATCTGTACGTTAAGAAATCTTAAACTTTGTAAAAAGCCATTGAATTATATGACTTGATAAATTTACGACTGCTTTGTAAAACCTTTAAGGCCAAATAAATTCATCTTGTGAATTGTATAACTTGTTAAATTTAGGACTGTCTTGGAATTTGGTATCAAGATCAAGGGAGTAAGGTAAATATAAAGGACATTATCAACAACGACTGGTCTAAAACAGGGGCAAAGTCAACTGTTTTCTTGACATCTCATTGTCGGTAATTCATTTTCTTCTTGCTTTCTGCTAGTTCTTTGGCAAAGATCAACAGCATGGCTCTGGCTTTGATTGGAGAATCACTTCTCTCTGCTGTTATTGAGGTTTTGGTCGAGAAGTTGGCCTATCCTGAGGTTCTGAGATTCTTCAAAACGCAAAAACTCAATGATGATCTTCTGGAAAGGTTGAAAGAAACACTGAATACTGTCAACGGACTGCTAGACGACGCGGAGGAGAAGCAGATTACAAAGGCTGCTGTGAAGAACTGGCTTAATGATGTTAAACATGCTGTCTATGAAGCTGAGGACTTGCTGGAGGAGATTGATTATGAACATCTACGATCCAAGGACAAAGCTGCCTCTCAAATTGTCAGGACTCAGGTAAGCACTACTTTAAATCTTCTTCCAAGGAAAATTGGATAAAATATTAGTAAAACAGAAGTTATACTTTACATCAAATGTTACTTTTAAAGCTGTCTATTCTAAAATTTATTTCATGTTTCATGATTGGAGGTCGGGCAGTTCCTTCCATTTCTTAATCCAACTAACAAAAGGATGAAAAGGATAGAAGCAAAGTTAGGAAAGATTTTTGAGAAGCTTGAACGTTTAATCAAGCAAAAGGGTGATCTTCACCGGATAGAAGGTGCTGTTGGAGGTGGACCATTGTCAGAGAAGACAACTCCTCTAGTTAATGAATCTTATGTTTATGGTAGGGATGCTGACAGGGAGGCCATAATGGAATTGTTGAGACGGAATGAAGAAAATGGCCCGAATGTAGTTGTGATTCCTATAGTGGGAATGGGAGGGATTGGAAAAACCACTCTAGCTCAGCTTGTCTACAATGACAGCAGGGTAGAAGATTTGTTTGAACTCAAGGTTTGGGTTTGGGTTTCTGAGATTTTCGATGTAACAAGAGTGATGGATGATATTCTTAAGAAGGTCAATGCAAGTGCTTGTGGCATCAAAGATCCTGATGAATCTCTAAAGGAGGAATTGGGGGGGAAATTGGTTTTGCTTGTTCTAGATGATGTGTGGAATATTGAGTACAGTGAGTGGGACAAATTACTGCTACCTTTGCAGTATGCAGGGCAAGGAAGTAAGACTGTGGTAACAACACGGAATGAAGATGTGGCGAAAGTCATGCAAACTGTTAACCCCTCTTACTCATTGAAAGGAATAGGCGATGAAGATTGCTGGCAGTTGTTTGCAAGGCATGCATTTAGCGGTGTAAATTCTGGTGCACTCCCACACTTGGAAGCATTTGGCAGAGAAATAGTGAGAAAGTGCAAAGGACTACCTCTGTCCGCGAAAACTCTAGGTGGTCTTTTGCACTCTGAAGGAGATGCCAAGGAATGGGAGAGGATATCGAAGAGCAACATGTGGGGTTTGTCAAATGAAAACATCCCTCCGGCTCTAAGATTGAGCTATTATTATCTCCCATCACACCTAAAACGTTGTTTTGCTTACTGTGCAATATTTCCCAAGGGTTATACATTTATGAAGAATGAATTAATCACTTTATGGATGGCAGAGGGTTTTTTAGTCCAGTCTAGAGGCGATGTGGAGACTGAAAGAATAGGTGAGAAGTACTTTAATGATCTTGTCTCTAGGTCATTTTTCCAGAAATCAAGCGATGATCCGTCAAGCTTCATCATGCATGAACTCATAATTGATTTAGCCGAATACGTATCAGGAGAATTTTGCTTGAAGTTTATGGGAGACGGAGAACCAGGCTCTAGGTTGAAGGGTGGAAATCCATGCAGGCTTCCTGAAAGGACTCGTTATTTATCACTCACTTCAAGATATGATCAGGTATCCAAGATATTTGAGCACATTCATGAAGTCCAACATCTGCGCAACTTCTTGTTAGTAGCACCTGGGTGGAAAGCTGATGGCAAGGTATTGCATGACATGTTGAGAATTCTCAAGCGCTTGCGAGTACTATCATTTGTTGGGTCTGGTTATATACATCAGTTTCAGCTACCCAATTCCATCGGCAACTTGAAACATCTGCGATATCTAGACCTTTCGGGTAAATCAATAGAAAGGCTGCCTGAAAATATGAGCAAACTGTACAATTTGCAAACATTAATCTTGAAGCAGTGTTACTATCTCATCAAGTTGCCAACCAACATGTCCAAACTGGTAAACTTACAACATCTCGATATCGAAGGGACAAAACTGAGAGAGATGCCACCCAAAATGGGAAAACTCACAAAGCTTCGAAAGTTGACAGATTTCTTTTTGGGAAAACAGAATGGGTCCTGCATTAAAGAGTTGGGGAAGCTCTTACATCTTCAAGAGAAGCTTTCTATTTGGAATCTCCAAAATGTTGAGGATGTTCAAGATGCTTTGGATGCCAATTTGAAGGGTATGAAGCAGATTGAGAGGTTGAGGTTGACATGGGATGTAGATATGGATGGCAGAGACGTACTTGAGAAATTGGAGCCTCCTGAAAATGTGAAAGAGCTTGTCATTACTGCTTATGGGGGTACAAAGTTTCCAGGTTGGGTTGGAAACTCTTCTTTCTCAAATATGGTGTCTTTGGTTCTTGATGGATGCAAGAACTCCACCTCCTTACCACCACTTGGGCAGTTGCCAAATCTTGAAGAGCTCCAAATTAAAGGATTTGATGAAGTTGTGGCTGTTGGTTCTGAGTTCTATGGAAATGGCCCTTTCATGGAGAAGCCGTTTAAATCCCTTAAAAGTTTAACATTACTGGGGATGCGAAAATGGAAGGAATGGAATACAGATGCAGCCGGTGCTTTCCCTCATCTTGAAGAGCTTTGGATAGAAAAATGTCCGGAGTTAACAAATGCCTTGCCTTGCCACCTTCCTTCTCTATTGAAACTTGACATTGAAGAATGTCCACAGCTTGTGGTTTCAATTCCAGAGGCTCCCAAGCTCACCAGAATCCAGGTCAATGACGGTGAGGGTTCTAATGATCGTATATATATAGAGGAATTATCTAGTTCTAGGTGGTGTCTTACCTTTAGAGAAGATTCTCAACTTAAGGGATTGGAGCAAATGAGTTATCTTTCCTCTTCTATAATCATAGACGTTGGCATCTTCGATTGCAGTTCGCTCAAGTTTTGTCAGCTAGACCTTTTACCCCCGTTATCCACCTTTACAATCCAATATTGTCAAAATCTTGAGTCTCTTTGCATACAAAAGGGACAGCGGGCTCTCCGTCATTTGAAAATTGCAGAATGTCCTAATTTAGTATCTTTTCTCGAAGGAGGATTGGCTGTCCCAGGTTTGAGAAGGCTTGAGTTAGAGGGTTGCATAAATTTGAAGTCGCTGCCAGGAAACATGCATTCCCTCCTTCCTTCCCTCGAGGAATTGGAACTGATCTCACTTCCACAGCTTGATTTCTTTCCAGAAGGGGGTTTGCCATCTAAGTTAAACTCACTTTGCATCCAAGATTGTATAAAATTGAAGGTGTGTGGTTTGCAATCTCTCACTTCTCTTTCACACTTCCTATTTGTTGGGAAAGATGACGTGGAGTCCTTCCCTGAGGAGACGCTACTGCCCTCTACTCTTGTAACCCTTAAAATCCAGGATCTGAGAAATCTGAAATCTTTGGATTACAAGGGGCTTAAGCACCTTACCTCTCTTAGCAAGTTGGAGATCTGGAGATGTCCTCAGCTTGAGTCCATGCCAGAAGAGGGGCTGCCCTCCTCCCTCGTGTACCTTCAACTCTGGAATCTGGCAAATCTGAAATCTCTAGAGTTCAAGGGGCTTCAGCACCTCACCTCTCTTCGCCAATTGATGATCAGTGATTGTCCTAAGCTTGAGTCCATGCCAGAAGAGGGGCTTCCCTCCTCTCTTGAATACCTTAACATCCTGAACCTGACAAATCTGAAATCTCTGGGCTACAAGGGGCTTCAGCAGCTCTCCTCTCTTCACAAATTGAATTTCTGGAGTTGTCCTAAGCTTGAATCGATGCCAGAACAGGGACTGCCCTCCTCCCTTGAATATCTTGAAATTGGAGATTGTCCTTTGCTAGAAAAAAGGTGTCGGAAGGAGATAGGCGAAGATTGGCCCAAGATTTCTCACATCCCCTTTATAAATATTCAAGCATTCAGGAGGATAAGAAATTGAGAGGGGAAGAGTCTTCTGTAATTCGCGCTCCATATCTACTAATTTCTCAGCTTTGCATATGTGGTGTTATAAATTCTTGAGATTCCTCGTGTCACTAATGGCTAGTCATGGAGCATTGTATTTTCCCAAGAACAAGGTTTAATCGTCATGCACTCATGTTGTTAATGTTACTCCATTCCATGTTTTGCTATAAACAAGGTGTCTGTTTATTGTGAAAATGACACCAAGTGGTTGATGTTGTCCTTGTTCGTGCTCAGCAGAACCTGTCATTTTTTTTGTTTTAAGCTAATCATTTGTCAATCCATGTTCCTTGAATTCATTGTGAATGCCTTGGTTAATAATATTATTGACCTGTGATTCCTTTCAGGGAGATAATTAGATCACCATCAGGCTGCCATAGGTTCCTATCACAATTTCTCATCTGTAGCAAGTTGTGAAGCCTACTTTATTAATTGAGATATGAACTCCTACAAGACATGCTTTCTCTTTTGAGTGGCCTGCAGCTGGGCCTTTCCAGCTAGCTTATCTACAGGGGAAAAAAGCTTAATTTGTAACCTGTCTGCCATCATAAGACAGTAAAGTGTGACGCTACCTGAGCACCACCAGCCTTAGCCTTTGATTTCAGTAACTATGCTGAACAAAGTTTTGGTGATGGTACTGTACTAATGTAATGTATATCACTTATTGCTTGATCATTCACTGGAATTTATGAGACATTAATAAACAGCTCTTGATAATAGAATTATTTTTCGTGATGGTTCTGATTAAGCTCCACAGATGGCCTATGCATCAAGTTGAAAACGATGGTGAGCGCAGCGCAAAGTGAAGGAAGAGTTAAGCTTCAAAGAGACGGCCTGGTGATGTAGCAGATCAGACGCCAGGATAGCCAAAATGGTCGCTGTCCGCATTAAAGATCCAAGGTTCTGGACCGAGTTGGATTTTCACTTGCCTGTATTGCCAATATTTTGCCACATTTTTCTGTCACAGCAATAACAAGAAACGAGGTATCGTACCCATCTTCATATTCATATTTTCCCACTTTCTAAAGCGGCCTGAACTATGAAAATTGAGCTAGAAAGGGAAATTGGGGAAGGGTTTAAATGAAAAGACAAAATCCATATATATAAATAATAAGTTTTTTAGTGTTTGAGATAATGATTAATCAATATACTTAGATAATTGGTTTTTTTTTTTAGATCGAGGAACACCAAACTAATAATACAAGATTGAGTATCTGTAAAAACAGCTTCAATTATAAAATTTAAAAACACTTCGATGATAAAGTTGATATATTTACGAGAAAGATAATAAATAACTTAAAAGAGTTTTAAATTCAAGAAATAAAGATGTTTATTCTTGAATTTTAAGATGGTTAATACTCTTAAATATATTCAAATTTTTTCAAGAGATAGAAAGTTTTGAACCCTTACCTAGCTAGAAGGTTCATGAGGTATTTATAACCCCTCAACCTTATCGTTTTCAAAGAAAAGAATGACTAAAAAATCTTTTGCTTTTGGTGACATTAATAAAGAACAAACATCTTTTACATATTATTAATGAGACAGTAAGTGTGATAGGTTTATTTAGAGATATTTTGTACACTTATGAGTATAGGGAGATTATTATCTCAAATATGAATGACTCATATAATTATTCTACATGGAGACACATGACAGTTTATTATATCTACAATACTTTTAATCTAAGAGATTATCTTGAACCCGACATATAGCTATAGAACTTTGTAGTCTTTGAATCCATATATCTTGAGTCTAACACGTTCGCCAGATCCATATTACCTTAGGTTTGGTTAATTATCAAATTCAAGTGTTTAGGATCTGACACGTTTGTTAAATTCATGTCATTTTAATATCATTTTTAATTTTAAAAAAATAATTCAAATTATTAACTCATAAAAAAGGGCTTGAGATAAATCCTAAATATCATAAAAAATCTCATAATATGAGAGAAAAAACAAAATAATTTTCTCATTGATAAAATCTGTACTGAAATAGCTTACAAGCCTGACTTCCATAGCCAGGGACATCAAAGTTTTCAAATATAGTAAATAATAATTATTTGATAAAACAAAATTACTATTCCAAAAAATCTGGAAAATTATATAAATCATATCTTAAAGTTTCATTTAAAAATTAAAGAATTTAGATTAAATTAGTTTTTTGATATAGTATTAAAATCTTGTTGACCAAGCGTTCATAAGTTCGAATCTCACTATTTTTATTTTATTTGATAAAAATTAAGTATAAAACATGAAAAACCCTTTTCAAGCTTAAATAGCTTATACTTAACTAAATATATTAAAAAATTATATAAATTATCATTAAAAACTTAAATTTTTAGACTAAATTAATTCTCTAAACGCAAGCAAGCAAAATATAAACGTAAACCAAAATAAAAATCACTTTAAAATCAAGTTCCGAAAAGATACTAAAAATGAAAAAAAAATCTAGGAAAACATAGGCCTAAACGATGGATTTTGGGGGTCCGAAACAACAGATGGTTGCCCTTTTTGATTTGGGGTAATTTGCGTCATTTCGACACCCGTAAGACAAGGACCCTGACTACTGTTTCTGCCATCCTTGTGCTGGTCTGCCCTGTTAACATAGTCCAGTGCCATCAACTCTGTATCCGGCAACTCAGCTCCTCTAGAATCTCTTGCATCACTTTCTCAATGCCATATCAAATTTTACATTTACCTGATTGCTTCTCTTCCCTCCTCATGTTTTCTAACATAGTTAGTTGAGAATCCGAGATGAGTACTTTGGCAAATGCAAAATGATACGAAACAAAACTTCATGTATACCAAGCCTGAATGATAGTTTGAAGACAGAGGTTGAACAGACCTGGCTTCATGGTTCATTCAAAAGAATTTCAACCTCAACAGGAGAAAGAACCACAACACTTGGGAGTAGATCAGTTATTCCTTGATGACAGCAGAGATTGATCACTCTCCAGAAACGAGACAGCAGATCTTCATTGCACAGACCATTCCTAACTTTCATTTTCTTATTTTTTTCAGTAAGGTTTCGAATAATTACTGATTCTGGATTCAAAGCAGAGGTATAAGAGCTTTAATTTTCATGACTGTTCTGTGTTCAGGACTAAACACGAGAAATGGCCTGTGCTCGGGGTGAATGCGAAATCAAGAAAGGGTAAAACAAACAGACAACCGCTGGCCAAAGTCGCAGAGACCAGGAAATCCAAAATGACATATCTGGGCCCCGTCGAAGCAACAGTTCAGAGCTGCAACAGAAGAGATCTTGACAGAATCGGATGCTTGCTTGTACTTTTGGAACTCTGTATTGCCAATATTTTGCAACATATATTTTTTCTGCAACAGCACTAACAAAACCAGGCCTCCTAACACGGTGTTCTTGCCAAAATCCATTTGAAGAGAGGTGTTGTATTCTACTGGTCTAGATGCCAAAACCACTGCATTTGTGCTTTAAAATAGAAGTACACAACACAGGTGAATGATAAATTTACCTCTCTCTCTCGTTTTCTGATTTTACAACTGTATCAAGAATTCTGATAACATCTTAGCTTTAATTATCACCAATCATGACTTTCAATGGATGCTCTCGAATTTAAAGATCATTGATAGTGCGATTTTTCACATGAAAGTGCAAAGCTATAAAATCCTCCATCCCTTTTGAGTTACAAAGCATAAAAAATATTGTCAAAACCAAAAACTAAATTAGAAAATCACATGAAATGAGAAATTTGTAATTTGATCCCATAACTTAGCCTTTCCTTCAATTATACATCAAAAGCCCTCTTCTTCCTCTATAATTCTTACCTTTCCTTTCACTACAAATTTAACTACAATAACAGTATTTCAAGGCAAAGACTCCTCTTGGCTTTCCTCATACCCCTCCTGGCTCTTATACTCTTCCATGGTGTTGAATTCGTTAGGGTTCTCATCATTTCCATAAGAACCTTGATTTTGAGTGCTTACCTTCCCTGACTCGTACTTATTAGCAGGATAATAATTCTCATTCTTCGCGTTGTAATAGTACTTTCCACCCTCCATAAATCTGGTGTCACTCATCCCTTGTCTCTCAGTCTCATAGTGGGTGTAGCCATTGTCACTATTCTGATTGCCTGCTTCATAGCTTTCACCAGCTAGTTTGTAGCCATTATTGTAGTACTTGTTGGTGTAGCCATTGTTGTTTTGATTACCTGTCTCATATCTAGCACTACCAAGTTTGTAGCCATTGTTGTTGTTCTTGTTGTTGTAGTTGCTCCTCTCGTAACCATTATTGTTGTAAGTGCTAGTATAGCCATTGTTGTTGTAGTTGCTGTTTTCATACTTCTGGTCAGAGGTTACACCATCAAGTTCTTCGTTCAAAAGCTCATTTTCATCAGCATAAGTGGTGGTGGTGGTTGAAGTCTCCTTAGGAGGGAACATTCCTGAGCCCTCACCGAAAAGGCCATGGCCCTTTTCACTCTCGCCGAACACCGGTGCTGGTTCTGGAACATCTAGTAACGATGCTGGTGATGGTGCTGGTGCTAGTGTAGGTGCTTGAATTGGTACTGACAAAATGGTGATGGGCCCTTTCTTACCATTCTCTTTTGTGATGCTATAGTGTCTCGTGAACTTGCTAAAGAACATGCTCTCTCTAGCCTGGATAGAGGAAAACGTCACTAGCAAACAGAAGAAAAATAGATGCTTACCCGAAGAAGCCATTAGAGAAATGACCTAAATATTAAAGATAGAGATGAAGAAATTTTTTAGGTTCTTGGTGGTACGTTGAAGTTTCATTTCCCTTAGTCTTTTATAGACTATTGAGTATTGGATCCCTAAGTAGGCCGGGCAATTATGCGTGGATTGAGGAAAGGGAAAATTGTGGGGTAGAAAATCATGGCACACAGTGCATGCTGCATGTGCCTTCATTGAGACTGTCTAGCAAAAGAGGGTACCAAATCTCCAGCAGGAAAAAAAAATAAAATAGACATGCAGTTTCTAGTCAAAAAGGGACTATTTGCTTTTCTAGCTAACGAAGAAAATAAGACACTCTCTTTTGCTTTCATGGAAGGGCAATGTGGAATTGAATTTGGGGTCCTCAATCACTCCTTGGCGGTTGAATTAGTTAGGGTTCGTCTAGAAAATTGAGGAACTAACGAGGGGTGGTAGGGCACATTTCATTATTACTGTTACTATGGTTTGGTCTTCCTTCTCTAACTAGGAGTGTTGGCACTTTATGGCTTTGTGAAGATAGTAATTCTTCTCTCCTTTTGTCAAAGTTCCTCAGAGATATTGCTTTGACAGTTTTGCTCTGGATATGGAGGTAATATTGGGATTCAAGAAGGGCATTTATTGCCAAAACATTTCATCTTTGTTGGGTCAACTTGTAACTAATAATCTGGGCCAAATTGAGGTTTCAAATTAAACTAGGCAAGAGATAATTCAGTGAGTCAACTTGTTTAATCGATTTGATCAAAACTCGATTTAATTTTTTTTAGAACTATATCGTTTTAATTTTTTTTAAAAAAAAATCTTAAAACAATACTATTTCAAAATGATACGAGTTAATCCACTAAACTCATAACTCAATTCTTGTCTTGATATACATGTCAAAGTCTTTTTCTAATAATTTAATCCAAGCTGAATAGTTAAAGCAAAATGTATCTATTTATTGATGTTAAAGTAAAGTAAATGCAAAGGGTCTCGATAACTTGAATTGCGAGTTCAGGTAATTGTTCATTAAAATGGAAGATGGAGAATTGAATCTTTAAATTCTCATGAATACCATTTATGATTGGTCCCTAACACCTCAAGAAACCCAAACCCAAACCCATCTACTTTCCGGATTATGATTATATGTTAATTGAATAATTACTTTTCACACGTTATTATTCAGATCTTCAATCTAGGAAAATGTTGAGAGAGAAGAAAAATCATGAATACATTGATTAAAAAAAATACGCAAAATTTAGCTCAAAAGTGATATGAAAAGACTTGGTTTAAATAGGTATAAAACCCATGTTTTATAAATTTTTCTCAATACAAACCACGATGATATTGATGATGGGTCATTTTAATATTTTTCTTTTTAAGTTGAAATAATGTTATTTTTTTTTAGTTTAAAAATTAAACAAAGTCTTGCTTGATGCTTAAACAAATTATTTGTTGAGGCTAAATTCTTAGTTAACAAATCACTAAATTAACTTGTTAATTCTGAGGAGTAGCTTAATTAGTCAGGTCTTGGATTTTTTTTTCCAATGTTCATGAGTTCGAGTCTCCTCAATGCCATTGAAAACTTATATGATCGTTAACTTCAAGACTCATAACATTAATCGAGATACATGAAAACTAATCTGAATACCTATATTAATTAAAAAAAAATTAGCTAATCAAGTTTTATAAAAATTATTAAATGAGTAACACCTTCATAGTAGGATCGATTTTCATGGATGTAGCACCACAGTATATATCCAAATCATTATAATCTAATGAGATTGTCAAATCTTGTTTGTTTTAGCTTGCATTGCTAGAAGGAATACTACTGTATTACATACAAAGTTAGGGTAAAAAATTACATATAATCTACCCTTTAAAATATAAAATAAAGTAAAGTAGACTTCACGGCAGCTTTAGGTTTTGTTGTATTTTAAAATATAAAATAAAGAATCAAAATATTATGAACCTTTTGAAAGAGTGAAAAGCACACAAGTCCATAAGATGGTATTAAATATCTAAACAGGTTCTTGTGGCCCACGTGACCAAATATAATTACTGATTAGTTAGAGACATGTTTGACCGTTATCTTTGACGATGTCTTAAGTAATGTAAAGAAAATCATGAGGCCAATTTGCGTGATGACCGGAGCTCAGATTTAGACTTTCCGACCATTTTGTCTCCTTTTTTTTTTTTTTTTTGTTGTTGAAAGAATAAATTGACTATAGTTTGCTCTACAAATTAAGAGAGCATAAGCTTTGCATATAATTAAATATTTAGAATCTAGAACTTAAAGCCACATAAAAGTTACATGATCGTTAATTTCAAAACTCGTAAAATTAGTTGAGGTACGCGCAAACTGATCTAAATATCAATGTTAATTTAAATCACCAGTTTAATTGAATTTTTTTCTATATTTTTTTAATTAAAAAGTGTAATTTTGTTTTCTTAAAAAAATATTAAAGTTAGCTATGTTAGATTTATCAATCAACTCCAACTTGAAACTCAAATTAAGTTAGAATTCGAGTCATGAATTATTAAAATTCTAAAATTAACTCACCTGGCTGGCAGACTGGGGTTAATAACACCATGGTTTTGCATTTTTGTGTGTTAATTGAAGGAAGAGAGAAGAAGGGTAAGGGAGAAGCATGGACTGGGTTCCGAGGGAAATTTCATGGAAGAAGACATGGAAGATGTCTCGGAAAAAACAAATGGGCTTCTTCTAAATCACCTCACCAAGAAGTTTCTTCAGGCAAAGGGCCCTTTTCAAGGCATTCCTACAAATTGATATAACCTTTCCCTTTACGCATGCTCTCTCTCTCTGTCTTCACATCGCTATTTTTTTTTTATTTTTTGAATTTTTTTTGAATTGTTTTGATGTGTTCATACCATACTAATAATCAGTTAATCCATCTTTATTTGTTAGGTAATAGATCTAAATCATTTTTTTTCTTGAGAACAACTTGAAACTGTATTAAAAAGTGTATGAATTTGGTTTATTGTTTTCAAGTTTTCGACACAAAAGAAGCATTGTAAGTTTTTTGAGGTGGGTTCCAAGGGAAATTTCATGGAACGTGTGTGTATATAGATTAATATATTCTGGATAAGTAAAGTGGCATGGTGAGACAAGAACAAGATATGGAAAAGTCTCAAAATGAAATGGGCTCCTTTTAGTCTTTCACATAGATAGAAGAAGTTTCCTTTGACAATGAGCCCATTTCAGTGCTCTTTTTTTATTTTTTTTATTTGATAATTTCTATTTTTCAAAATATTTTTTAAATTGTTTCTCGCTTGAAAAAATATCAATAAATACTTTTCAGGTGCTTTTCAATGATTAAAATAATAACAATTATTTTAATACATTTTTAAAAAACACATTGCATCATATTTCCAAACACATACTTAGATCATGTTTGTTTTTGTTGTGGCACCATGCTTTAAAACAGGTTAATCTAGTTGATTTGAATCACACATTTTCAAAAAATAGAACAAGCTTGTTTAATTTTATGCACACGGGTTAATCTAGTTGATTTGAATCAACTTAAAAACAAAAATAATTATTATCATAATTTTAAAACATGACTAGAGAATGACTCGGGGAAAGGCCGAGGTCATTAGTTGGGTTTATCATTGACGCGGTCAACACAAGTATAAAAGTAATTATTATCATATTTTTAAGACCTTACTCAGGAATTAGTTTAGGGTCATGCTCAGGTCATAGGTCGGGCTAACCATTAACCCCGGACAAGATCCATGTCATGAGTTGGGATGATAAATCTAAGTTGACCCAAAACAACATAAAAATAAAAATAATTATTATCATAATTTTAAAATTCAAAATCAAGGATCGACCTTAAGGCATCGTTTGGGAACGCGTGCAAACCGCGTTCCCAAAAAATTCAAATTTTTTGTTGCTAAAAATTATTTTTTTTGTGTTTTGAATCGTTTTGATGCACCGATCTTAAAAATAATTTTTTTAAAATAAAAAAAATATCATTTTAATGCATTTAAGTACAAAAAACATTTTGAAAAACAATTACAACCACATTTTCAAACAGGCTATAAAACCCAAATCAGTGGTAAAAAAGTTCATCCTAAATTTACTCAAATAAAAAAATTAAAACAACTTTATTTGAACCATAAAAAAATATATATTAAAAAAATCAAATCCTTCTTTTACATTTTTTTTAAACCCAACCATCCAGATTTTATATCAGTCAACTTCCATACAGTATGTACTAATTACAAAAAAAGCAAATTATCCAATCCAATCTAATCTATCCAGCGACAGCAAACTCAGAATAGTTATTTATCAAGTCATCATGTCTTGTTTAGTCGTCTCCAGTTTGTCCGATCAACATCATATCACACACGATATTTAAAAGCCATGTTCTGGTGCTTTTACGTGCGATTTACATGCCATGTCACCTTCCTCTTCAACGGTGGACTTCTCTGCCTCTGATTAGTGTCAGAGCACCACCGTGCGGCTCCCATGTGACTTTTTATTAGCTCCTATAGATTTAATAATATTATACTTTGGTCTACATTGTTTAAATTTGTGCAATTTGATCCTTTATATCAATACTATATACATTTATGATTGGTTCAGTAAATTGTTCCATTTTATAATTAAAAAAATGATACTATATTTAATTATAAATCATATTACCACGCTATATAATTTTTTCTATGCCACTTATAATTGGCATTATATTGATTGTTTCATTTCATAAATATATGGATGAATTAAATTTAATAAATCATAGATGTTAACTATACATGAAACTCCCGGGAAGCAATTGGATGAGGAAGTTTAAAATATGGAAGCTAATTGTAAAACTTCGAAAACTTAAGGGACTAAATAAATAGTTTAAAATACTCTTATTTTTGGACCCCCCTTGTAATGCGTGTTCAAATTTAAATTATTGATATTATCTTTATACAGTGGGCCATGAAACAGAGAATCAAAATTTGTCCATGTCTTCTGTAGCTACCACGTGTCGGCCGTGTGTGGTCCATACGTGGCTAGTGGCGATTAGTTGCTGACTCTGTTTGTCTCGATACGAACGGGACCGCAATGCGCTCGCGTCAACCTCACCGCTTTTGTTTTCTAACGAATTCCTCTACGCGGCAATGCGCTCGCGTCAACCTCACCGCTTAAATATTTATCGTAAAGAAATTCGAATTTTATTCAAAATAAATTGTTACTGTACATAATAAATAAATAAAATAGTAATTCGCACAATGTTATTAAAACTGTAAAGTTTGATAGATAAACTTTATTGATTCAGTAAAATCAAAATAATTAGATAAATATTTAAAATAATATTTTTTTTATTTTTTTAAAATTAAAATAATATCATTTTGATTATCATCCTAGGTTAACTTTAACTCATATAATTCGTAAATCAACTTGGGTCTAGCTATATTTAACAACCTTTTGTTTTACCACTTAAAATAAGTATGAGTTATAATTAATTTGATAAAAAAAATACAAGAAGAAATTATAAAGAGTCATGAGTTATTGGATAGGAGGATCCTCCCAAGTTCTTGATATACTATAATCTGTTCTTCTTTTTTTACTAGTAAAATAGCATTAAACCCATAAATATATGGCATTAGAATGGAGAAAGAAATTTATTCATTTGTTTGCTATAACTTATTTTTGAGTTGTAATGCGTTGTGTTATGATGTTTTTTTATTAATATATATTATATTATATTGCGACGTGCTACATTAAACTGTGAAGTGTGATATATATATATATATATATATATATATATATATATATATATATATATATATATATTGCCATTGCCATTGCCATTGCCATTGCCATTGCCGGGATAAATTTTTATGTTGTTTTTTTTTTTTTTTTACATTTTCCCTGATTTTAGCAAGCAATTTTTTTTTTGTTGTATTTATTCAGATTTTGTTCTCTTCTCTAAAAATGGATTCATTGTTCACTTTGTTGTTATTAAATCGCATTTGGCCTTATAGAAAACACATTACAAAAAAGATTTATGATAAACACAAAGTCGTTTTAAGATAAATATTAGGGCCTCATCTCTCTATGATTTTAAAGGTAATTTTTTTTTATAAGATTAGTTGGGTAATTAACATCCAATTAATATATAGATGAGAGACCCAAAAGATGGAGAACACAACAGAAAGATTTGGAATTTATTTGCAACTATTGAATTTTTTTATCGCAAAATAGAGACAAGGATATAAAATGAATTTATTTTCGTGATAGTTTTACAATAAATTTTTATTATTTTAAAATAAAAATTAAGAACAAGGAACATGTCTATTTTGTTTCAATTATTTTTATTTATTTTTGTTTCGAGATGATAGATATAGTTGTCAAGAGCAAGTTCAATGGAAAACTTTGGCAAGGATGTGCTCGAGTTAATTAATGAACAAGGCTTGGCCTTGCTAGAACAAGACAAGAAGCAACACTCAGTTTAACTTAGTGAAGGACGAAAGAAGGGAGGGGAAAAATTAAGAAGAAGACCTCGATCATGAGATGTAGGTGCACATCTAATGCAGGAAATGTCGTCGAATTTAGGGCTATTTTTTGGTGGTCTAGCTAGAAGGCGGGTTATCATGAACAAGCTAGCTGCCATAGGAAGGATGTTCTCTAGCTAGGGTTCAAGCACGAGTTGGTGGTATCTTCGGAACTCCTTGCTTTTGCAGCTCCACCAGCACACTATCAGTAGCTGGAGCTTTAAGTCCCAGAGGAAGTGGCAGCCATGGCTTTGATAAAACATCTCCAATAACTGCGTCTACACTCTCTTTTGACTGTTGCAAAACATGTCGCCATGAATATTTAGATAAACAGGTTGATTATCATGTTTTTATATATATACATGCTGAGAAGAAGAGGGAGAGTAGTACTCACCGGATGAAAGTCAAAGAGAGGGCTGGGGCCTGGCTGTCCGGTTAGGAGGCCGATGCCGGGGTCTACTTTGTACATGGCATGGGGCGGGATGCCGGGGACAGGTGGTGCAGGAAATCTCTGCAATAGATATGGAGTATATCCATAAGTAAGCTTTTTATACACACCTATTAATTGCAACATATGCCCGTGTTGTATATGAATCCAAAGCTGAAGATACAAACAGATTTAAAGACTCCAAAAGAGTTGGAATGATTGCTTACAGTTGCCAGTGGCTGTGGAAAGCAAGGTGTCCCTGGGGTTAGTCCATTCGGAACCTGCTCAAAAAAATGATATGGCCAGATTACAAAGAAGGCTATCCAATTACTTTTCCTTTCTTTTTTTTCTCTTGATTGATTGAATTGAAAGAAGAAGGGAATAATTAGGGCTTACCCTTTGGTGAGGGCGGTGGTGCCAATACGAAGGATCTGGTGGTGGTGGTGGTGGGTGCCATGTAGGTGGTGGCGGCAGCGGCCGAGGCGGTGAAGGTGAATGAGCTAGATGTTTAGGCCACATATGCATTGGGGATTGGCCCATGGAAGGATGTCCCCATACATGTAACGGTCTAAAGTGGTTGTGCATGGGTTGAGTTATGGGAGGGAACCCCATGGTGAGTGCATGCCATGCGCTAATGTCTCTCTTGCCACCTCCACTGGCTGCCGCGGCTCCATACATTTGCCGTCTTTGGCTCCAGTTTGCTGCCTCAGCCTCGCGCGCTAGCAAATGTTTCCGGTGTGATCGATATTTCTACATAAATTCATCAAATTCCTTCAATCGTATATATCAAAATTAACCATCCCATACAATATAGAATAACTCCAAAACAACTTTTAATACATTTGTTAAATATTTTAGTTTCAATTCAAGCCCATTTCCTTTACTATAAAAAGGAGTATATGCTAAACCAAATTATGCAAAATCAAAGTAATTATAAAGTGATTGAAGCAAACAAATTCTCTATTGGCTTGTTTGTGATTGAACATTTCTTATTTTGAAAGAAAACGCATCTCGCATCTCGAATAGAGTAAAGCCAGGAAGTCAAAATTTGCTGGCTGTTGAAATGAAATATAGGCATAAGCATGAGCAAAACGAAGAAAAAAAATACTAATAGCGGAAGGAAGTTTTCAGTATATGTACTTGAAGATGACTAGCAATATTATGGCGAGTGAGACAGTCAATTCCCATGAGTTCTAAAATCCTCGAAGGCACTGCCTTATCCACCCCTAGCTGCTCCACTGCTTGCACGAACCTCCTGTGCAGCTCTGGTGTCCAATCCACCTACACACAGTTCAAGAAAATTACTCTCTCTTCATTATCATACTATAAAAAGAAGAAAAAAAACAAAAAATATATGAGAGCTCTTCTGATCTTATGGATAATTCAGTTTCCCATGATTCTCGTGACCACTTTGGCCTGATGAAGTTTGCTGAGTAGCCCCATATTGATTGAGAGAGATATATATTTAGTATTTAATTAGCACATGCATGAAGTACTTATGAACAAACAAAATCTAGTGTTAAATTATTTTTTGTTTATCTTCAACGAATCGAAGAGACATAAAACTGCAAAAAAAACCTGATCAATTAAATAGAAGCTTCAACCAATTTACCTTCACTTTCCTCTTCCCTTGATTATTGTTGTTCTTGGCATGAGCTGCTGATTTTCTTCCCTTCTCACCATCTTTGTTAGGCACCGGATTAACAACCGCGGACTCGTCTCTCTTACTCACTATCTCCTCTCCTCTAGTGCTCAAACTCGAGTCCAAACCTGAAAACTTATCTTCCTCATCTTTTCTATGAATACTATCCTCCACTTTCTCATTTGATACCGATGTGTTTAAATCCGATTCCTCACCTCCGCTACCACTAACAGAGAATTCAGCAAGGATTTCAGGATCCATCTCCAAATTTGGTAACACATCTTCATCATCAATACTAACAAAAAGATCATCGAAATCGATACTTTCGAGCAAGCTCCCTTCGGAGAAGTCAGGGAACTCTCCATTAATGAAAATGGTAGAATAACTCTCCATTTGTTCTTGGCTCTCATCCTTGGTGGCTGGTGTGTTTCTCAAGGGTGATACAGCTAGCATTAATTCCAACTAAAAAGAACTCAGAAAGGACCCCAAAGAAGCTCGCACACACTATATAGATATTATATCAAATATATACCATAGATATGGTGCAACTATACGCACATAGACTTATATTTATTGCATGGAAAAAAGAATTAGAGGAGAGTTGCGATAGAAAATATTGATACGATCAGAAGTGGGATCGATTTTCTTTGTTTTTCCGGTGACTTGGAGGGAGATGAAGAGGAGGGAGACAATGAGTAGTATTTGATGATGAAGAGGAGGGAGACAATGAGTATAGTATTTGATGTGTTAATGTGGTATTTGTTGCCCTTTCTTTCAGTGTAAGTGGAGAGATTGGATCTAAACCACAACTTGTGCTGAGATCTCTGGACAATCGTTTGTTTTTATGTCGTTGTTTGTTTGAGCATGCTAGCATAATAACATATATACATTTTTTTTTTTGGGTTTGTGGATGTCATTTTTCTGAAGACTTGAAAATCTGTAAAGTGCTCGTGAGCTAGCTTTATGAATGTCTTAGGAGGGGGGGGGAGAGAGAGAGAGAGAGAGGGTGTAACATTGATTGCAACATGGGTTATAAGAATTACTAGAATTTTTTAATATAAAAAAATATTCAAATCATGATAATTCGAATAAATTTGAATTAACTTAATTAATTAGCGATCAAGGATAACTCTAGAGGAAAAAAAACTAAAAATACCCTTTACCAGGCAAAAAAAAGTTGACTTCAAGGGAGAGTAATTAGACTATACAAAAAATGTGAAATTAAAAAACAAAAAACCCTCAGACTAGTTGCGTTTTTCTTTTTTCAAGGATATAGCTAGGAGTAATTATACTATATAATAAATATATGAAAATACAAAATTATCTCTGAATGTTTGTTCAACCATTTAGTGCTTTAAGGAAAATATCGATCATTTTACTATGAATTTCACTGTGTATAATCCATGCATTTTAGTTTTATTTGTAATTAGCAAGTAGAGGTACTGTATGCCTTTTGGTGCAGTGAAAAGGATAGGGATGTATGGGATTAGTAAAAGACTGCAGCCTCATTGGGTATTATCATTGGATAGGGGCACTTACATGTTCTTTCAGTACCTGCAGACAGATTTGGCAAACACTAATGAAGCATTTCCTGTGGACTGCTGCCCTTGTAAAGAAGAAATAAATAGAAAAGAGAAAATAAAATTTATAATTCGTTAAAAGTTATAAAAATATTTTTACGTAGAATTTTATATATATATATAAAAATAATTAATAAATAACTAATAAAATACTATTAATTACTCTTTAAATACCATAAAACATTTCATGTATTTTATAGAAAGATTCGAATCTTAATAATAATAATTTTTAGCTATAATTATATAATCAAGGAGTACTATATATTCTCATCATATAATTCAAAATTTAAATTGGACCTTAAATTTAGAAAAATATATTATTCAAATTCAAAATTCAATTTGAAGGTTTTTTTATATATATAATCAAGGAATATATTAAAATATTCATTCTGTCCCTTGAAATGCAGGTCAAGTTTCATTCTGTCCCTTGAAATGCACATCACTTTCTACCAAGTCCGGGTCTTCTCGTCGTTTCCTATAATGGAAGTTAAATCGTTTTCACCTAGTGGCTCTTTGGATGCCTTGAGCAACCTTTATACATATAATCGTATCATTGAATTCTTACCCTCTTTTTACTTTTTTCTTTTTTTAATAATAAAAAGTATTCTCAAATATAAATTTATATGTTAATTATTTTTTTTAAGTTATTTTAAATACACATCATTTTATATCGGTAAGGTGTATTCAAAGAAACTTAAGTATCATCCTAAAATTTAAATTAAAAAAAAAAAGATAATATATATATATATATATATATATATATATATATATATATATATATATATGGATCAATGAGACATGTTTAGGTCCAAAAAGAGATCAGATCGCACCAAGATAAAATAACAATTTAAAAAATAACGATTTTTTATTTGACTATTGAATCGCGCTCGAATGTTATAGGAGTATCTAGAGGGGGTTTTTCTTATTGTAACCACTATGTTGCTACACAGACCGATAAATATTTAGATATAAAAAATCTCACCGAGAGCCCCCTGGTTTTGATAGTTTTAGTGATTTTTCTTGTTATTTTTAGATTTTATGCTTCTTTCCTTTGTAATTTTGAATTTTTTTTATTTTCTAGTTGAGATATGGTTTCTGACCTATTTAAAACTTTGCAAACCTTTTCATACGAGTAACTTCATTATTATTATTATTATTATTTAGGTTGAATAAACTTGTGAATTTAAGGCTTATATTTGTAGCAATTTTTGCCCATGAAAAAAATTATGTATTTTTTGTTTAATTGTTATTTTTATTTTTTGCTTGCATCATTCATGAGTCAAGTTGTGTTTTATAACCATGTTTGGTATAACTACACAAAATATTATTATTATAATAATGTTTAGATTGGAAGTTGAATGAAATAAACACAGAATTAGTCTGATTTTAAACCATAATTTCATATGCAAATTAATTATTCCACAAAACTTATACCCGATATATATATATATATATATATATATATATATATATATATATCGGGCATTGATGGGCTAGCTTGTTTTAATAAATACACGAGGGGATGAGCGAAAAGGAAGGGTCAAATTTCAACTCCTAAACCTATCAAGGGCTCTTTCGAAAAGAAAAGTAAATTAAGGAAGATAATTGACTCTTGCATTAGAGAAATAGATTTAATTCAACTCAGTGTTTGTTAACATGATCTACGATACTTTTTAAAAATAAATTAAAATAATTTTTTAAGTTTATTTTTAATTTTTAACATTAATATATTAAAACTATAAAAAAAATTAAAAAAATTAATTTGATATTTTTTTAAACGAAACACATTTCTAAACCAATTTAAAAGCAGAAAATATCACATTCTCTAGTTCCCCATCACATCACAACAACCCAAAAACCACCAAGTATCTAAGTTATTAAATAAAAAATCATTTTAAGAACATTTATGAACCTAATATATCTAGGGCAAGTGCATTAAATACAAGTTCCTAAACTGTTTTTTCTTTTTCTTTTTCTTTTTTGTTCTTTGGGGGATTACAAAGAGAGGACAGCTAGGTGTCATTATCCATCACATGGTGCTTTTGGTGGAGCTCCCTTCGTCACCATATAGTTTATGGTGAGCAATCAATATTGGTGGATGGTGCCAAATGTTCTATAAAATGTGTTTGAGCCATGAAAAATCAAGAGCCAGCATAAAATGATATGCATGTTTTTTAACAGGGCCTTTCCTTTTATATAATATAAAGTGTCTGACTCATAAAAAATGATATGTTTTTTAACAGGGCCTTTCCTTTTATATAATATAAAGTGTCTGGCTCATAAAAAATGATATGTTTTTTAACAGGGTATAATCAGATTGAGATTCAAATTTCTCTTTATTACTTTTACATAGACTATTGATTTGGATAAAATATAATGAATCTAATTTCAACTTCATTTCTAGTGTAGATGATATTCGGATGCAAACAAACACATGTCATCAATTTAGTTGTTCATTCCTATTATGTGTTTATTTTTCTATAAATAACCATTTAATTTTTCAAGGATTAACTATCTTTTAATTAATATGCTTGATTATTAAAAAAAAAAATAGATGAATATAAAAAAATATAAATATGTGTGGTTAGAAAAACAAAGATAAAAACATCAAATAAATTTATTCTCTTACAATAATAACCACATATATGGAGATATGCCTCGTTCCTTGAATCAAATTAATGAATTGCAATAATTTGATAGCCTAGCAAGGAAATATATATATATATATATATATATATATATATATAGTAATCAATTACCACACCTCTCCTAATCTCTTCTAAAATAAATAAATCAAGTCATGAGAATAAAGTTCTCAAAGATTTCAACGTGAATAATTTATTTTTAACCGGAATGAAATCGTATATGTGAAAATTAACCATGCATTTGGATAAAATAAAATACAAATAGAGGACCATTACGCATAGTATATATATAAATAAATTGTATTAAACCCTAACAAAATTCCCATGAATAGTCTACATCGCGGGTCATGTTATAAACTGGATAAGATCATAGCATTAAATTTTTACTTCACAAAGGTCTTCGGCCTCTTCCTTGTGTCCAATCACTACCAGCAAAAAACCCAATATATAGGAATATGCCTCCATCGATCGGCATCAAGCAATAAGAAATTTCAATATGGAATACATTTAAGAATCTTTGACAATGCAGTGAAAGTATGAAAAGAGCTTCGGTTCTTTATACAAAGTCTCATTATAATTACATATATAGTTTTTAAACTCTTAATTGTTATCATTTTCTTTTTACAAAAATTAATATTATAAATTATATTATATGATTTCATAATTTTATTAGTAAAGAGTTTAATTGAGGAATAATTAATAAGGTTATAAATAATCTAAGGGATCCATGATAAAGTAATTAGTGGATAGAACTTAAATATAAGGAATTATGTGTCAAAACAGCGAAATTCCCTAAAAATTGCGTCCATTTTATTATTATAAATAGATATGTAAATAAATAGATAGTTTTATGAGTAACTCTATGGATTGCGAGAAATTAATTATTAGATAAACTAAATCTATCATTTCATGATATTTAAAGTTCATGTAATTTTATTTACATGACTTTTATTTATTAATTTAATTTATGATTAAGGGATAGAGCATTAATTTTACCTAATAATTAATTTCTCGTTGAAAAATAGCAGCATCATTATTCTTTGTGCTTGATATATTCCCTTTCCTTGTCATATATATATATATATATATATATATATATATATATATATATATATATATATATATATATATAGCGTGGACCATTTAGATGGATGTAAATTTTGTTACATCTATTGACGGTTCTCAAAATTGTTGTTCACACCTTTCTATTTGATTCCATCTCATATGAATACATAAATATCTCACTCCTAAAAATTTTGTGGCTTATATATAAGTTTATTTGAGTTAAATAAGACAAGTGAGTTATTCTTCCTTTTCTTCCATCTTCTTGGTCGTTCGTAACACAATTGACTAGTGTGTGTTTGATATTATGGTGCAATGTACTTTTGAAAAGTATTTTTTATTTCAAAATATATAAAAATATATTTTTATTTTTAACATGAGCACATCAAAATCATCAAAAATCACTAAAAAAAATATTAGTTTGATGTTTTTTTCAAATAAAACACACTTTTAAAACACAACCGCAAACAAAAACTATTCAATATCAAAGTTATTAAACTCAGTTTGACTCATGATTCGGTCTGAAACCCATTTTATAGATTAAGCAGGTTAACCAAACCAATTCAAAATAACATCATTTTAAAATTTTAAAATAAAAATAAAGTAATATCATTTTAATTTTATCATGAGTTAACTCTTCAAGCCTGACAGGTTAATAACACTGAAATATTGTTCGAACTTGGATTGTCTTAAATGCTACTTAAACTTTTAGGCATTTGTGTCTTCTTTGAAGGAATCTTCGTGTGAAAATACTTAGATTTTTTTTCGAGATCCTTTTCCGCCACTGTTGTGATAAGGACCAGCTTTAAGAAAGTGTTGTTGTTGTTCATTAAAGACACCAACGACTGATAGTTGCACTCTGTTCAATCTTGCTTGAATCATTAATGTTAAATAGTGGAACCTTTTATATATGATCTATCAAAGACAATTAATTGTCTTCGTAGCTGATGACAAGACAATGATCAACCAATTAATTTGGAATGGGAAATGAGCAATACCAAGTGCTGAATTCGAGTATCAATTCACCATTAATCTAAAATAAAATACTCTCATTTTTAACATTGAATCAACTAATTATTAGCAGATAAATCTTGGCAGAAAGACACAAGATCGATCATGCTAACAAATGGTGCTCCGGAAAAGTATATAATTGATAATGTCCTAAAAAATCCAAATTATTTAGAGGTAAGGTTTATATTTTGGCCAATTGGTCAATTTTTTAATTCTGACAATCTATTTCATTCTTCTTTTGAGGTGACCTAGTACCTAATACTTGTAAATGGTGCTCCGGAAAGTAAAGTGTATAATTGATAATGTACTAAAAAATCTAAATTGTTTAGGGGTAAGGTTTATATTTTGGCTAATTGATCAATTTTCTACTTCTGACAATCTATTTCATTCTTCTTTTGAGGTGACCTAGCACCTAATACTTGTAAAAGGTTTTTTTTTTTTATGAATTTGGTGACTCTCTGATGATTAAATCAATAATTTTTTAAGAGAAAATACAATAATATTACAGAGAGATACTTTAAAAATAAATATGCAGTAGATAATGGAGATTCCAAACTTTTTGTTTAAAGGACTTATGGTCTATTTATAATCCATGAGTCTTTTTATGGAGAAAAAAGGCTAAAATATAATATTATTTTGATAGTATTAAAGAAGAAAAATATCCCTAACATATATATTAATGTTAATGAGAAATATCCCTGACATAAATATTAATGATGAAAAACATTTCTAACATATGTATTAATATGGATGAAAATATGGTGGACTCTTTAAAAACTTTTACACGCTATCCCTATATAACACTAATATCAATGAAAGTATGGTGAGTCCTTGAAAAACTTTTATACATATAATAGATATAGGGAGAATATAATTCAAAATGTAGTTGTGATCAAAAGAGGATGTGTCCTTTATTTGGTTTAACTTAGGGGAGGGTGAGTTCTTTCTTTACTGAGCTAAAAAGAGGATAAGTCCTTTTCTTAGTTGAGCTCAATGAAGGTTTTTTGAGCCCTTAAATTTGGGTTCATCAACAATTGATTTGTTTTTATTTTTTTGGGTATTTAAGTTTTGTTGAGTTTTTAAAAATTATTCTATATTTTTTATACTTTGATTTTTTTTTTAATAACAATCTAGGGAGTATTTTGGTTCAAAAAATAATTTAAAAGTAGCATGAAACGAAAATATGAATATATAAAAACATATGAGAACGAAAACTGGATCACAGTCATTTTCTATCACAGTCATTTTTTTTTTTTTACCAAGTAACATACATGTACAATACCCTATGGCATGCATCAACCAGCAGGAGATTCCTCGACAAGGCTTGAATCGTTAAATTAATGCATAAAATAACAAGAAAATGACAATTTGTTTTTTTTTGTTAAAAAAAACAACAAGATATTCGACAAATGGCCAATAGTAATATTAGATAATGTCGGATTTTATTTTTGTCAGAAAGTTGAAGCCGTCAAAGAGTAGTAATTGCTGGCAAAATTCATTAAATAATTATCTGAAGAAAATCAGTGGCCACATTTATAAGATATTCTCTAAAGTTGGTTTGTCCACGTCAATGTAATTTCACTCTCATTCTCCAAGAATTAATTAATTTGTCACTATCACCACTTCATTCTCAATAATCACCACAAGGTTTTACCTTATATTATAATTTTATTGTTACCCATTTTAGCTGGCAATTCAAGGACCATTTCTTCTGGAAACACTCTTTTTTTTTTTCCTTCAATAATTAAGGTTTTTTTTAATCATTTTTCGTGTACTGGATTTAAGTTTCTCTTTGCTATGGATTTTAAACAAATCATCCATGTCAAGACTAGTAAATCCATGAAAAAAAATATTTTCTCCTTATATTTTCAATAATTCAAAATCATAATTCCGAAGATAAAATTACTTTATCATCGTCAACTCCAACCAGGTATGTTTTTCATCGCGATATGAGCATAAAATGGCTACTTGGAAAAGCAGAGCCAAAATTCAAAACCTATTTCTTCCTTCCTAGCTACTCAAAAGGTGCATGCTAGTAAACTTAATGTTCAATGGTAACAAGATCGTCAATCTTAAAGCAACTTGGAGCCATATCCATGGAGCAAACTGTCTGATTATGAACATGGAATCTATCTTGCCAATGTCAAGGGTAAACGGTAGCTCAACTATGCTTAAAAAACATCTTGCCCTGTGATACCAACCCTAAACTGTTTCTGCAGAAGTATTCCTACAGGCAAAAAGGACATTGATTTCTTGATAAACGCAAGAAATCACAGACAAGAACGTACATGTTACTGGAGGGGTCCCAGAAAGAAACAATAATTGATGTAGCTGGTGATGACGCTGTAATTAGGAATCTAACTTTCTTAATCAGCATGTCTCTCTCCAAGAGAGGTCCCCTACCTTTCTATCAAAATCTCTAGAAGAATCCAAAACCCTCGTCCTGCTCGAGGCCCCCCTTCCCCGACTCGAAAAAAAAACCAAAATCTCCACTAAAATTGTCCTGTGTTTTCCTTAGTCAGTAGTATGATAGATCAACCACAGTTTCAGAAGAATCTTTGTTTTCTTGATCCATGCAGCTAGTTTGCAGTAGTGCCCTGATCCGGAGTGTCAATTCCCGGCCCTAGTCTAGGTCAAGTCAGTGAAATAGCCTGATTTTTCTTTTGCCAAAACAACAAAGCATTTCAGGAAATTTATAGGGATTAGGGTGTTCGTCATCTTGGATACTTTTTAAAATATTTTTTATTAAAATATATATATATATATAAATAATACTTTTTGTTTTTTAAAATTTATATTTTATATAAGCACATCAAAATAATCTAAAAATAAAAAATAAATTTAAAATAAAAAAATAAAATTTTTAAAAAACATACGCTTTTGAAACTCAAATACAAGGGACAACCTACTCGGTATATAGCCCAGATTTTAAATCAGATTCACTCATAGATGGGATCTTGTAACTACAGTTCATAGTTAAAATTGACCCAAAATCTTATGTTCTATATGGTAATTATAAAAATGTGTCAAAAACCTATCTAAATCTAAAAAAAATTAGTTTATTAAGTGAGATAAAAAAATAGTTTTATATGTATTTCTTGAAGTAGACAAAAGCTAAAAACAACAATTAAACAAAGAATACATAATATTTTAATGGGTGAAAGGAGCTATAGATGTGAGCTCTAAATCCGGAAGTTTATACTCTTGAAAATAATAACAATGAAGTTTGCTTTCTTATGAAGTTTACAAAGCTTTAAATAGGCTAAAAACCCCACCTCATCTAGGAAACAAAAACAAAAACATGAAATTACAAAGAAAAAAAGTATAAAATTCAAAATAAGAAAGAAATTAAAAAATAAGAAGGAAAATCACTAAAACCGACAACACCGAAGGATCTATGCGAGATTTTTGATATTTAAATATCTGATGGTCCACGTATCAATGCAGTTGCTACCATAGGAATAGAGTCTCCAGATACTCTTGTAAAAATCTGAGCATAATCCATTAATCGAATAAAAAATTATGTATCTTTTAAGTTATTATTATGGTTTGACACGACCAGATCTTCTTTTGGACAACCACTAGTCTATGAATACATGTGCTAAGTCATTTGTATAATCTATCAAAAATTATAAAATTACATCTGTCCACAAATACCTGTTAAAAGATACCCTATTGATAAAAAAAAACAAAAGAAAAATAATTATTTTTTTGTTTAAATCTTTTTGTCGAGTGATATGAGTTCTTACCACATTGTGAAAACAATTTGAATTCAGATCGATAAGATTTGTAATTTATTTAACAGTCTCCAAAAATCTAAAAGGGATTCGGAGCTCAGATTTTATTTTGGATCGGATAAAATATTATTCAAGTGAAATTGGTTGATATTATTCGGCTAAACCAAATTAATAAATTAATTTCAATAAATTTCTTTAAAACAAAAAAGAAGAAAAAGTGATATTATAATGAAAACTTAGCTGATAAATCGCAAGTTGAGCCATCTTTTCCGAGTCGGTGTTTGGGGTCGAGCAACTATTCTGTGTACCCCTCGTGGCCAGTTATGATGGATTACGAATATTGACAAGACATCTGACATACCACTTTTGATATGTTTCAAAGAGGATTTGCCTCTTCAATCATGCTGTATCTGGTAGTTTTGAATCCACGGGATAAGTAGCCCGCAGCAGGCTTATTATTATTATTTTTTTTATTATTATTATTAATTTAAGAAAAGATATCAAGAAAATATAAATTTGTTTTTCTTTTAAGATTTAAGATTTTGATCCATGGCTACCGATAAAAAACAATGTTAAAAAGCAGTTAAAACCTAGTAAATTTATTAAATTCATGACTCAAGAAATAATATCAAAATAACTCTATAAAAAAAATAAAAAAACAAAATATACTAATTTTAAAAAAATATTAATTAAAAAAACAAAATTCTTTCAGGTAATTGATTGTCGCCATGTACATGGATTAGCTAAAGAAAAGCATGATGAACATATACAATAAATAAATGAATCGATAAATTTAATTAATGCTGCAAACATGCATTCACATCATCGAAGATTGTTTTGCATTGTCAGCTATAATTAAATTAGGGATAGTATATAATACGATTTTTCTCCCTGTTTTGTTTTTTTTTTTTTTGGCTAACTTTTCCCCTTTTTTTCTTTTTTTTGCAAAATTATTTTTTTCAACTTTCTTATTTTTTCTTATTTTTTCATTTTTTTTTCAAAATTATTTTTGTTGATTTTACCTTTTAAATATTGATCTGGTTAAAATTTTTGCTTTGTAATTTTTTTTAAAAAAAAATACTGTGGATTGCTGCGATGTTTTTCCACTTAGTTTTTCTATTTTATTTCTTTATTTTTTAAAATTATATTTATCGATTTTTTTTAATATTGAGCTAATTGAGAATTTGGTTTTGTAATTTTTTCTTTTTAAAACATTGTTGATTGCTACAGTGTTTCCCCGCATGATTTTTTTTCCTCTAAAATTATCTTTATTTTATTTTATTTTTAAATATTGAGTTGGTTAAAAATTACAGTTATAATATGTGAGGAAAACACTATAAATTTTTTTGAAAATTACTATCCATTGCTACAGTGTTTTTCCCATAAGGTTTTTTTTATATATTTTTTTTAAATTATCCTTTTTAAATTTATTTTTTTAATATTGAGTTGTTTGTGAATTACAATTACAAGTCATAACAAATAAGGTCAAATCATGTGGGGAAGCAATGTAGCTTTCATCACAAAACATTGTGAATTGCTACAGTGTTTCCAACATGATTTTTTTTCCTTTTTTTGGTGTTTGTTTTGTTATTTTTTTTTATAAAATTGTCTCTATCAATTTTTTTTAATATTGAGCCGATTAAGAATTTAACTTTGTAATTTTTCTTCTTTAAAACACTGTGAATTGTTGCAGTGTTTTTCCATGTGATTTTTTTATGATTTTTTCCAAAATTATTTTTGTCGATTTTTTTTTTAATATTGAGTTGGTTAAGAATTATAATTACAATAAAATTAAATCATATGAGGAAAGCGTTGTAGGTTTTCTCACAAAATACTGTGGATTGTTACAATATTTCTCTAAATGTTTTTTATTTTCTTTTATTGGGAAAAGTGTTATAGTTTTCCTCACAAAACATTGTCAATTGCTACAACATTTTTTTTCATGGGTTTTTTTCCTTCCAAAATTATCTTTGTTGATTTTTTTTTTAATATTGAGTTGGTAGAGAATTTAGCTTTGTAATTTTTTTTCTTTTTATTAACTGAAAAGCTAAATCATGTGGCTTAAAACACTTGTATCTTTCATCACAAAACACTGTAAATTGCTATAAATTATTTTGTTCAGTCTCTAAGTTTTGAATCGCCAACACAACTTTTTTTTCGTCATGAAATATTTGCTCTATCATACCTTTAATTTTTATTACTTATCTAGCGCTAATTCACAATTATAATACTATCAAATACATTTATTTTATAAGCCCGCAGCAGCGCGCGGGCATGTTATCTCATGATATTTGAAAGAACATGCAATTGGCTTCTATATATATTAGGTAGGTATGTGTGGAGAAGAGCTTTTTGTCATTCACTGAAATATACATTTCAAATCCAAGAGTTTTGTGGTGAAGAGTGCTTTGTTTGGATTTGAGAGTTTACGTGTGGGGACATTATTAGCCAAGTCTATATATACATGCATGCTTGTGTATGTATACATGTATAAATACGTATACTATATGTATTTACACACACACACACACACACACACACACATAATGCCAAACTTCTTGTTGGGAGATACGTATGCCACCTCTCTGTAATAATTAGAATTGTTCATGCAATGATTCTCTCCCTTAACTAATTCGAGTAGAAATTCTGGGGGATTCGTTATGTTATGATTTTAGAATTTGTCATTATAAAAATGGAAGTTTTCTTTATTTTTATGTTTTAAATTTTTTTTATTTTTTTCAATGTTTCAAATTAATATTTTTTTAATGTTTTTCGATTATTTTGATGCATTGATATCAAAAATAAAAAAAATATTATTTAAAAAAATAACCACAATTAAATTTGAATTTTAAAAAATTGAATCAATGCATAGTTTATCGACTCAGCTCATCCCAATTATTTTTTTTTTTATCAAAAACAATATTGTTTTTTATTTAAGAAAAATCCTAGGCGGTTTATTTAACTAGATTTAACTTCTTACGAAAGTCAACAAAGTTTGGTTGAAATAATGGAAATAATTTACTCAAAACGGTTTAGAGAAGTAAACGACATGTCAGATCATGTTTCCCCTACTGCCCCGTGGCATTAGCGAAATAGAGAAGCCCACCATCAAACATCACTTAGCTTCGGGCTTTACGAACCTGAAATCGAGTTCATAATCAAGCCCAGGTGCTCTTAAAACCACGAGCCTCACTCAGTCCAGAACAACAACTTAAGCCCAGCATAAACCTTTCTAATTTATTTATTTATTTACTAGACATGTTGCTAGTTGCCATTGGCCAAAAAAAAATTTAAAGCAAAAGAAGTGATAGGCTAGAAAAAAATTCAAGTTTCAAGTAATTGGTTAAATTAACAATTTAAATATTTATGGAAAAAAACAATGATAAAAAAACTGATAGAAAAACAACAAAAAAACCACATCCAAGCCTATTCAGATTATCAAACAACTCACTACTAATCTAATTGAAGGAAAACCAGAAAAAAGAGTCAAACTTAAAAACAAAACATCAGCATAAAAAAAAGGGTTGAAAAAACCAAGTAAAACTAGGTGAACCTCCTAAACCTAGTATAATCTAAAAAACTTGTAACTTGTTAAATCATGCACTCGAGTTGAATCAAGAAGCATAAATATCATCTAATTTAATTTTGAAGGATGAACTCGTTGAAAAAACTATTAACAAAAAAACTTGCAAAAGAAAACAATAGCAAAAAAAAGAAAAGGGTTAAAATCTGATAGGAAAAAACCCAATAAGGATGAAATCTAAAAAACATTATCGTAAGCAAAACAAAATTGTAATTAAAAGAACTAGAACCAAACTTGAAAAATTAAAAAAATTAAACGGGGTGAAATTGAAAATTATTTGTAATATGATAGATTATTTATGGATTAAAAAATGGTATGGGTGAAATAAAAAAAAATATTGAGGGCTAACCAAATAGAATTAGATAAATAAAAAAAATAACAAAACAAAAGTTAAAAAATAGGATAAAAAAATAAGACAACATCAATTTAGAAAAAAAAAAAAAAAAAGGCAAACCTCTTAAACCTAGTCTAATATCTAAAAGTCGCTTCCCGTGAAACTTTTTATCCAGATTCAATCGAAAAGTATAATTCTCAACTAATTTAATTTTGAAGGATGAGATCTGTAGAAAATTATTAATAAAAAAAATTGCACAAACAAAAAAAAATGAGGATAAAATTTGATAGAAAAAATCCAAGGAGGATGAAATTTATTAAAAAAATAAATATTAATTAAAAGAATGAGGATCAAATTTTAAATATTAAAAAAAATCATAGGTGATAAAATTGAAAACATTTATAAAAATCAAACAAATCCGAACAAACATCCTAAACATGATCAAATCCTAAAAAGCTTGCAACCTAAGAAACCAACAATCAACTCGGGTCAACAAATCAAACATATGACCTAAAACATGAAATTGAGATGACCCTATAAATAGAAAAGTGAAAAAAACACCAGCAAAAAAATATGTAAAAAATGCTTTAAAAAAAGATGAAAGTCAGGTTAGGCTAATTATTCAGATTTATTAGCTGGATTATGAGATTAGGTGATCTCATTAAAGGCAAACAAAAAAAACAAAGAAATAAGATTCTTAATCAAACAAACATTGAGGGGTGAAATTGAGAAAAAAATAAATAAAAAAACAATTTTTTTTAAAAATAACAATTAAAAGAATTAGAACTAAATTCGACATAAAAATTAAATGTTTTGGGAAAAATCAAATGAAATTAAATATTTAGGGATGAAATTGTAAGAAACAAATCCATTAAGAAAATGATTAAAAAATAACAATTAAAAGAATTATGACTAAATTTAACATAAAAATTAAACAAAAATAAATGTCTAGAGGTGGAATTAGAAAAAAAAAACCAATCAATCATGAAAATGATTCAAAACAAAACAAAACAAATAGAAATTAAAAAAATCAATTGATTTGGGATGAAATCGAAAATAAAATCCTCACGAAATTTTTGTAGTTTATTTGTTTTTATTTGATGGTTACACCTATTGGAGCCATCCTCACGTGCCGTCAAGAGAACTTTTTTGAATTTTTTTTTGTGCAAAAACTGAAAATGCTCTTAGGACTAAATAATTTTGACAAACAAAACATGCTAAAATTACAACCAAGCCTGTGAAGCCAAGGCTAAAAAATTCAAATTGTAAGGGTAATGTAGTAATTCAACTGTTATATAAAATATAAAAATACAAAATCATCTTTGTGCAGAAGACATTGGATTATTTTATTAAAGGGTGACATTAATAATTTTACTGTGTATTACAAAACACATTTACCAAAATAACTTTGCTCAATTCTTAAAAGATATTTATATCACGGTAAAAAAACCACCTTACATCTGAAGCAAAGGCTAAAGATAAATTCACAAAGGGGCAAAATAGTAATTATATTATCATAATAAATAGTAATATGTGTCTTGGGCATAATGACATGGTTAGAGTAATTAATTTATTTGGATAATTTAAAGCTAGGTTATCTTAATCTTCATCTTTCTAATATGAAGATTAATTCTTTATGTTATATCTAACTAAAAGCAAATGGAATTTGTTTTTTATAACCACAAATTTAACTGAAATAGATAAGATTGAATATATATATTTTATTTCTTATATCTATAGTTATAAAACTTTATTAGGATTGATGAATCAATTTGATGATTTACTGATTTGGAATTTGATGTGGTCAGATATGATTTTTAATTGTTATTTTTTTTTTAAAATAACATTATTTTTTTTAGATAACGGTTTAGGTTTACATGTTGATTTATAAATCAACAATTTAACTCACTATAGGGACGTGAACTTTATACTATATTTGCACCTATTATCTTTACTCGGATGAGAATTCATTTTCATGGATTGAAAGGAGAATATTGTTCTTGCCAAGCCTTTGCAAGTCTTGCCAAGCCTTTGCAAAGTGAGTGGTGACCAAAAAGAAACAACCATGAAGATTCCGTAAACACAATGCCCAAAATACCCTTCACATTACAGACCTGAAAACCAAATCCTAAACCATAACCAAGGCAAAACATCACAATTCCACATAGGGTGATTTAGTCAATATACAAAAACCGCCCAGGAAGGTAGTTATATTCCTGTTCCACTTCTCATTAGGTTTAGGAATCTCTTCATAGTTACTTCAAAATCGTAACACATATCGCATAGAACTACTCCCTGTTCTACTGTAATTGGAACTCAAGAGCAAGAGAGAAAGACAATGGGAGATTGCAAGCCATTAGGGTTTTTGTTAGGACTTCCCTTTGCGTTGCTTGCATTAGTTTTGTCCATTGTTGGTACAGTAATATGGCTCATTGGGTGAGTCCATTCATTTTCTCTTCTTGTTTTCTTGATTACGATTTCAAGAATTTGATTCCATACCTGTTCATGAACCATGCTAGTTTGCTCTACGTCAAGAAAATTGATTATGGCATTGATTTCTTTTTCTCTTTTTCTTGATTTAGTTTGATCTTGACTCTGTCCATTGCCTTGAGCTTGTTTGGTGCCCAGAAAAGTATATGTATATAGTGTTGATTTTTTCAATAAAGAACTGGGCGCGCGGTTTTGACTTAAGATTGATTTGAAGAAAACCCAGATGATAATATCATGTTTTTATTTATTTATTTTATAGTAAATAACTATCATTTTTTGCATATTCCATGTTGATTGACACTCTTTTTTTTTTTCTTTTTTTGACGCAATGTAGGACAATATTGAGTTGCTTGTGCCCATGTTGTGTATGCTGTGCAGCTCTGGCCAATTTTGCAGTGGATATTGTGAAGCTTCCTGTTAGGATACTTACATGGTTCATTGATCAAATCCCTTGTTAATGCTGCTGCTACTGCTGATAATTTCTATTTTCTCTTTTCGCTATTTGCATATTCCCTCCATAATCTTCTGTTGGAATTTTTAATGACCAAATAAACTTTGTAATTCCTCTAATGGTTTGATATCTTGTTTATGCTCATTTCGAACTTTGGAATTTAATAATTTATAGATAAATAGTGATAGGAAAAGCTTTTGAAATTCAAGATTTCATTGTCTTACTAATGTGGGTTTAATGGCTTTTTTTTCTTTTAAAATTATTGGTTTCGTGGCTCATTGAAACACATACTATCAATTTAAATGCATTTGTTTTTAGTTTAAAAATAATTTTGAAAATTCTTGAATTTTTTTTTCTTTTACTTTTTTTTTTATGATTTAGAATTGTTTTGATATGTTGATGTAAAAAATAAATTCTAAAAAAATATTTTTATAATATATTTCAAAGAAAAAATAATATAAAAAACAATAACTATCACAATTTTAAATATGCTATATCTTAGTGGAATTTTTTTTTTGTTATACTGTTATGTTACTGTTTGTATTGATACAAAATTCCTTTAAAAAATCTATACAAACTTTTCTATTTTAAATTGATTTTTTTTTATAGATGCTAATGAAAACTCAATCCACTTTCATAAGTAATTTCAAGATTTTTTGGTGTTAGAAAGTATATTTTTATTTCTTAAATGATAAATTCTATAAATTATGAAAAACACAAAATAAGTTAGAATTATTACAAAAATCTTTGAGTTAAATTGTAAAAACCTCTAGACTAAAAAATTCCTGGTTCTGTCTCTAAACAATATGATTTTTAATTTATTGTGCCTTTTCAATTAGGTTACTTGTGTATTTATAGAATATTTTTTTAAAATATTTGTGTATGTGGTTCTCAAAATTTATATTGGATCACTTCATATTATTTTCTATTTGTTTCGATTTTTTTTATTTAATGTTAAAGAAAAATTAAAGAAATGCTCCTTGACACCAAATATACAAGAAAAATCCTTACTATGAGGATGGAATTGATGAGATGGAGTGGAAAAGTTTTTATTTTAAATTATAATTTTATTGATCTGTAATCTCAGCTTCCATGCATCTTTCTAGAAGCAAGATTTTGATCGATTATGACAAAGGAACTTCATAATGTTGCAATATCAGTTCTATACAATGCAACTCTGAACTAACATAACTCATCAAAGCTCCCTCATTCAATTTCAAAACTGGGTATGGTTATGGTATATTTTCTTCAACATGGAAAGACTATCACTGTTTCTCTCTTCTTTACAATACATTAAAAGGGTCAACCCGGGTTTTTAACCGGGTCAATTAGGTTTTTTTATATATTTTTTCTTCAACCCGGATCAGTCTAAGTTCTACAACAATGATTTGAGGTTAATGATAGCCATGTTTTGTTTCAACAAATAGAAAAGAAATTTATAGTCAATTTGTTCTTTTTAGAGTTAGAATTAGTTTTGCTGCATGCGCTCCGCTACAAGTACATATTCGAGGTGTAACAAATGAATGCATAAGTGTTTTTTGTTAACAAATGATGTAAACTCGTAACATATAAGTCGATGATAGTTAAACTCCATTGATCATGAAAAAATCTATAAAAAAAAATACAGGTAGGTTATGTGGAACACATTGACTATATCAATAAATTTAGGCTAAAGACCAAACATTGAGAAATCTCGATTTGATTGCTTGCCTAGGTTAGGTTTTAAATTAAACATGTGAAAATTGATATGATGTGAGCCAATTGATTTGGCAAGTAAAAAGCTAACTTGAACTATGGAGAAAAATGTGGTATAACCTAAAAAAACAATGGTATTTTTTTATTTTAATATTAAAACAACGATATATTAAATAACATGCGGTCAAACATGATAAACATCAAATGTGTGACCTAAGCTATATACATGATCATAATGCGCTAACGATCAACTAAGGTAAATATAAAATGTGTGATCCGAGTCGTGTAGACGATTATAATACGCTAGTAGTCAACCAAGGTAAAAGTTAAATGTGTCACTTGAGTCATATACACGATCATAATATGCTAACTCAGTTAACCAACTCTCTCTTTCATTTCACTCCCTCCTCTTCTACTTTATCACCACTTGGGCTTATTTGGGCTTGGATAAAATGAAAATCATATTAAATTGAATATTTAGTGGAGAAGAATGGGCTAAATTAAAAGAAGATGGCTTGTCTCATGTGAGGTAAGATTACTCCCTAGCTGAATAGTCATTTTTGAATTTGAGGTTAAATTGAATGAGATTGTGGTCTGAATTGCAAAGTTATTAGTGAAACATGGATTAAACTGATCGAGTTAAATGAGATCCATGGCTTATTTAAAGAGGTATTATCAAATTAGGTACCAAAGTGAATAAAAGGGAGGAAGAAAGGTTGACGCTTGCACGTGCCATTATATGAAGAGTCTCGCCTTATTTGAGCGATGCGTGAGGTCTCATTCTGCCTTCAAAAGTTGTCTTTCATGGTGTTTCTGAAATAATTTTGGTATACCTGTTATGCCATGATGGCATGTGCGAGTTAAATCTTCACAATGTGGCGCCTGCAATGTTTTTTTCCTTCTTTTACAACCTTTATTTTTCACCGTGTCAATTTCAATCCCTCTGGTTCAAATCTCTTTAAAAATAAAAAACCTATCAAATTTTTCACATGATAAGTACAAACCCAAGAATGAGATATTTTGTTTTTTTAGATTAATGTGGGTGTTCGGGTCAGCTTGTGCATACCTTAACTAATTTCATGGACCTTGAAGCTAACGATCATATAAGCCTCTAGTAACTCTAAGGTTTGTGGGATTCGAACTGGTAATTTTTAGGGAGCAAATTTAGAACATGATCAATTAAGTTACATTCTTCAAAATTAGAACGAGATGTTCTTAAACCAAAAAAAAAAAAATAGAAACGAAATATCAAGATTAATTGCTAAATAGATCAACACAAAAAGATCAAATGAAAGAAGTAACATGTCAAAAAGAAAACAAAAAAGCACTATACGAATCTACACTGCAATCGAGTCTTGTCCTACCACAATTGCAACACTCAATTGCCTATCACATTTAGCATTTGTTAATTTGCAGGCCACCTTGCTTTATGCAACAATATGCCCCAGTTGTATGATCGCTGATTCATATAATCTTGTAAACGAACCAGGCAATTAGGTCTCATCCACCAATCATGGAGCAAGCGACAAGCAGTAGTGATCATATATTTTAAGTGTTGCTCATGGTATAAGATAGTATTTGGTTAAAGATTGAGATGGTTTGATGGAATGGACACATCTTTTTATTTTTCATGTTTTAAAATAATATAAAATTATTTTAAAATTATTTATATCTCTGCCTTTCAACTAGATTTTTTTTATGTTTTTTTATACATGTTTTTTTTTGATATAAAACACTAACTAAACACAATCTAAGTATTTTTCACACTATTATCTTAGATTTAAATATAAAAAAATGGAAGGGAAAATGATTTTATAAAAACACTAGTCTGAATATATATTAAAACACTATTTATTTAAGATTGTCTAGAAAAAAACTTGATATATTAAAGTTAATGCTAGCAAGACTTATAGTATAAACAATTAACAAATCCTTATAGCTTGAAAAACATTTAAATAGTCATTTGATTAATATTAGTCATGCTTATAACACTATTTTCTTCTAAAAAAATATTTATTTCTTATTGATCTATATATATATATTTTTTTTATATTATGAATGGATTTAAAAATATATGATTTTTAAAACTATAAATATTAATTACTTAATTTTCATAAACTGTAAAAAACTAAATTATAGTTATAGTTATAATTAACTCTATTAACCAAAAAATAAAAAAAATATAATTCAAGTTGACTCAAATTATTTTTATTTTTATTTTGTTTTTTAAGATTAGGTTTTTATAAATTATTTTAATTTAATTTTTATATGTTTATAACTATCTTATTATCTGGATAATAAATTTAACATATTAATATCTAATATATTAAAATTTTAATATTAAAAAAATATTATTCAATATATTATCCTATTATTTAAAAAAAAATCCAATATATATTATATTTTAATTTTATAATTAATTTTTTCAATTAAAAAAGCGCGTAGCGAGTTAATGAGTATAAACTAGAAGTAGAAGAAGTTTAAAATAGAACAGTGTAGAGTGTTCCAGACACAACCACACTGTTCTGTTTTAAACTATAAACAACCACACTGTTTCTATTTTAAACATGTTTCTCAAATAATCAAAAACCCAAAAAAGAAAAAAGAAAAATTGAATCTCTGTTATTTTTTGAATTAGAAAAACAAGGATCAGCAAGGTGAAGAAGAGAAAGAGAGGAGGTAGCAGTAACACCATGGGAGTGGATTACTACAAGATATTACAAGTTGATAAGACTGCTAAAGATGATGATTTGAAAAAAGCTTATAGGAAATTAGCCATGAAGTGGCATCCTGATAAGAACCCAAATAACAAAAAAGAAGCTGAAGCAAAGTTCAAGCAAATTTCTGAAGCTTATGAGGTATGTACCTGCCTGCCTTTAACAGTTCAAGATTAAATTTTGTGATTTGGGTTTGTTGTTAAATTGGATTATCTTGCTCAAATTTGTGAACTTTTATTAATTTATCGAAAAATGTTTTCCTTATTGGGATTTCATGGTTAAAATTCTTGGATTTGTAGTTTATTGTGCTTTTTTTTAACTGTTATCTTGAGGAACTCTCTGTTTCATATTAGAAAATATTCAAATTTGATGGCTTTTATTCATGTTGGATAAAATAAAGTTTCTATCTTTATTGGGATTTCATGGTTAAATTTCTGGGATTTGTAGTTTATTGTGTTCGTTACTATTATCATTATAATTATCTGGTTCTTATAAGTCAACAACACCATAGTTTCAATCTTTAATGGCGTTTATCAACATAGAAACTTTGGAGTATTAACTTGGATTTTCAGTCATTGATGTCATGGGGAATTTTCTCTGTAAAATTGGAATTACTAGTGAAGATTGTTTATTTGATTGATTTTGTATTGAAACTCAATGTTTTTTATGCAGGTCCTTAGTGATCCACAAAAAAGAGCAGTGTACGACCAATATGGTGAAGAGGGTCTAAAGGGGCAAGTACCACCACCTGGTGCTGGTGGTGCTGGTCCTGGTGGAGCTTCATTCTTCTCCACAGGAGATGGGCCTACAACATTTCGGTTCAATCCCCGCAACGCTGATGATATTTTTGCTGAATTTTTCGGGTCTTCAGGTCCATTTGGAGGGATGGGAGGTGGCAGTGGAGGCATGAGAGGGACAAGGTTCCCAGGTGGGATGTTTGGCGATGCTATCTTTAGTTCTTTTGGTGAAGGAGGTGGAGGGTCAATGCATCAAAGTGTTCCTAGAAAAGCTCCTCCAATTGAGAAAAGGCTGCTTTGTAGTCTTGAGGAGCTTTACAAGGGGGCTACCAAAAGAATGAAGATATCTAGGGACATTGTCGATGCAAGTGGGTAAGTATATATCTTCTTACATTAATTATCTTGCTCTAGGTTTGTTTCTGAAGTATGGTTCCTTTTAGTTTGTGTAAATTTCTGCTAGGGGTTTCTGCCTATCAAATTGAGCATCAAGTTTTTCCCTTTTGATTTTCCACATGTAATGGCCTAATGGGAGGTGCTGCCTACCAAAAGAATAAATGCATGTTGTTTTCGTGGATTTTACTTGCTGTCCATGCTCACAACACAAGAAATTTGATCTCCGTTGTGAGCGATTCATGGGATTAGTTGCCAGATCAATTCACAATCTAGTAAAAGTCTTGGAGCTTTTTTGATGATGATGTTTATGCGCAGAGCATTAGTTGCTAGATCATTTCACTAAACTTGCACTTTTGTTCTTGTGCAGCAAGACCATACAAGTGGAGGAGATTCTAACCATTGACATAAAGCCTGGTTGGAAGAAGGGCACAAAGATCACCTTCCCTGAGAAAGGGAATGAGCAGCCGAATTCAAAACCAGCAGATCTAGTTTTCATTATTGATGAAAAACCTCACCCTGTGTTCACTCGTGATGGAAACGACTTGATTGTCACACAGAAGATTCCCTTAGCTGAAGCCTTGACAGGTTACACTGTCCATCTCACCACCTTAGATGGAAGGAATTTGACCATTCCGATCAACACCGTGATTGATCCAAACTATGAGGAGGTTGTCCCAAGGGAAGGGATGCCAATCCAAAAGGACCCAACAAAGAGAGGAAATCTGAGGATCAAGTTCAACATCAAGTTTCCAACAAGGTTAACTGCAGAGCAGAAGGCAGGAATCAAAAAACTCTTGGGCTGAGAACATCAATGCCAATATTTAATGCACAACACATCTCCATAGAAATGGAGCAGTTTTGTAAATACAAATTACATAGAACGTAGTATTTAGATTGGTTCTTTTTGATACAGAACTTGTTATATACGCTCCCAGTTTTTAGTAGTTTCTGTTTCAGAGCAAGAATGCCATCTTTCTAAATACATCGATGTGCTTAAGGGTGTAATGAGGAACTTATCAGTTACAATTTCAATTAAAATTAGCTCTTGTTGATTTTTGGTGCATCCTTGTTTTCTTTCTCTTTAGTTCAGAACAGTATGCCATCAACTTTATGCAAAGATGGTGAATATGAGTGGATTCCTACAAGAAGACGACATGATTAAAATCAGCTGTGCTAACCGTTCTTTTTTCTTTATTTCCCCTTTCAAGAACAAGAAACGTGCTATTACAAAACCATGGTGATTCTGTAAGGTGCAGAATCTCACCCATGAAAACCAAATCCACACAACCACCTTGTTTTGGGAGTAATGGAATCCAACCAACGTATATTTTCTTCAAATGAAAGTATTTTATTCATCAGAATCAACTTATTGAATAACGTGACAGTTTTCAGCGCATCGAGCTTAATAAAATCATCAATGATCAGTATAGTATCATCTAGATCAGTAATTCTTTTTACTTTTTGGAGATCAAGCATACTTAGCTTATTTGCTTTTGTTAGCATGTATTTAGTGACTAAATGTTACATTGATTCACTGTTACTTCCTTCAGTCCAAAGTAACATAAAATTAGGTTACACAACTTAGTGTTTATTTGGTGTGGTGGTTGAACGGTAATTGTTTTTTGATTTTTTTTTAAAAACTTTTTTTTGATTTTTTTTAAACGTTTTAATGTGCTAACATCTAAAACAAAAAAAATATTATTTTAATATATTTTTAAATGAAAATCATTTTAAAACACAACTTTTACCATAATCTCAAACAACACTTATTGTCTGCTTGTTTTTGTGTTTGAAGTCGCATTTGAGTATATTTTAAAAGCATTTTTAACTTGAAAAAACATAAAATTGATTTTTTTAGTATTTTCTAATGGTTTTGATAAACTATTGCTAAAAAAAAATTAATGTATTTTCAAGTGAAAAATATTTTTCACTTGAAAATACATTAATTTTTGAAAAGCATCTTGCATTACAATATCAAACACGCACTTGGAAACCGCTTGATATTGTAATAGCTTCTGTTTTTTTGCTTAACCACAGAGAAAAAACCATTAAGCTAGCTATATAACTTTTGTTTTTTTGTATTGGACCCATACACAACTGCATTTCAAACCTTAGTTGTATATAAGATAAAATAACCTGTTTTTTTGGGTGATTTGTTTACGCGGCCATGACTCTCTTTTAAAAAAATTATTTTTTTTGTGTTTATAGATTATTTTAATATGCTGGTATTAAAAATAAATTTTTAAAAATAAAAAAAATATTATTTTAATATATTTTTAAATAAAAAATACTTTAAAAAATAATCGCTAACATAATGTCAAATACTGTCTTTATTTATGAATATATGCTTTTCATATATCAATTCTCACTAATAATTTTAATTAAATATATATTTTTTAAAAACCTATGTTTTTTAAATTATAATAAAAAAATATTTTTAAAAAAAATTTACTTTTTTTTTTATCCATAACTATAAAAAATAGCATAATGACAGACAAAAACCACCCTTTTCTCAACCTGAAGGAAGTTAAAGAGCATTTATATTCCTGATATTCCAGTACACAAATATTTATCATCGCCCCGTAGAATTCTGAGTTTTGCCTTGTAATTCATTCACAGTCACACCTCTTCATGAAATTATTCCCCAAAAATATGGAAAATAGTGCAACACCAACATAAAAAAAATTGTATAGCAAAGTTTTTTCATTGTATTTTTATACATAAAAAAAGATTAAATGTAAATTAAAAAGCCTATTCGAATATATAATTAAATAAATTTAAAATTATATATCTTAATAAAAAGTATTAACAATAACTAAAATTAAAATTAAAAAAATTAAAAAACAAATATAAATCAAAGTATTTAATTTTAGTGACCTTCTGTATTTCCTAATTTTTTTTAACAGCTTAGTCATTAAGTTTTCTTCATCTGTAAGCCAAACACTATGCTTCAATTTTTCCACAACTTGAAGCATGCTAGCTACGTACGTAGGACAATTACTTTTCCTATAAGTAGAGCAGTTGCATTACACTGGGCTAGAACAGTTCTCTTTGCCTTTCTTTCATCCACCTTCTATCAACGACATGACTAGTCATAGTGGGGCAGCAGATGATGAATCTTTTGAAAACAAAAGAGGAATCTTCTCAAGTTATTTTTACCTTCTTGCTGAATCTTTCGGGTTTAATAGCCCAAATCAAAACAGGAAAGGAACAGAGTTCTCCAATAACAGAGATGGTGATGGTATCGTTAGGCCTTTTGAAGAAAGTGTCGTGGGTAGTGCTCCTGGAAAAGATCCTGCAATTAAGCACACCCTGTCTTGTAGTCTTGAAGAGCTTTATCAAGGGGCTACCAAGACGGTAAAAATAACTAGACAAGTAGCTGATCGAAGGGGGTAAGTGTCCTAAACATCACCATTTCGGTCCCGTTTTATGTTCAACTGCCATTCTGTAGTTTTGATCAAACATGTTGACTCTGATCAACTGGTCCTGGACTTGATATGCTTTCCTGTTGTCAACGATTTGTGTGAGATAGTTATTATTATTATTTTTTTTATCATTTTACTGTCTTCTGAAAGGTCCAAGAGCTTTGTTAATGGTGTTTCTTGTGCTCTTTCTTTTTTGTGGGATGGAGCGCAGCTTGACCAGGGAAATAGAGGAGATTCTAACCATTGACACAAAGCCTGGTTGGAAGAAAGGCACGGAGATCACTTTCGAAGAGAAAGGGAACGAAAGACCAAATGTAACACCTGCTGATGTTTTCTTCATTGTTGATGAAAAACCCCACTCTGAGTTTACTCGTGATGGAAATGACTTGATCGTCACTCGAAGGATTTCTGTAACCGAAGCCTTTACAGGCTACACTGTCCATCTTACAACCTTGGATGGCAGGAATTTAACCCTTCCGATCAATGATGTGATCCATCCCAACTATCAGAAGGTTGTCCCGAATGAAGGGATGCCCATCCTCGGCGACCCAACAAAGAGAGGGATTTTGAAAATCAAGTTTGATATCAGGTTCCCAACAAGGGTTAATGCAGAGCAGAAGGCAGGAATGAGGAGACTCTTTGGTCCTTGAGATCTCTATATCAGCATGTGAGACATATCCTATGTGAAGGAAGCCTTTGGATTGGTATCTTCTTGACGCAGTTTGTGATAAATTGCTGTGGTATTTGACAGTTTCAGACTTTTAAGTTGTGTTATATATATATATATATATGAAGTATGAAATCTTTCTGAGATGTTTAATGTAGGGTTTGGCCAACTTCGTAATTATGGTGTCAATTATGGAAAATGCTTCCCCTTGATTGGTGTTGAATCCTTCCTTTCTTCAGTTCAAAAGGTCGAGCTTGGAGAGCATTTCCCTCCGGCCATATCCTGAAACATGAGTCACTTCCCTGTAAATGACACCTTGCTGGATTAATTTCCTGCTTCCCATCCCAAACCATCACTATTTGTCAAACAATGAAATAAAACTCAGATATGATTATATTATTTATTAACGTATATTTTTAAACTAAATTTCTCAAACTTGAAATTTATATAAATTTATATTAAATATCATATCAAAGAATTAATTCAATTTTAAAATATTAAATATTAAATATAATTTTAAAATATAATTAATATTATTTGCTGCTTATTAATTCAATGTGTTAAAATATAAAAGCAATCGTGTGTGATGTTCCAGCAATTACTAGCTATCAAAGAGTTTCCTGTCAATATATACATGGCCAAATCTATTCAATCATCTTATTCACAAAACAATGACTTGTAAAATTCTCACAATTCTCACAAAACAATTACTAGCACCTCAAACTTATACCATCATAACTCAAATCAAAATACTGTTTACATCACTGATTCAATTTAAAGAACTCCCTAATTTTTGTGTTTGGTATTGTGGTAGTTGTTGTGGTTGTCGATTGAAAAAAGGTTGTTTTATAAAAAAATACTTTTAGTTGAGGTTGGTTTGGAAAAATATATGTTTGGTTAAAACTGTGGTTGAAATTGAGATTGAACAAAAAGTAGTTTAATGTGTTTGGTTAAAAGAATGCTTTTCAAATTGAGATTATAAAATAATTAATATATATATATATATATATATATATTAATATTGATGATTTTTAATTTAAATATTGTAAATTTAACTACTGTTATTACATCATAAAATAAATAATATTGATATCAAATATTTTTTATTATTCCATTAAACTATGTGCAATTTTATCACGTACGAAATCTATCCAACAAGGATTATATTTTTCATGGTTTCTTAAGCGCGTAACAACAAAAATTGAATTTTTTTTACATCATCAAACAATCTCCTTCTAATTTTTTTTTGAATAAAACACAATTACAAATAAAAATAAAAACTAATTTTTTTTTTAACTGGGCCGGACCCAGCAAGAACATAATTGGGCTTGCGATCAAATTCTGCAAATGCTACGTCATCAAGCGATCTCCTTCTAATTTATGTAGTATTATTAAATAATATTAAACACTAGTTTTTCGAGTAAAAACTAATTTTAAAAAAATAATTTTTTTAATATAAATAGTTATTCATTTGGGCACTATTTACGCTAACAGTGTCAAGTGAATTATATTCACCTGGTTGCAGACGTCACGAACTAGCATTTCAACAAAAATATATATGGGTACCACATGAAAAGTCAGTTGAATTTTATGTTACCAAACTTGATGTTTACACAATGAGTTTTAAAAGCAGAAACTACCGCGTAAACAAATATCCGTCAGCCTGCCACACCTTCATCACAAGCAACCATAATTTCCGTGCTCTCTCGTTCTTCCTTTGCTTTTATCTCGCTACCTACACTTTCCTTCTCTCCAACCCCTCTCGATTTGAAATCTAAGACTTTGTTTGTTTTTGTTAGCTTTCACATTAGTGGTGAATTAAACATAGCAACATGTTTGGTATTAAAGAAAATTGAGTTTTATACTGCAAAACCCATTAAAAAATTAAGTTTAAAATGCAGGTTTTATATAAAAGTTTTTACATAATATTTTAATTGAGTTTTGTAAATATTTTTTACTGATCTCCTTTTTACTGTTTGTAAAAAAGCTAAAATATTTTATTTAAATATTTTATACATGTTTTTTGTTATATATAAACTTCAACCACAGTTTTTACCAAATACATATCTGAATCGAACTACCTATAACTAAAAATATTTTTTTAAACCACAACCACAAAAATTATCTCAAAAACAAATACACCCTTAATGTTCTCCCTTTCATGAACTAGCCTCAGCACCCCCCTTTAACTCTGAATCTCTTGCAATTTAAAGGAGAAACTAGAGGTAGTTTTGAAAGAAAACCCTCCCCCTTCTTCCAATAGCTGCCGTCGGCCTCCCTCACAAATAAAAGCAAGGTTGACTATTTTGTAATCCTATTTTAGCCCCCATTAAATCTTTTATTTCTCCCTTAGATCTTTCCTGAATCCTTAAGAATCTCAATATTATAATTTAACTCCATTTCAATTTTTTATTCCAATTAACTCCTAAAACTAACCATCCTCTTCTTTATTTATTTATTTATTTTTAATTACCACGGAACATTTTCATTATTGTTGTCATTATTATTATTATCGAAGTTTATATACAATGTTATTAAGGTTTTTTTTAACATGATCAATAAGCTATACAATATGATCAATATAAAAAAAAATTAAAAACCAAAGAATTCAAAACAAAAATGAATTTGAAAGACAAATCAAATTAAATTTGATAAATCAAGACACAATTATTTATTTATACCAAACTCGGTCTGATGTCATGGGTCAATTCAACGACTCTACTCGGTCTCCGTTATCTTATTTGATATTGACTATAAGGGACAAGCAAACGAGGCATTCACATGTTCCTATCTTTTTCAACGTTTTCTTTCACATCACATCGCCAAGAACTCTGTCATTATTATCGGGAAATCTGTACGAGAGGATATTCTAAATCATTAATGATTACTATAAAAAATTAAAAATCATTAATGATATCAGAGTCTAAAATTTACCAACTTAATCTTTTAATTAAATAAATTAATTGAAGAAAAAAAGGCAAGTGTTGTAGTCTGTGTCTCCTAAGCAAATCGTTTTCAAATAGTTCCACCCAGTCCAACAACTTAAGCTTTATGTTATGCCTGGCCAATCACCGTCCTTCAATTCTCCACCACTTTAAATCCTGAGAGACTTTTCTTTTTTTTAATTAATGTGAATGTATTTATTGGATTGTGTGTATGTTTATTAATTCTATAAATTTTAAAATTAATAATTATATAAGTTTTAATGATTCTAGAATTTATAAAACTGGAAAATAAACTCAACAGTTGCATTCCACCTATAGCCTATAGTTTACTTTTCCTTTAAGAGCAGTTGCATTGCAGTGAGCTAGAACAGTTCTCTTTGCCTTTCTTTCATCCACCTTCTATCAACGAGATGACTAGTCAGAGTAGGTCAGCTGATGATATCTTTGCTGGATTTTTCGGGTCTAATAGCCCAAATCAAAACAGGAGAGAAACAGGGATCTCCAGTAGGTCAGCTGATGATATATTTGCTGAATTTTTCGGGTCTAATAGCCCAAATCAAAACAGGAGAGGAACAGGGATCTCCAGTAACATAAATGGCGATGATAATGATATCTCTAGATCCTTTGAACAAAGCTTCGGGGTTAGTGCTCCTGGAAAAGATCCTGCAATTAAGCACACCCTGCCTTGTAGTCTTGAAGAGCTTTATCAAGGGGCTACCAAGAGGGTAAAAATAACTAGAGAAGTAGCTGATCGAAGTGGGTAAGTGTCCTAAACATCACCTCTCTGGTCCTGTTTTATGGTCAACTAGTGTCAACTGGTCCTGTTTTATGGTCAACTGCTCTGTAGTTTTGATCAAACATGTTGACTCTGATCACTGGTCCTGGACTTGATATGCTTTCCTGTTGTCAAAGATTTGTGTGAGATAGTTATTTTTCATCATTTTACAGTCTTCTGAAAGGTCCAAGAGCTTTGTTAATGGTGTTTCTTGTGCTCTATCTTTTTTGTGGGATGGAGCGCAGCTTGACCAGGAAAACAGAGGAGATTCTAACCATTGACACAAAGCCTGGTTGGAAGAAAGGCACGAAGATCACTTTCGAAGAGAAAGGGAACGAAAGACCAAATGTAACACCTGCTGATGTTGTCTTCATTGTTGATGAAAAACCCCACTCTGAGTTTACTCGTGATGGAAATGACTTGATCGTCACTCGAAGGATTTCTGTAACTGAAGCCTTTACAGGCTACACTGTCCATCTTATTACCTTAGATGGCAGGAATTTAACCCTTCCGATCAATGATGTGATCCATCCCAACTATCAGAAGGTTGTCCCGAATGAAGGGATGCCGATCCTCGGCGACCCAACAAAGAGAGGGATTTTGAAAATCAAGTTTGATATCAGGTTCCCAACAAGGGTTAATGCAGAGCAGAAGGCGGGAATCAGGAGACTCTTTGGTCCTTGAGATCTCTATGTCAGCATGTGAGACATCTCCTATGGAAAGGAAGCCTTTGGATTGGTATCCTCTTGCTGCAGTTTGTGTGTGTGTCTGTGTCTGTGTCTGTGTCTGTGTCTGTGTGAAGCATGGCATCTTTCTGAGATGTTGAATTCAGGGTTTGACCATCTTCTTCATAACGTTCTTAATGAAAACTGGTTTCCCTTGATTGTTGTTGAATCTTTCCTTTCTTGAAAGTAAAAGGTACAATTTGAAAGAGCATTTACTTCATTTAATTTCTTATATCATGATAAAAACATGTGGAGATGGATGAGATTCAAAAATATATAATTTATATAATTTTTTTTTATGTTATTGAATATCTGAGTCGATCAAAAAATACTTGATTGCATGATTTATTGAAATTTAGATTACATCAGAGAAAAAATAATTAAAAAAAACAAAGATAATCAAGTCGATTCAAGGGTATTGACCCAACCATAAGCCAAAGGACCAAACTAGAGAAAGATTAAAAGTATAAGGATGGATTTAACAGCAACACAAAGCAACGTACAATAAAGAATAGAGGTGCAAATTTTTAGCATTAACCCAAATCCTAAACACCACGAACCCCCAAATATTACTACTCTACCTCCACCATCATCACGTTACCGTAAATTAACAGAACAAAAGCGAGCGAGCAAAGCACCCCAGGATTTTTTTGAAGTAGAAAAACCAAGATAAGCAAAGTGAAGAAGAGAAAGAGAGGAGGAGGGGGAGGAGGAGGAGGCAGCAGCAACGCAATGGGAGTGGATTACTACAAGATATTGCAAGTTGAAAAACCTCACCCTGTGTTCACTCGTGATGGAAACGACTTGATTGTCACACAGAAGATTCCCTTAGCTGAAGCCTTGACAGGTTACACTGTCCATCTCACCACCTTAGATGGAAGGAATTTGACCATTCCGATCAACACAGTGATTGATCCAAACTATGAGGAGGTTGTCCCAAGGGAAGGGATGCCAATCCAAAAGGACCCAACAAAGAGAGGAAATCTGAGGATCAAGTTCAACATCAAGTTTCCAACAAGGTTAACTGCAGAGCAGAAGGCAGGAATCAAAAAACTGTTGGGCTGAGAACATCAATGCCAATATTTAATGCACAACACATCTCCATAGAAATGGAGCAGATTTGTAAATACAAATTACATAGAACGTAGTATCTCCATAAAAAAAAAACTATTTTCCAGCACGGAATAAGTTTTCTTCATTTGTAAGCCAAACACTATGCTTCAATTTTTCCACAACTTGAAGTATGCTAGCTACGTAGGACAATTACTTTTCCTATAAGTAGAGCAGTTGCATTACACTGGGCTAGAACAGTTCTCTGTGCCTTTCTTTCATCCACCTTCTATCAACGACATGACTAGTCATAGTAGGGCAGCAGATGATGAATCTTTTGAAAACAAAAGAGGAATCTTTTCAAGTTATTTTTACCGTCTTGCTGAATCTTTCGGGTTTAATAGCCCAAATCAAAACAGGAAAGGAACAGAGTTCTCCAATAACAGAGATGGTGATGGTATCGTTAGGCCTTTTGAAGAAAGTGTCGTGGGTAGTGCTCCTGGAAAAGATCCTGCAATTAAGCACACCCTGTCTTGTAGTCTTGAAGAGCTTTATCAAGGGGCTACCAAGACGGTAAAAATAACTAGACAAGTAGCTGATCGAAGGGGGTAAGTGTCCTAAACATCACCATTTCGGCCCCGTTTTATGTTCAACTGCCATTCTGTAGTTTTGATCAAACATGTTGACTCTGATCAACTGGTCCTGGACTTGATATGCTTTCCTGTTGTCAAAGATTTGTGTGAGATAGTTAATTTTTTTTATTTATCATTTTACTGTCTTCTGAAAGGTCCAAGAGCTTTGTTAATGGTGTTTCTTGTGCTCTTTCTTTTTTGTGGGATGGAGCGCAGCTTGACCAGGGAAATAGAGGAGATTCTAACCATTGACACAAAGCCTGGTTGGAAGAAGGGCACGCAGATCACTTTCGAAGAGAAAGGGAACGAAAGACCAAATGTAACACCTGCTGATGTTGCCTTCATTGTTGATGAAAAACCCCACTCTGAGTTTACTCGTGATGGAAATGACTTGATCGTCACTCGAAGGATTTCTGTAACTGAAGCCTTTACAGGCTACACTGTCCATCTTATTACCTTAGATGGCAGGAATTTAACCCTTCCGATCAATGATGTGATCCATCCCAACTATCAGAAGGTTGTCCCGAATGAAGGGATGCCGATCCTCGGCGACCCAACAAAGAGAGGGATTTTGAAAATCAAGTTTGATATCAGGTTCCCAACAAGGGTTAATGCAGAGCAGAAGGCCGGAATCAGCAGACTCTTTGGTCTTGAGATCTCTATGTCAGCATGTGAGACATCTCCTATGGGAAGGAAGCCTTTGGATTGGTATCCTCTTGCTGCAGTTTGTGTGTGTGTCTGTGTCTGTGTGTGTGTGTGTGTGAAGCATGGCATCTTTCTGAGATGTTGAATTCAGGGTTTGACCATCTTCTTCATAAAGTTCTTAATGAAAACTGGTTTCCCTTGATTGTTGTTGAATCTTTCCTTTCTTGACAGTAAAAGGTACAGTTTGAAAGAGCATTTACTTCATTTAATTTCTCATATCATGATAAAAACTTGTGCTGATGGATGAGATACAAAAATATATAATTTATATAATTTTTTTATGTTATTGAATATCTAAGTCGATCAAAAAATACTTGATTGCATGATCTATTGAAATTTAGACTACATCAGAGAAAAAATAATTAAAAAAATCTATATACTAAAGTGAACAGTTTTTTTTTTTATTTCACTCGAATTGTTCACGTGAACGTGAACAACAATTTTTTTTTATTTTTAAAAAAAATTAGTTTAAGGTGAATTAAATTTACTCGTATTGTAATCTCAATTTTATTCCTGATAATATTTTACCTAATTATATTGCACGCTCAAAAAATCATGAAAATTATAGTTCTTGTCGAATGAATTTTGTACGTAATGAAATTGTAAATTTTTTTAAAAAAAATTGAGTTTTACTCGAAAAACTAGTATTTAATATTATTTAATAACACTACATAAATTAGAAGGATATCACATGATGACGTAGCATTTGTGGAATTTGATCGCAATTCCAATTATGTTCTTGCCAGGTCCGACCTAGTTAAAAAAAAATCAGTTTTTATTTTTATTTTAATTGTGTTTTATTCACAAAATTAGAAGGATATCGCTTGATGACGTAACAAAAAATTCAGTTTTTGTTGTTGCGTGCTTAAGAAACCATGAAAAATATAGTCATTGTTGGATAGATTTCGTATGTGATGACATTGCATATAGTTTAATGGAATAATAAATAAATTTTGATATCAATATTATTTATTTCATGATGTAATAATAGTAGTTAAATCTACAATATTAAAATTAAAAATATTTTTTAATTATTTTATAACCTCAATTTGAAAAGCATTTTTTTAACCAAATACATTAAACTACTTTTTGTTCAACCTCAATTTCAACCACAGTTTTAACCAAACATATATTTTTTCAAATCAACCTCAATTAAAAGTACTTTTTATAAAACAACTTTTTTAAAACCACAATCATAATAGCAACCGCAATACCAAACACACTCTTAATAGATTAAGAGCGTGTTTGGCAGTGTCGTTGCGGGTGCTTTTCAAATAGCTTTTCATGCCGAAATACATGCCAATGATATTTTTTTATTTTTTAAAAATCATTTTTGACATTAGCACATCAAAACGATCTAAAAGGTACAAACCACACTCAATTTTAGCAAAAAAAAAAATTTGAAATTTGATCAAACGCAGGTTCAACCACAGAGCCAAACAGGTTGTAACTCTAATTAAAATCTGGTTTGATTTAAAAAAAATCTTTAAAAAAACTTTGTTTTATATTGATCAAATTGACATACTCAATCCGTGACTTAGCCCTAGGCAAAGCTGAATTTAGTAACTTGGCCCTAAATACAACAAAAGATAATCAAGTCGATTCAAGGGTATTGACCCAACCATAAGCAAAAGGACCAAACTAGAGAAAGATTAAAAGTATAAGGATGGATTTAACAGCAACACAAAGCAACGTACAATAAAAAAATAGAGGTGCAAATTTAGCATTAACCCAAATCTTAAACACCACAAACCCCCAAATATTACTACTCTACCTCCACCATCATCACATTACCGTAAATTAACAGAACAAAAGCGAGCGAGCAAAGCACCCCAGGATTTTTTTGAAGTAGAAAAACCAAGATAAGCAAAGTGAAGAAGAGAAAGAGAGGAGGAGGAGGAGGAGGCAGCAGCAACGCAATGGGAGTGGATTACTACAAGATATTGCAAGTTGAAAAACCTCACCCTGTGTTCACTCGTGATGGAAACGACTTGATTGTCACACAGAAGATTCCCTTAGCTGAAGCCTTGACAGGTTACACTGTCCATCTCACCACCTTAGATGGAAGGAATTTGACCATTCCGATCAACACCGTGATTGATCCAAACTATGAGGAGGTTGTCCCAAGGGAAGGGATGCCAATCCAAAAGGACCCAACAAAGAGAGGAAATCTGAGGATCAAGTTCAACATCAAGTTTCCAACAAGGTTAACTGCAGAGCAGAAGGCAGGAATCAAAAAACTGTTGGGCTGAGAACATCAATGCCAATATTTAATGCACAACACATCTCCACAGAAATGGAGCAGTTTTGTAAACACAAATTACATAGAACGTAGTATTTAGATTGGTTCTTTTTGATTATATACGCTCCCAGTTTTTAGTAGTTTTCAGTTTCAGAGCAAGAATGCCATCTTTCTAAATACATCGATGTGCTTAAAGGTGTACTGAAGAAGTTATCAGTTACATTTTCAATTAAAATTAGCTCTTGTTGATTTCTGGTGCATCCTTGTTTTCTTTCTCTTTAGTTCAGAACAGTGTGCCATCAACTTTATGCAAAGATGGTGAATATGAGTGGATTCCTACAAGAAGACGACATGATTAAAATCAGCTGTGCTAACCGTTCTTTTTTCTTTATTTCCCCTTTCAAGAACAAGAAACGTGCTCTTACAAAACCATGGTGATTCTGTAAGATGCAGAATCTCACTCAAGAAAACCAAATCCACGCAACAAACTTGTTTTGGGAGTACTGGAATCCAACCAACGTATATTTTCTTCAAATGAAAGAATTTTATTCATCGGAATCAACTTATTGAATAACGTGACAGTTTTCAGCGCATCGAGCTTAATAAAATCATCAATGATCAGTATAGTATCATCTAGATCAGTAATTCTTTTTACTTTTTTGGAGATCAAGCAAACTTAGCTTATTTGCTTTTGTTAGCATGTATTTAGTGACTAAATGTTCCATTGATTCACTGTTACTTCCTTCAGTCCAAAGTAACATAAAATTAGGTTACACAACTTAGTGCTTATTTCGTCTGTTGTGGTTGAATTGTTATTATTTTTTGATATTTTTTTTATTGTTTTGATGTATTAATATTAAAAATTAAAAAAAAATATTATTTTGATGTATTTCTAAACGAAAAACATTTTGAAACACAACTTTTATCATAATCTCAAACAAGCACTTATTGTCTGCTTGTTTTTGTACTTGAAGCTGCATTTCAGTGTGTTTTAAAAGTACGTTTGATTTGAAAAAAATATTAAATTGATTTTTTTGATATTTTCTGATTATATTGATGAGTTAATGCTAAAAATAAAATAAAAATTAATGTATTTTCAAGTAAAAAACACTTTTAAAAAGTATCTTGCATTACAATATCAAATACACATTTTAGAAACCGTTTGATATTATAATAGCTTTTCTTTTGCTTAACCACGTAGAAAAAACCATTTAGCTAGCTATATAATTTCTGTATTTCATACTGGGCTCCATTCATAACTGCATTTCAAACCTTAGTTATATAGAAGATAAAATAACTGGTTTTTCGAAGCAATTTGCTTACGCGGCAATGACTCTCTTTAAAAAAAATTAATTTTTTTTGTGTTTCTAGTTTTGATATGCTGATGTTAAAAATAAATTTTAAAAAATAAAAAATATTATTTTGATGTATTTTCAAGCAAAAAATACTTTAAAAAACAATCGTTAACATAATATCAAACACTGTCTTTATTTATTAATATATGCTTTTCATATAAAAATTTATCTCACTAATAATTTTAATTAAACATGTATTTTTTAAAAACATATGTTTTTAAAATTATAATAAAAAATATATTTTAAAAAATATATATATTTTTTTTAATCCATAACTATAAAAAATAGCATAATGACAAACAAAAACTACCCTTTTCTCAACCTAAAGAAAGAAGTAAAGAGCATTTATATTCCTGACATTCCAGTGCACAAATATTTATCATCGCCCCCATAGAATTCTGTGTTTTGCCTTGTAATTCATTCACAGTCACACCTTTTCATGAAATTATTCTCCAAAAATATGGAAAATAGTGCAACACCAACATCAAATAACGGAACATAGTGGTTACTATCTATTATATCCGTGCAATTATATATATATAAAAAAAATTGTATAGCAAAGTTTTTTCATTGTATTTTTATACATAAAAAAAAAGATAAAATGTAAATTAAAAAGCCTATTCGAATATATAATTAAATAAATTTAAAATTATATATCTTAATAAAAATATTAACAATAACTAAAATTAAAATTTAAAAAAAAATTAAAAAACAAATATAAAACAAAGTATATATTTAATGTTAGCGACCTTCTGTATTTCCTAAATTTTTTTAACAGCTTAGCCATTAAGTTTTCTTCATTTGTAAGCTAATCACTGTGCTTCAATTTTTCCACAACTTGAAGTATGCTAGCTACGTAGGAAATTAACTTTTCCTATAAGTAGAGCAGTTGCATTACACTGGGCTAGAACAGTTCTCTTTGCTTTCCTTTCATCCACCTTCTATCAACGACATGACTAGTCATAGTAGGGCAGCAGTTGATGCTATCTTTGCTGAATCTTTCGGGTTTAATAGCCCAAATCAAAACACGAGAGGAACAGAGCTCTCCATTAACATACAGGGTGATGGTATCGTTAGATCTTTTGAAGAAAGTGTCGTGGTTAGTGCTCCAGGAAAAGATCCTGCAATTAAGCACACCCTGTCTTGTAGTCTTGAAGAGCTTTATCAAGGGGCTACCAAGAGGGTAAAAATAACTAGACAAGTAGCTGATCGAAGAGGGTAAGTGTCCTAAACATCACCTTTTCGGTCCCGTTTTAAGTTCAACTGCCATTCTGTAGTTTTGATCAAACATGTTGACTCTGATCAGTTAACTGGTCCTGGGCTTGATATGCTTTCTTGTTGTCAAAGATTTATGTGAGATAGTTATTTTTCATCATTTTACTGTCTTCTGAAAGGTCCAAGAGCTTTGTTAATGGTGTTTCTTGTGCTCTTTCTTTTTTGTGGGATGGAGCGCAGCTTGACCAGGGAAACAGAGGAGATTCTAACCATTGACACAAAGCCTGGTTGGAAGAAAGGCACGCAGATCACTTTCGAAGAGAAAGGGAACGAAAGACCAAATATAACACCTGCTGATGTTGTCTTCATTGTTGATGAAAAACCCCACTCTGAGTTTACTCGTGATGGAAATGACTTGATCGTCACTCGAAGGATTTCTGTAACTGAAGCCTTTACAGGCTACACTGGCCGTATTATTACCTTAGATGGCAGGAATTTAACCCTTCCGATCAATGATGTGATCCATCCCAACTATCAGAAGGTTGTCCCGAATGAAGGGATGCCGATCCTCGGCGATCCATCAAAGAGAGGGGTTTTGAAAATCAAGTTCGATATCAGGTTCCCAACAAGGATTAATGCACTACAGAAGGCAGGAATGAGGAGACTCTTTGGTCCTTGAGATCTCTATATCAGCATGTGAGAAATCTCCTATGGGAAGGAAGCCTTTGGATTGGTATCCTCTTGCTGCAGTTTGTGTGTGTGTCTGTGTCTGTGTGTGTGAGTGAAGTATGGCATCTTTCTGAGATCGATGTTGAATGCAGGGTTTGACCATCTTCTTCATAACGTTCTTAATGAAAACTGGTTTCCCTTGATTGTTGTTGAATCTTTCCTTTCTTGACAGTAAAAGGTACAATTTGAAAGAGCATTTACTTCATTTAATTTCTCATATCATGATAAAAACTTGTGCCGATGGATGAGATACAAAAATATATAATTTATATAATTTTTTTTATGTTATTGAATATCTAAGTCGATCAAAAAATACTTGATTGCATGATCTATTGAAATTTAAACTACATCATTGAAAAAATAATTAAAAAAATCTATATACTGATTGATCTAATGAGCCAATTATGCTGACCTAATTTTTAGTCTAGATCTAATTTAAAAAATAAATTATTTTAAAATTGATCTGATTTGATCAAATTTAAAAAATAAATTATTTTAAAATTGATCTGATTTGACTTGATCGATCCAATAAATCAACTTATAATCCTATTAAAATCTGATTTGATTTTAAAAAATTCTTCAAAATATTTTTATTTTGGATTGTTCTATATTTAAACCGGTCCAAGCTGAATTTAGTAACTTAGTCCTGAATACAACAAAAGATAATCAAGTCGATTCAAGGGTATTGACCCAACCATAAGCCAAAGGACCAAACTAGAGAAAGATTAAAAGTATAAGGATGGATTTAACAGCAACACAAAGCAAGGTACAATAAAAAATAGAGGTGCAAATTTAGCATTAACCCAACTCCTAAACACCACAAGCCCCCAAATATTACTACTCTACCTCCACCATCATCACATCACCATAAATTAACAGAACAAGAGCGAGCGAGCAAAGCACCCCAAAGTACTAGTTCATTGACATCTTGATTGATCTCCATTACAGTGAAGGTGATATATAGCTTCGCACGGGCACTGATTCCTATATAAATACATGAACTTCAATTACATAGTAGTGCAGTAAAAGGACATACGATGTAAGAAACATGAGCTGCCCTGTAATAAAACCTGTTGTTGCCTATACCTTCCTCTCGGTTCCTTCTCCTTCTTCTGTAACCCGAGCTCGGAGGAGGTTAAATTGAGAAATTGAGTATTTCGCATGCATCAACAATACTCTAAAAACTATAAGGTTATTTCTCTAGTCACTGAAATCTGAGAAAGAAGATTTGGAGCCATAATCTGGATCCCCATTTTGCTCTCCATCTCTCTCCCTGGTTCCATCCCCATCCAAGTCCTCGTTTGTGTATTCTTCAGTATATGTATGAGGTGGATACATTGAATTTCTTGACCCTTAGAACTACAGCAGCTGTTGTTGTAATATATGCCAATCTTAAAACAACTAATTAAAGTATCCCGACAATGAATTCATTGCAAGCACAGCAGGGGAAAAAAACAAGAAATCACACTATTATCTGTCAGGTTGTGGATAGTGTTTCAAGATTTAAAAAAAAATAGATATAAAAGAGATAAAAACGTGTCTGATTACAAAAATTAAGACAAAAACATAAAATAAATATGTTTTCAGTATAGTTTTAAGTAAATTTATGTGTTTTTAAAATAAAACATACAAAAAAACATGTCATATCTATCCTAACTTAATTTGAAATTATCACAAGAAAACATGACATTTTATCTTGATACTAACTTAATTTTATTTTATATCGCTGCCCTCTAAGAATTTCAACATTTTCAGTTAGCATTTTAAGCAAGGAGTTAGAGTGTCGTTTTTCCATGGAGCTTTACCATGTAATGCTCAGCCCCTGATAAAAATTAAGAACAGTCAAGCATCAAAGCACACAGGATTTGAGCAGAAAATCAAGGCACTGATAAAAATATAAAATGCACTCATGTTGCCTGCAATGCTAGGATTTCTAACCTGATAATTGGGTTTCATTATAACATTATCAGGATTATCTGTTTTTATAATATTTTATTTATAATTCAATTAATAGGTTTAGTGTTATTAAAGTTGGCTATCCATTCTGTGCATAATAATCTCAAATAGCTTTATTTTTGGTACCTGAAACTGTAGTTTTGGGGTTTATGTGTGTTCCTTACAATTTCCCAAAAGTGAAACTCCTGGTTAATCGTACATTTCACCCTTTAATCTTTAAATTTTGTTAATGCAGTCCTTTTACTTTCTAATCTTTATGCGTAAATCTTTAAAATCATTCTAGAATTTTTATTCTACACTCTGGATTTTAAGTTTAGATATTTTTAACATCATATCAAGATTTTACTAATAAAAACGACGAGGAGTCTAATTAATCTTACCCTCTTAATTAATCCTCTAATTAAATAAATTAATTGAAGAAAAAGTTGAGCATAAATTGTGAGGGAGAATGGCATAAAATTCATTTCATAGCTTAATTTCCAGAGTCCAACAACTTCGGCTTTAAGGTATGCCTTTATTTGTAAGGCATTCACTGTCCTTCAATTTTCCCACAACTAATTAAAAGCATAGGACAGTTACTTTTCCTTTAAGGAGAGCTGTTGCGTGACACTGAGCTGCAAGAACTCTCTTTGCCTCCTCTCTCATCAAACTTCTATCAAGGAAAAATGTTCTCCACTAATAATAGCCCAGATCAAAACTGGAGAGGAACGATGTTCTCCACTGATAGTAGCCCAAATCAAAACTGGAGTGGAACAATCTTCACCAATAACGTATATGGTGATGATGATGATATCGTTAGATCTTTTGCACAACGTTTCGGGGTTAGTGCTAAAGATCCTCCAATTATGCACACCCTGTCTTGTAGTCTTGAAGAGCTTTATCAAGGGGCTACCAAGAGGGTAAAAATAACTAGACAAGTAGCTGGTCGAAGTGGGTAAGTGTCCTAAACATCACCTTTTTTGTCCTGTTTTATTGTCAACTACCATTATGTAGTTTTGATCAAACATGTTGACTCTGATCAACTGGTCCTGGGCTTGCTATGCTTTCTTGTTGTCAAAGATTTGTGTGAGATAGTATTTTTTTTATCATTTTACTGTCTTCTGAAAGGTCCAAGAGCTTTGTTGATGGTGTTTCTTGTGCTCTTTCGTTTTTGTGGGATGGAGCGCAGCTTGATCACGAGGAAAATAGAGGAGATTCTAACCATTGACACAAAGCCTGGTTGGAAGAAAGGCACGAAGATCACTTTCGAAGAGAAAGGGAACGAAAGACCAAATGTAACACCTGCTGATGTTGTCTTCATTGTTGATGAAAAACCCCACTCTGAGTTTACTCGTGATGGAAATGACTTGAGCGTCACACGAACGATTTCTGTTACTGAAGCCTTTACAGGCTACACTGTCCATCTTACAACCTTGGGTGGCAGGAATTTAACCCTTCCGATCAATGATGTGATCCATCCCAACTATCAGAAGGTTGTCCCGAATGAAGGGATGCCGATCCTCGGCGACCCAACAAAGAGAGGGATTTTGAAAATCAAGTTTGATATCAGGTTCCCAACAAGGGTTAATGCAGAGCAGAAGGCAGGAATCAGGAGACTCTTTGGTCCTTGAGATCTCTATATCAGCATGTGAGACATATCCTATGTGAAGGAAGCCTTTGGATTGGTATCCTCTTGACGCAGTTTGTGATAAATTGCAGTGGTATTTGACAGTTTCAGACTTTTAAGTTGTGTTATATATATATATATATATATATATATATGTGAAGTATGAAATCTTTCTGAGATGTTTAATGTAGGGTTTGGCCAACTTCGTAATTATGGTGTCAATTATGGAAAATGCTTCCCCTTGATTGGTGTTGAATTCTTCCTTTCTTCAGTTCAAAAGGTCGAGCTTGGAGAGCATTTCCCTCCGGCCATATCCTGAAACGTGAGTCACTTCCCTGTAAATGACACCTTCCAGGATTAATTTCCTGCTTCCCATCCCAAACCATCACTATTTGTCAAACAATGAAATAAAACTCAGATATGATTATATTATTTATTAACGTATATTTCTAAGTAAGTTTCTCAAACTTGAAATTTATATAAATTTATATTAAATATCATATCAAAGAATTAATTCAATTTAAAATTTTAAAATATTAAATAAAATTTTAAATTATAATTTATATTATTCTATTATACTACTTATTAATTCAATGTGTAAAAATATAAAAGCAATCGTGTGTGGTGTTCCGGCAATTACTCTATTCACATTCTCCTTTTGTTATTCAAAGTGGGCAACACCATTTTAAATCAATCATTATATTTCAATCATCTTATTCACACATCAATGACTTATCAAATTCTCACAATTTATGGAGCTAGCAACACATGATTTTTTACATGATTTTTTAACTATAAAAATATTTTACTATTCTTCATTTTACTGTTTATAAAAAAATCAAAATATTTTATATAAATATTTTTTATCATACATAAATTTTAACCATAATTTTCACCAAACATGTATCTAAATTCGACTAGATATAATTAAAAATATTTTTTTAAACTTAATTTTTTAAAATCACGACCATAAAAATTACTTCAAAAACAAATACACCCTAAATATTCTCCCCTCCATGAACTAGCCTCACCAACCCCCTTTAACTCTGAATCTCTTGCAATTTAAAGGAAAAACTAGAGGGTGTTTTGAAAGAAAACCCTTCCCCCTCCCCCCTTCTTCTAATAGCTGCCGTCGGCCTCCCTCACAAATAAAAGCAAGGTTGACTATTTTGTAATCCTATTTTAGCCCCCATTAAATCTTTTATTTCTCCCTTAGCTCTTTGCTTAATCCTTAAGAATCTAAACATTATAATATAACCCCGTTTCAATTTTTCATTCCAATTAACTCCTAAAACTAACCTTCCTCTTCTTTATTTATTTATTCTTTTTTATTATTATCATGGGTCATTTTCATCATTATCGTTATTATTATTATTATTATAGAAGCTTATATGCCGTGTTATATATTAAGTTTTTTTAACATGATCAATAAGCTATACAATATGATAAATATAAAAGAAAATTAAAAACAAAAGAATTCAAAGGACAAATCAAATTAAATTTGATAAATCAAGACACAATTATTTATTTATACCAAACTCGGTCTGATGTCATGGGTCAATTCAACGACTCAAAAGGGACAAGCAAACGAGGAATTCACACGTACCTATCCTTTTCAATGTTTTCTTCCACATCACATGGCCACCAATTATCAATGAGAGACACGCAAATGAACCATTTATTATATATCCAAACCATCAACGCTGATATTATTATTGGAAATCTGTACGAGAGAATATTCTAAATCATGAAAGATTACTGCAAAAATAATTAATGATATCAGAGTTTTACTAATAAGAACAAAGGCGAGTCTGAAATTTACCAACTTAATCTTTTAATTAAATAAACTAATTGAAGAAAAAAAGGTAAGTGTTGTAGTTTGTGTCTCCTATGCAAATCATAACAACTTAAGCTTTATGTTGTGCCTAGCCAATCACCGTCCTTCAACAATTTCTCCACCACTTTAAAGTATGAGAGGTACGTAGGACAATTACTTTTCCTTTTCCTTTAAGAGCAGTTGCGTTACACTGAGCTACAACAATTCTCTTTGCCTTTCTTTCATCCACCTTCTATCAACGAGATGAATAGTCAGTATCGGGCAATAAATGATGCTATCTATGCTGAATTTTTAAGGTCTAATAGCCCAAATCAAAACAGGAGAGGAGCAGGGTTCTCCAGTAACATAAATGGCGATGATAATGATATCTTTAGATCCTTTGAGCAAAGCTTCGTGGTTAGTGCTCCTGGAAAAGATCCTGCAATTAAGCACACCCTGCCTTGTAGTCTTGAAGAGCTTTATCAAGGGGCTACCAAGAGGGTAAAAATAACTAGAGAAGTAGCTGATCGAAGTGGGTAAGTGTCCTAAACATCACCTCTTTGGTCCTGCTTTATGGTCAACTAGTGTCTGCTTTATGGTCAACTGGTCCTGTTTTATGGTCAACTACCATTCTGTAGTTTTGATCAAACATGTTGACTCTGATCAACTGGTCCTGGGCTTGCTATGCTTTCTTGTTGTCAAAGATTTGTGTGAGATAGTATTTTTTTTTATCATTTTACTGTCTTCTGAAAGGTCCAAGAGCTTTGTTGATGGTGTTTCTTGTGCTCTTTCGTTTTTGTGGGATGGAGCGCAGCTTGATCATCAGGAAAATAGAGGAGATTCTAACCATTGACACAAAGCCTGGTTGGAAGAAAGGCACGAAGATCACTTTCGAAGAGAAAGGGAACGAAAGACCAAATATAACACCTGCTGATGTTGTCTTCATTGTTGATGAAAAACCCCACTCTGAGTTTACTCGTGATGGAAATGACTTGATCGTCACTCGAAGGATTTCCGTAACTGAAGCCTTTACAGGCTACACTGTCCATCTTATTACCTTAGATGGCAGGAATTTAACCCTTCCGATCAATGATGTGATCCATCCCAACTATCAGAAGTTTGTCCCGAATGAAGGGATGCCGATCCTCGGCGACCCAACAAAGAGAGGGATTTTGAAAATCAAGTTTGACATCAGGTTCCCAACAAGGGTTAATGCAGAGCAGAAGGCAGGAATGAGGAGACTCTTTGGTCCTTGAGATCTCTATGTCAGCATGTGAGACATCTCGTATGGGAAGGAAGCCTTTGGATTGGTATCCTCTTGCTGCAGTTTGTGTCTGTGTCTGTGTCTGTGTCTGTGTCTGTGTCTGTGTGTCTGTGTCTGTCTGTGTGTCTGTGTGAAGTATGGCATCTTTCTGAGATGTTTTAATGCAGGGTTTGACCATCTTCTTAATAATGTTTTTAATGAAAACTGGTTTCCCTTGATTGTTGTTGAATCTTTCCTTTCTTGACAGTAAAAGGTACAATTTGAAAGAGCATTTACTTCATTTAATTTCTCATATTATGATAAAATCTTGTGCCGATGGATGACATTCAAATATATAATTTATATTATTTTTTTATGATACTGAACATCTGAGTCGATCAAAAAATAGTTGGTGGATTAAAAAGATTTTTTTGTTAAAAGATTAACAAAGAAGATTGAAGAGCTTTTCGATGGTCACAATGATGATTGAATCAAAGTAGAGATTTTTGGGTTTACCTGTTATTGCAAACATATAGATTTTGAGGTTCAAAATGTAACTTTGGTGTTCCTTAGTTACTTACAATTTCCCAAAAGTAAAACTCAGGTTTAATAGTATTTCTCACCTTTTAATCTTGAAATTTCCTTTATGTAGTCCTTTTACTTCTCTTTTTCCATTCTTAATTCTATGAATACATTATAGTTTGGTCCCTTTCTAAAATGTTTTTTGCCAGTTGATGGCATGATCTATTGAAATTTAGACTACATCGAAGAAAAAATAATTAAAAAATCTGTACACTCTTGAATCACAATTATTAAACTCGGTTTGATCTAATGGGTCAATCCAACCCCAGGTCTGATTTAAAAAAAAATAATTCAAGATTGATTTGATTTGACTTGACTGATCTAATAGATCAACCCGTAATCAGATTAAAATCTAATTTGATTTAAAAAAAATTAAAAAAAATTATTTTGAATTGATCGAGTTAACATGTTCAATCCGTAACTGACTTGAGCCCTAGGCAAAGCTGAATTTAGTAACTTGGACCTAAATACAACAAAAGATAATCAAGTCGATTCAAGGGTATTGACCCAACCATAAGCAAAAGGACCAAACTAGAGAAAGATTAAAAGTATAAGGATGGATTTAACAGCAACACAAAGCAAGGTACAATAAAAAAATAGAGGTGCAAATTTAGCATTAACCCAAATCTTAAACACCACAAACCCCCAAATATTACTACTCTACCTCCACCATCATCACATTACCGTAAATTAACAGAACAAAAGCGAGCGAGCAAAGCACCCCAGGATTTTTTTTGAAGTAGAAAAACCAAGATAAGCAAAGTGAAGAAGAGAAAGAGAGGAGGAGGAGGAGGAGGTGGAGGACGAGGCAGCAGCAACGCAATGGGAGTAGATTACTACAAGATATTGCAAGTTGATAAGACCGCAAAAGATGATGATTTGAAGAAAGCTTATAGGAAATTAGCCATGAAATGGCATCCTGATAAGAACCCAAATAACAAAAAAGAAGCTGAGGCTCAGTTCAAGAAAATCTCTGAAGCCTATGATGTATGCACCTACCCTTGATGCCAATTGCTTTATGATTAGATTTTGTGATCTGGGTTTGTTTTAAAATTGTATAACCTTGCTGAAATTTGTTGGCTTTGATTGCTTTATTTCTTGTTTAGATGTGTGCTTGTATGACATTATATATTCTGTGATCTGGGTTTTTGTTAAATTTGATAATCGTACTGAAATTTGCGGATTTTGATTATTTTGGTTAGTGTTTAGATTAAAATGAAAAAAAAATTCTTTTATTGGGTTTTTTTCCCTGTATCGGGTTCTCACCTTAGGCTGTTGTTTCAGGATTATCTGTGTATTGTAAATCATAACTTCAAAGTTTCAATCTTTAATGGCATTAATCATCATAAAACCTTGTGGGTTCTGTGTTTTGGATCTGTAGACTACCCAATTAGAAGCAATGCTGAGGGTGCATAATTTTACTGAAAATTGCGGAATTTGATTGTTTTTGTTCATTGTTAGATAAAAATGTTTGCATCTTTACTGTGATCTCGTGCTTAAACTTCTGGGATTTGAAGTTCTGTTGTGTTTATTAGAGTTATCAAGAAGAATTAACTGTTTCTTGTAAAACAATAAGTCCAGAGTTTGAGTCTATAAAGGCGCAAGGAATTCTCTGTAATGCAGTTCTAGACCGGTCAAAATTGAAATTCACAGTAAAGATATATTGTTTGATTGTTTTTGTATTGAAACGTAATGTTTTATCATACAGGTTCTTAGTGATCCACAGAAAAGAGCAGTATATGACCAATATGGTGAAGAGGGTTTAAAGGGTCAAGTACCACCACCCGGTGCTGGTGGTGCTGGTCCTGGTCCTGGTGGAGCTTCATTCTTTTCTGCTGGAGATGGGCCCACATCATTTAGGTTCAATCCTCGAAATGCTGATGACATTTTTGCTGAATTTTTCGGGTTTTCAAGTCCATTTGGTGGGATGGGAGGTGGCAGTGGAGGCATGAGAGGGACAAGGTTCCCAGGTGGGATGTTTGGTGATGATATCTTTAGTTCTTTTGGTGAAGGAGGTGGAGGGTCTATGCATCAAAGTGCTCCTAGAAAAGCTCCTCCAATTGAGAATAAGCTGCGTTGTAGCCTTGAAGAGCTTTACAAGGGAGCTAGCAGGAGAATGAAGATATCCAGGGAGACTTTTGATGCTAGTGGGTGAGCATTAAGAATTGCCTTTTATGTTAATTACCTTTCTCCTTGTTTTGTATCTGAAATACGGTTCCTTTTAGTTTGGATTTCTCTAAGGGATTTCTGTTTTTTTATTTTTTTTATCAAATTGAGCATCAACTTCCCATTTTGTTTTCAACATTTCATTGCCTAATGGGATTTACTTGGTAGATTAAAGAATCAAGAGCATTTTGTTTTCTGAGATATCACTTTCTTCTTATTCGTTTAGTGTAATCAATGTTCTTTTAATGTTTCCAGAGATCTGTGGGATTAGTTGGCAGATCATTTTGCAATCTAGTGAAAGCCTTTAAAGCTTTTTCAATGATGTTTTTTGTTCAGAGCTCTACTTGCTACTTGCTAGTTCATTTCACTGAACTTTTAGTTTTCTTCTTTTGCAGCAAGCTCGTGCCAGTGGAGGAGATTCTAACCATTGACATAAAGCCAGGTTGGAAGAAAGGCACTAAGATCACCTTCCCTGAGAAAGGGAATGAACAGCAACATATTATACCAGCAGATCTAGTCTTCATTATTGATGAAAAACCCCACCCCATGTTCAGTCGAGATGGTAACGACTTGATCCTCTCACAGAAGATATCTTTATCTGAAGCCCTGACAGGTTACACTGTCCATCTCACAACCTTAGATGGAAGGAATTTGACTATTCCCATCAACACCGTGATTCATCCAAACTATGAGGAGGTTGTTCCAAGGGAAGGGATGCCAATCCCAAAAGACCCCACAAAGAGAGGGAATTTGAGAATCAAGTTCAGCATCAAGTTTCCAACAAGGCTAACTTCAGAGCAGAAGGCAGGAATCAAATCTCTCATGGGACCTTGAGATCAATGTTAGAATGCGATGCCCCTTCACAGAAATGGAACGCTTTTTGTGAATAGGCATTTTAGGAATTACGGAACAGAATTTAGCATTCGGATTGGATTGGCTTTTCTTGATACATAACTTGTTATTTATGGTGTCAGCTTTTGATAGTTTCTATTTTTGGTAAATTCTATATTGCCTTCCCCTTACCCTTGTAATGCTTTTCTTTTTTCGCGTAATAAGTGTTTCTTTTATGGCAAAACTTCCACTGAATTCTGCAAAACACTTGGTGCATTATATAATTCAGCTCCGTTAGTTGGAAAGTGGTTTCGGTTTTCTTATAAAATTTAATTTTTGAAAGGAAAATTATTTTTTATGTTTAATACTGTAATATAAAATGAGTTGAAAAATATTTTTTAATGTTTTGATTATATAATGAAAAATGAGTTTAAAAATAAATTATTTATATTTTTTTAAGTTTATTAAAATAATAAGAAATAAATTTTATAAATTAAAAAAGTTGAATATTAATTATTAATATTTTTTAAGTTTATTTTATAAATTAAAAAAGTTGAATATTAATTATTAATTTTATAAATTAAAATAAATTATTAATATTTTTTAAGTTTATTTTTAATATAGGATATAAAAACAATTTAAAATTATAAAAAAAAATATTAATTTGAAATAGAAAAACTACATTGCCACGTAAACAAACACCACCTATTCACAAAGCACGTCACTCTCCCTTTTAAATAACAAAAGTGAAAAGCTATGGCTGTTGCTACTAAGAAACCTGTTAAGCTTGGTTTGGAGAAACCTCAAGAACAAATTCATCGAATATGGATTATTTTTTCTTCAATGAACATCAAGAATCTTAAAAAAGGTTGTTTTTACTTTGTTTTTCATTTATTAACTTGGGTTTTTTTTCCTTTCGTTTTTAATTCCTTGTGTTTTTGTTTTTTGTTTTTTTTGTTAATATATGTAATGTGTGCTGATATTATTCATGGTGTTAAGGATAAGAGCTTGAGAGTTAAGATACCAACCAAAATCCTTCATATTACGACTCGAAAAGTTTCATGTGGTGAAAACATTGATTTAAATTCTAGACTTTATTAGTTCACCTGTCTTTTTTATTATTGTATCTTAGTTGCTTTTGGAATTTGAAAACTTGGTTCTTTGTGTAATGGATCTGGATGGTTCAATGTGCATACATGCATGTTTTTCAGCTCTGCTGACCTGGTGTAGAGGTTGAGGTTACAATTGCGCAGATTGCACAAGTCTGTTCTTGGATTTTCTATGATTATTGCAATGAAGTTTTGTTTTAAGAACAGTTTTAGTTTGGTACATTGAATTTAAATTTTCTATTTTTAATTGTTTTGCTGGAGGAACTATTCAATGAATCTTGAAATCTCGATATGTTACACTGATTTTTTGTTTATCATGATGGCAATGTTAAGGTTGTATTGAACTTTGATAGCAAAAGGTCTAAACTTGGAGGAAAATTTCTTAGACCAAAGAACAAATCATTGATATTTTGATTTCCAGTACAGTGATGGTGCTTTGAGCTATGCACAGTTACTGCTTCCTCTATAATTACATTAACTTCAATTACAGTGTGTGCAGCAGATTTCAGTAAAGAATACAAATCAAGGAATTGACTATTTCTCCTGCATCAGCAATATTCTACACTTTTAAGGTTATTTCTCTAGTCACTGAAATCTGAAGATGAAGATTCGGTACCATCTTGGGCCCCATTTTGTCCTCCATCCCTGATTCCATCCTCATCGGAGTCCCTGTTGATGTATTCCTCAACATCCAAGTCCCCATGTTCATCTTCATCTTCATTCATGGCATCATCATCATCATCTTCTTCATTGCTGTCAATATTATAATCACTTCCCTCCAGCAAGTCATCAGACTTGCCATTAAAACCACCTGCATAGTCATCCACTACCTGGTCATCATATTCATCTCCTGATGCAGGAATATTTTCATTTTCATCATTGTACTCGGATCTTTCAGAGCTGCTGGCATTTTCAGCATCCTCCGTGTGGAACCTTGTTTCATCACCATTCCGGACATGCCTTCCCATGCGTCTTGTCGACTGTTCATACAGAGTTTTTTTGGGGATCTTTCTCTCAGGAATGATCTCAGCCGCTTTCTTGACTGCTTTTTGCCTACTTCTAATGCTGCGACGTCCCACTTTTACGTCCTCCACGGCCACGAGGTCGTCCCGTCCATGACAATACCTTCTCTAATCTGTCACTACTTCTGGAAGCACTTCTCTTGCTGGATTCAGATCTGGAACCAATAATCCTTGTTTGTGATCTCCCACCACGAGTGCGACCTCGACCCCTGCCCCGGATCCCTTGTTCACGGCCCAACCCAGCTAACCCAATCCCTACATCAACCCAATCATCTTCTTGGAGTAACCCAGCTTGATGCGGGATTTCTGTAGTTTCATTATCTGGGGTGTACTTAATGACAGCATACTTGGATGGCAGCTTCTAATAAAAAGTTAAGAAAAAAGAGTCAGCAATATAATACGAGTGAACTTGGAATTTTCAAATGAGAGATTTATGTTCTGGGCCAGCATAGGTGTAAAAGTTCATTGCAGAAGAACACACCTTCCCAAAATCCAGTAGTTCCATCTTAAACACCCTCTATAGGCTAAAATGAAATGTCATAATTACAACTTTCCTCTAAGCTTTTTACAACAAGGGATAATTAATAGTGGTTCTCTGCCCATCATTTTTGTGCCTTGTTTTACATCTGAAACCAATAAACTATGTTGCTTCAAGAGAATTTAAGGTTGTATTTGGTTAGTGTTCCGGGACAGAAGGATAGAAACATGTTTGATTGGAGGGACAGACAGAGGCAATATCCCATCTATCTCAAGACAGAAACCAAAAGCTTTCTAAAAGCTTCAGACCTACATCCCTTGCTTTTAGTAGTCGTGTTACTAATCTCAGGTTTCTTTCTACTTCAAGATGCACATTTAATGACCAAGAGACAACTCATTGGAAGCATGACTTCATGACATAAGTCTATAGCTAAAAAAGGCATAAGCTCTTCTTTTTTTTTTTTCTCAAATGACAAACTAATGAAACATGCAAATGGTTTTTGTTTATCATATCATCAAGCACAAAACTTCTGAAATGGTGGGCTACTCACAATAAAGTTCCCAGCGCTCCTGTCCTTCTGAGACTCCAGTTTCTGATGCAGCATGTATGAGATGGATGCATCAAATTCAATGACCCTTAGAGCTACAGCAGCTGTTGTTTGTGGTAACCATGGAAGAACAGGAGCAGTTCCTGTATTGAAAGAATCATGAGCAGCACATCCAGATGGGTCAGATGAGCTCAAAAGTTCACTGCTGGTTTCATAGTTTGAGGACAAATAATCCCTCTTCATGCCAATCTCCAACAGTGTCAGAATCTGAGGAAGAGAAATGTACACTTGCATCTTAATATGTTCTCCAAATTAATTTTAACGAGGAGACTAGAAAAGGAGAAAGAAGCAATTAGCTCAGTATAGCATTTTGTCAAAAAAAGACACAAATCGTAAAAGTAAAAAATCACCAAGTGAATGTAGTGTTGTAGCATTACATGTTAACGGAAGTAGATTAGAAATACTCTAAATGCAATAAACACAGTGATTTCAATTAACTTCCACTCAACATGTGAACAGATAATGAATCAACATTCAAATTTCACCCTCATTTTGATGTTACATACAGAGCTTATCCAACAAATTGATACCAATATTACAGTCCCTGGAAGCATGAAATAAATTTCAAACTCTTGCACCTGTCCAGATAATGCAATTTACTTTTTCACGCTATTCATGATGCATTCCATGGACCCAATCATGCACACACTAGGATTTAGCGAGATGGCAATATAACCAATCCATCAATGGTATTCTGGAACTGAAAATTAAAGAGCATATAGTTATAAGTAGGCATTTATTTTTGCTGTGAATATTTCTGGACTACCACTATCATTGCTATTAAATCTGCCGCCATGAATGAGTGTTACACTCATCATTTGACACCAAATTTTCTGTAAAAACAGGGAGGGGGGGTGTTCCTCTATTGTCTATTGGCCAGTTGCACTTATTTCAACATGAAAACATAATCATCATCATAGGATGCAAGGATCATCTCAAATGCTAAGCAGTAGTTCCAATATCCTAGGTTCATGTCTTCATAATCCAAGTAGACAGGAGAACACAAAAATTCATGCCACAAACAAGGCCAAACAATAAACCTGAAGTAGGTCGTCAACACATGATGAGGACTGCAGCTTCATACCCCAAGATTTCCGGTAGCCATTGGTCCAAACAGGTTGGAGAGCTTCTGGCAGAACCGAAACCTGCCAACCCAAAGCACACAAAATTTAAGAAAGCAATAATAAAGAGGTGACATACTCATAGTTTTAAATTGCAGGTTTTGATCGCAATAGTGGTTGCGGTCAAGGATCACCAATAACAGTACTATAACACTGAATAACTATAACTATTACGAGGTGCTCCGATTCTGTAAATAATGGCTGTTATTTAAAACTGTGGACTTTCTTGCCACGCTTTGAGCCATTATATTGACATGTGGCAAGGAGGATATGTCTAATTCAAACCATAACATTGAGGGCACTTGCCTCTATCAAAGCTAGTAGTGATTTTAACAATCTGATCCTCGGTGGAAAAGATAAGCTACACAAAGCACTGTCAGGGTCCATCTTTAGCTTCCTTTCACAATGAGCCACATGTTCAGAAAAATTCAAGCCAGTCTGAGAGGCGTGCGTCTTGTGGCAAAAAGGACAATGGTTGTCTTCAAAAAAGTAAGTGTCGTGGCAGTAATCACAAACACCAAGCAGTTGCGTGCATCTTTTCTTCTCATACTTCATGGCACACAAGACTGAAGACTTGAAGCATTCTTTCCACATCCACTTCTCAAAATCTTGAAATCTCTTCAAGGTGTGATTTTTTTCAATTTCATTCCTTCCAAGCTCAATTGTGAAAGATGTTGAGGTCTCAGACATATCAGAATCTGGAACACACACAGTGCTGCGTGGACTATCCATACCAGTGCCAGATTCAGGGCCAGCAGTCATTTCAACAGCTTCAGCTTTGATTGGATCTTTGCTTTGTCTTTCGGTGTTAGCACGTAGCATTCTCCTCCTCATAGTTTCCTTGAAAGGCACCTCAATCTTTTGCAGCATTGCATGCAAATGGGATTCCCTAACCCCACGTACATCCAAAGATGACAGCAGAGTATCAAAACCCTGCATGAATATCATAAAAATGATGAAAACAAACAAAAGAAAAATGAAAAATGCATTTGTAGGCAGAGAACTTATAGAGCACTAGCCATTGTTTGATGGTGAAAAAAGTTTAAAATGAACTTGAACAGGGAACTTATGTGTTCCACATACATGGTAAAATCAACACCATGCATAAGTGTGCACAAGTGGTCTGACTTGTACATAGAGACTTGTGAAGCATATGGGTTCAAAAAGTAAAATACCTCTTCATAATCAATAAGCCTCCAGCGACCATCATGTAACTCAACGAAGATCCTGCCACAGCCAGGATCATTGCGGGAAGCAGATGTGGTGAACTGCCAGTATCGATTACGCCTGCGATCCTGACCAAGGGGCAATGATCTATATACATACATCTCTTCTGCCCTGTGACCAATAACAGATTTTAACTGTGAACGTGATTTTTCAGCAATATGTCCTGCTTGCTGATATGTCAGATTATCTGGACCGGCAGATAAATCTTGCATTTGCATGTTTCCTTCAAATGGCATATTATTTAGATAATTCATGTCACTCTGCTGGTCACTTAACTGTTCTTGCTGAACAGATACATTCACAGGCATCCCGTTACTTCTGTCATCAACACTTACCATTGGGCTTTGTCTACCCTCTGTGGCAGAAATTGTTTGGTTAGGTTCCATCTTGTTTCCTGTAAATGATGAATATTGTGTCCTCGTGACAAACTCTTCCTTCATACGACGTTTATCAAGTTGTGCTTCTGCCCACATTTGCTTCTTTAGAGCATTTGCTGCTTCTAAGCGTTCCTGAACAAGTCTCATCTGAGATTAGAGACAAGCATATAGCATTTTTTTAAGATTTCATTAGAAACAAAAGGAAATTATACCTCAAGGGCAACACGGATGGAGTTTCCTTCAATTGCCACACCAATCAATGCAACAAGCGCATTTAGACGCTCCTCAACACTCAGATCAGAGTATTCCCCTTCTACAAGTCCTTGAACCCATGGCTCACCCAGGTTGTTTTCATCAATATCTACATCTTGATCAGGAATGGTGTGGATTTCAGCAACATCTACAGATTCATCTATTGAAGAACCAGCACCCTTTAACTCATTAGTGCCTTCAGAATGTAGGGAAGTCAAACCCGCTCTGACTTTCTCAAGGCGGACTTGTGGAGTTTTGAGACCACCACTCTCCTTTCCATTCCCCAAGACTGTTTTCCCATTAAATTCATTAGTTTCAGGAGAATCATGAGCCACTTTCTTAGAATTCAATCCAGTACCTAAATCATCAATCTCATGATCCTCTGCCACATCACTTTCAGAATCTTCATCTCTTTCAGCATCATCAGCATCTTCTCCGTCTACAATACCACTTTTAAATGTCCTAATTCTTTCTCTGGCAGCAGAAAGTATTGTATCAGTATCAGCTGGGTCCTTCCTGTATGCAGGACGTATACAATATGTTGAAGGAGCCGTCCTCTCAAAAAGTTTAGAATCCCTTGACAAAGCAGCAGCAATTGACGCTTCAGGTGTCTTGCTTGTTGTAAGATCCCTCAGCCCAGATTTCTTACCAAACATTAAAAAAAAAAAAAAAAGAGCAAAGTGAATAGATAAGGCAACTTTATGCAATGGAGGGAAGAATATAAAGAGTTGCCATTATAAAAGTACCTGAATCTTGTCTGCTACTTCTAATATGGTCAAACCCTTGCTCCCCTCAAGAGAGAGAACATGAAATGCTGCAAATTTAACAGTACCAGGAGTTAAGCGATGCCTAGATCTGCGTGGATTAGAAAATCCCCTTTCTTGCATAATGGAAACAGCATTTTCAACGGCTGCTCCATTCCGTAAATTAGTAATTACATCTTCACCATCATTACCCTGAATTTTAATGACAAAGGGAAAAAAAAAAGAAACTATGAGGAAAACCAAAGTAAGTAAAAAAAAAATAACAATAGGAATGAGAAGTGTATGCCCTGAAATGCATGCAATATCTCTAAGTATTATTGTAAGAAATTTTCTGCACAATTATTAGACATGTTTTTTTCTTTTTTATTTTGACAACATGTGACTTCAGGAAAGCAGAATATAGAACTTCTTAGCAATCTGAATCATTACGAGATTGTGTTCCTCCAAGCTTCCTAAGTAGATAAATTGAAATTCCTCAAAATTGTAGATAAATTGAAATTCCTCAAAATTGGCCTAAAAACTGGAACTCATTCGGACAGGCAACCATGCCACCATGCACGTGCAGCATAAAAAATCGATAGCACAAGCTACATTATTTTTACATTTATCAGACAATTCTCATGTCAATCAAAAGTGACAGCACATCTCAAACTATCAGATGCCAGATCCCCTGTGGTCAAGCAAATATATTTGACCAACAAGTCAAACAACAGAAGTAGAGCTAGCCAACCACAAACTGGAGAGAATTTTAAAACAAAACAGAAATGAAAATAAGGTCGAGTACCAGTATGTATGCCCCCATATTGAAAAATAGAAACCTTAAGGACCAATGGAACAAACAATAAGATACACCGGTTTCACAATATAACAAATACTGAAGCAGAAGTAATCCTTAGTATAAGCTGTTTGGTAAATAAGTCACCCTACAAGGACTACAGCATTCTAGACAACAAAAAATCTGATATATATTGTACGAAACTATGATAAATGCTCGTCTTTAGAGTAAAGCAACAATCAAACTTGGAAAACAGTTCAAGCTTTCATAGCTTGCATAACCCATCCGCAATGAATAACAAAACCTGGAACATGAGCAACTATAGGAGAACAGTTACTGCAAGAAAAAAAAAAAGATGACCCAAAGAAAAAGGCAACCACCTCATTATCATCTCGGAGATAAGCCTGATCAACATTCCTTTTCTTCATTTGTGGCCCAAAACCTGCAGAAAGACCGAATTGCCGCAATATTTCAGGCCAAGTTAATGGATTTAAGTGTCGCTGCCAGCTACGTAAATCAAAACCCCACGCATACGCCTGACATAGAAGCCCAAAATAGTTTAGGATGGAAACAAGGAACATAAGTGAGGAGATCAAATTGCCACTGAAACAGGCAACAAAGAAGACCTACCCCTTCGACAATCTGAGGATGTCCACCACCAGGATTAGCTGCACCGTTTTGATTTGGCCCCAACCCAGTTGCAGGTGTCCTAGCAACATCTTCAATGTCTTTAATGATGGATTTTAATAGGGCAACATGTACTTCACTCAATAGCCTTGAATCCTGAAAGTACAGGGAGCAGGAAACACATCTGAATTCCACAAAAAGTAAGATAACCCTACATCATATGCCACGGATACTTACATAATCATGAAAAGCTTGGACAAACTCATCCAAAGTGAATGGCCATATCCCAAGAACATCCGCAAATGTGATTAAGAACCTCCAAACCTATAAATTTACAGTTTAATTCAAATGCTTAAAAAAAAAAAGAAATGCCTATGCATTAGGAATTCTAAATCTTGTGGAATGCTGCATTTCCTGCCAAGAAATAAACGCCTGTCCAAAATAAATGAACATGTACTCTATAGTGGAATTTATTGAAAAAAGTGGCATGGATATTCTAGGTTAAAAAGGAAAGCATAGCAGTAACACCCACAAGAAACAATACAATCAGGGTTCAACTATATATAGAAGAGGTGAGATTTTCGGTTCAAAAGATGGGCTCTGTGTTGAGGGAGATTAAATAAACAATGTATTGATAATAAGATAAAAAAAAAAAAAAAGATATTAACATATAATGAAAACTCATTCTATCTCCTTTTTTAATTCATTAACACCACCCACCACACATTTATTAACTCAGGCATTAATAAATCAAATGGTATTTTCATAACAATTACTTGAAAACTCATCGCACCCCATTAATCATAAATGATTTACAGATATACAGGAGAAATAAAATGTGGCAAAAAAATGATTATTGTGCCTCCTTGAACCAAAATACAATGACATAGGAAAACATTGAAAGAGAATATCATGCTTATCCTCAAAGAAGCAGCAAAAAAACTCATGGAAAGAAAATGATTTCTGTGCCTACTCGAACCAAAATATAAATGACAGGCAGAGGATCAATATCTGAAACAAAAGCATAACACAAGATTAAAATATGCCTCAAGGAAAAGCTGAAGTTTCTGATTTCCTTCTGTTCCCTATAGAGCAGCCAGCACATTCCATAGAGTTATGGAAAATATGAGATGAGATTATGCATCATGAACACTACAAAAGTGTATAAAGAAGATTTGTGATCTTGTACTGAAGAAAGTCTTTCGTTGCATTCCAGTCTCAACTATTCCCATCTTTCCAAGATAAGCAGAGCGGAACAAAAACTAGGAAAAACTACAGAAACTCACCATAAGAAGATTTCCTACATTCTCCTCAGAATCATTCCAAGGTTGAATAAGAAAAGGCCTCTTTAATAGCACAGATTTGGGAGGGAACTCAGTCAGCTTATCTGAAAAGCAATATAAAAAGTTAAGCTGCAAGTGGAATGAAAATTGACCCACAATAAATCAAAACAAATGCATGTGCCTTTTAAGATATATATATATATATAAATATTGTGCAGCAGTAAAATCTTCCAAGGCTCTGAATCAATATTTTGCACGAGAATAGCAAATGTATGTTTGATTAAATCCAACATTACCAACCTCGAAATAAATCTAGATTTTGCAAAGTTTCAAAGTCCAGAGGAATAATCGAAGGCAATCCCTTGCTGGAGGCAGCCATCTCCATGAGTTCCAAGCGTTCATCGTCAATAAGCTCCATTGACTCTTTTGCCATCCTCCGTGCAATTGCCCTCTCAGTAGCAGCTTTTTGCCTTGCTGCCTCCTTTTCTCTACGCAGTTCTTCTTTTTGTCTCATTTTCTCAACCTGGGTGCATAAATGAACAAAAGTGACAATTTTTCCTCACAGGCAAACATAACAGGACAGTCTTAAATAAGGTTTTTGAACCTACTCTGATAGACTCCTTCTGCAAGAACTTTTCCCTGCGCTCCAGTTCACGCTTTTGCTCCCTCTGGTATCTCTCCACCTCTCGCTGCTTTTCACGCAATAACCTCTCTTCTTCCTTCCGCCTCTCACGGTCATGCTTTTCCATTTCTTTCCTCATTTGCTCCTCTCTCTGAATGTACAACACAAGTTACATAACACTATCAGTATGAAATTACAGATTTTTAAAAGGAAACTCTTGTATGAGACCCGGACCTTTCGCCTTAGAATATCTTGCTTTTCGAGCTCTTTTCGAATCCTTTTTTCATGGGCTTCAACTTCGCGTGCTATTCTTGCCTCCTCACTCTGCAAAAAGTCAATAAAGTGCATTGTTAACCAGTCTACAGTTCAAAACTTATGAAATGCTTCACTTAATACCTTGCGTTTCCTCTGCATTCGCAAAGCATCCTCGTCATGGGTTACTCTCCTGTCAGATGACATATAAGGATTGTCCAATGCAGTAACCAGGTGAGCACCAGATTGTGCATCCATACCAATATTTGTAAAGGAGCATTTTTGTATTACAGTTTCGTACTCTCCTGTAGTAGATGGCAAGAGATGGCCCTGCCTGCTTTCTTGAGGCATAAGACTTAGACTGGGCACTTGATTTGATAAATCATATCCAGAGGACACTTGTTTGTTTGCATGCATGAATGGTAGGGTGGCAGATATTGATTCAGTCTTCACATTATGAACATCAGCAGGTGAGCCATACTGGCATGAAGGGGCAGCTCTTTCATATGCCTCCGCTCTAACAGTTGGCTGCTGTGGAAGGAATTGGTATTCATGCAGAGTCCTTGTAGTACTCTGAAAAATGAAACAGAAGAACATATTTATTTCCCATCAAAATTCAAGGGCCTAAAGGGGACAATATATAAACTCCACAATTCACCAAAAGTAAATGACATTACCAACAGATAAACATCAAAACAAAAGAAACCAAGTCATGAAAAGTATTGCAAAAGCCAGGGAAGAAAAAAACAATAATGGGAGAAAACTAGTTTTAATTTTCAGTGAGTAAAAGGATGGGCATCTTCACCTTGATGGGTTTTACATCAGGCCGCTCATATAGGTTGGCCTCAATCCTTACAGATTGTTTCTGCTGCCCTGTTGTTGCTGATCCTAGAACCATATAAAAAGCTCATCAGATGCTCAAACCTAGTATTCTCAGAAATACCATCAAATAGTGGCGCACATAAAGCAGTAAAAAACCACAGCAGGTAACTTCAAGTTTGAGCTACAAGGTAGCATGATTAATGTTCATTGTAAAAAAAGAAGAAAGATCAAAACTGGATGCACAAAAGAGGTGAACTTATCACTTAAATAACATTTCACATACTATATATCCCAAAAAGCTGGCATGACCTACATTTCTGAAAGTGTTCACTCTAGATAGTCGATCCCTAAATTCATAGAAATTACATCTCTTACTCATAAGTCCAGGAAATTAAACAATCTTGTGACTAGAAGCATGCATGACATCAACTCAGAACAAAAACCTGCTGCAGGTAGCAAAACATCGTTCTTTGAGAAGTCTTCCCTCATTTCATGGAAACAACTCTACAAGTCCTAGCTAAAGCACTGAAAAATGTCACCTTAACCACCTACATTCTCTCAACAAGAAGCCTGATAAATATTTTCTCCATTGCCCTTCCCAAGATGACCACATATTGGAACATGTAAAAGAAAGATGTAGGGGAACAACTGAGGGAAGTTTGGATCATCAAGCTATTCTCTGTGCCCATGGGCTATGACACTTGGATTTTGAGCTTGTGCAGTGCATATGCATTCTTTTCTGTCTTTTTTATTATTATTATTTTCATTTTCAGATTGCAAAAGACATGTTTTTTTCTTCTTTTTTTTCATATCAAATGCCTTTAACTCGCAACTCTGTACTAAAAAGTTTCACAAGAACCTTTCATTCTCCAATCAAAGACACCCTGAAAAGGTACCAACTCTGAAATTCCTCTACTATCTTGTGAGAAAATCATTGACCTGGGACTAGCCAAATCTGTGGAAGATAGAAGACAATGGTAAAGAAAACTATAGCCTAAAGAAAGGTTTCAAAGTTAAATTTACTAAAGCATGTCAATCTCAACATACCCTTGTTTATTCAAAATTTTATAGAAAAGATCTGTCTAAGTTTTGGCAACATCACTTCTGCCACTAATAGACACATTCCAGACATGAGGTGCATTAATAAATAAATAAACCCAACATACCGAACCAGTGAAAGAAACCAAAAAAGAAAATTAAAAGCAGGGCCTTGTGGAATTGTCTGTTGGCCTTTTAGTTTCAAAAAAAAAATCCAATATTTTTTATACAACCACTTCCACCATCATCTCTAATGAACACTTCTAGCAAATTAAGATTTCATGCATTCATACTCCAAAAATCACAACCATTTCTAACATGTTCTATTATACTGATAATTTCTTCAGGGCCAATATATCTCACAAATAATCATAATTTGATTAGAGTTATCTAATAGGCTCAAATTCAATAATCACATATCATGTGCAAACCAAAAATACTAATCCAAGGAAAACAATCTACAATGTTGTTGATTAAAGCACATTCAGGTGATTTGATAAATTTCTTGCATGGCTTCAAATTTCAACTTGTGATCATAGAATAAAAAGGTGCAGAATGCAGACAACAAAACTCAAAACCAACAGTACCTATAGGTGCACCAAATGCATCCGGTGGCAAGGGGTCAAACTCCATCCCAAGAATCGGACCATCCTCTCTCAGAGGCTCCCCCAACTGTGCTTCCACAAATGCTACCGCTCTAAGCTCCGCAATAGACTGCTGTGGCTCATAATACCTCTTCATTGCTTGCACATCAGCACTAATTCTTGGAACAGCCACCCCAGTGGGCCTTCCAACTGCTCGCCGTGGATCCACACCAAGCACAAATGGACTTGACCCTGACCCGTGTTCATTTCCCACCTCAGCCACCACTCCCATTTCCCCTCCACCTGGCATCCCTGCTGGTGATGGTGACTCCTTACGTGGGCGCTTCACCAAAGGTGCCTTCCTGTCCTTCAAACGCCTATGGCAGAACCACATCTGCAACTGCCGGTCGGACAGTCCTAATTGCACTGAAAGCTCAGCCCTTGCTGCTTCTGATGGGTATGTATCCACTAATAAGAAAACCACAAATTTACACCAAACCAGCAACAAAATTAATAATAAAAAAAACACATATTAAGAATAATAACAACACACCATTACTATATATAAACAAATTCTGCAAAAATAACAAAGCAAAATAGGTACAAAACTTAGCATTTCACAAACAAGCTTTACATTTCAGCTTCCAAAATCAAAATAAACCACCAAAAATAGTTAAAGAAAACAATTTTGTACAAAATCATAATAAATAAATAAATAAATAAAAGCAAACCCAACCTGCACAAATGAACAAAAGAAAAACATAAATTTAGTCTAAAAAAGCAGAACAAATGAAACAAATTACACAAACCCCATTAAAAAGCTCGACATTTTACAAACTACCACAACATTTTAGCTTCCAAAAAATCATAATTTCTCCGAAAAAACAGTTAAAATCACATATTTACAACAAAACCATAAACAAAAAAATGCAAAAGTTCAGAACTTGAAACAAACAAACCTGAATAAGTTTTCTCCAAAATCTCAAGCTGGGAAGCAGATTTCATTTTCCTCTTAGACTTACTTTCTCCTTCTCCTTCTCCTGGTGTCTTCTTCTTCGCTTCCACCTCCACACCACCACCAGCAGCAGCTTCCTCCATTAGTCAAGATCACCAAAAAGCTTCCAACTTCAACAGAAATACCAACTTTTAAAACAAACCCACTTCAGAAATCAATGAATAGATCCAAACCCACCAATTTAAACTCAACGAAATCCCAAAAAATAAAACTTGACAGATTGATTCATGGATAAAGCTTCAAGCTTTCTCTCTCTAAGAGAAGAATTTTTAGGTAAAGTCTCTCTCTCCAGGAGAAGAATCAATGGTGGTGATGATGTTTTTGTTTGTGGTGAGTGTTGTGATTTTGATGTGAGGGTAAGATTTAGATTTGATGAGAGAATAAAAGAGCAATTAATAATAAAGATTAATAATAAAGATTGTTGTTTTTTGTGTTGTTGAAAATGATGATAAAGTAGTAACAAAAAATAATGGTGAGAAGATTGTTTTAAGGTTTGATTTAATGATTGAACAAGTGATACTATTGCTGTGTTTCTCTCTCTAATTGCTTCTTTCATGTTGTCTTTTCTTAAATCTTTTTATTTGATTTTGAGGTGATAATAATAATAAAATTTGGTATTTGTCAGATGATACTAAGACTACTTTTTGATTTTTTGAAATCCAAGAAAAAGAGAGATTGGAATTGTTTTAGATTGATTCACAAATTGTGGGCTTTTTTTTTGGATTGTGTGTCTGAGAGGGAGGAAGGGAGGTGAAGTTTTTATCTCTCTCTCTCTCTCTCTCTCTCTCTCCCCCTTTTGTTTTCCAAGTTTTATACTTTTATTAATGGGTGGTAAAGTAATGTTTAGTTCCTGTAGTCTTAAAATGTTTCAATTCAGTACTCACGAGTTACCTTTTCAATGTCAACTCCATGGTTTTTGGAAAGGTTTTTGTTTTTATTTTGTTTTTGTTTTTATTTCCTTAAAATGATATTTATTTTAATTTATTTTTAAACAATGAAATTAATAAATTTAATTTAATTTTAACACTTGAATTCTCATTATTAAAACTAGCATCAACTAGACTGAAACTCATAAATAATTCGATTAAATCAAGTTTATTGACTATGTATTTATAGAATGTATCATCTTTCCCCGATTATCATTTTATTATTTACATTAATTTTTTAACGTGATAATCTCAACTTCTCCTCCAACTTAATAAATTTTAATCAATATTAAGGATTATCAATCTTGTCCTTGTATTATGTCAATTAATTCAACCAACAAGGTTGTTGGCCACATTTATATTCCATGCACTTGTTGAGCCCAACTTTATGCTAGGCATCTCGATTTTTGCCCTAAAAAATATCTAAATTTACCAATTTTTTTAGTTTTTATATCATTTAATTTCATCTAATTCTAGGATATTCATTCCACTTTAAATCACCTATCTATCTAACTTCTAATCTCACCTTTTCAGCCTCAATCCATAATTCTTAAATTCATTTGAAGTTTATTGTTAACTACTAATATAATAATAAAACAATTAAGGATAAATCTATTCTTTTTAGGTTTAAAAAATAAATTGCTAATTCTCATTTATATAAAAACCAAAAACAAAACAAGATTAATCCACCAGTTGGGTGGTGTTTTGGCTTTTCATACTGGGTGGTGTGGTTGTCTGGGTTTCTTGATTCTTTGTTGTTTAAGAGAGCTATTTAATCCACTATGTATTTAATGTTGCGGTGATTATAGTTTGAAAAAAATATAAATTATAGTTTGTTTTTAATTAATTTTTTTTATCACAATTTAAAATAAAAAAAAGGTTTAAGCAATAAAAATAAAATAATTTTTAAAATTCCGATCACTCTAAAAATATATCTAATCATATTATACCAAGATGTTAAATAGAGTTTATATGTTTGGTATTGCGATATAGAATATTTTTTTAAAATATTTTTTATTTAAAAAAATCATCAAAATAATTTATTATAATTTTTAATATCAGCACATCAAAATTATTAATAAATATAAAAAATAATTGTATATATTTTTAAAATAAACACAATCTTAACCAATATCTAAAAACAAAACTATTAAACATTCCTTATATTTAATCCAGAGAGCAATTCTATAGTTGAAAGGATTTGTTGACTTTGCTTTATTGATGATGGAGGGGTTCTGAGAGAGATGGGAGTGACGCATGACTTCTCCAAAAGTCGATTATTATAATTATTAAATTAAATATTATCTAACCCAGCAATTGATCATGACTCGGGTCGAATTTGATTTTAAATTATCTAATAAGTTTATTTGATGAAACTCAAATACTTAATAAGTAAATCTATATCCAAGTGGCAGAAGTTATGTTTGTTTTTGTATTTCAAATATGTTTTTGAAAAAATTTATAATTTTTTTAATTTTTTTTCTTTAAATTAATATTTTTTTGGTGTTTTTAGATTATTTTTATGCATTGATATCAAAAATAATTTTTTAAAAATAAAAAAAAATATTATTTTGATACATTTTCAAGTAAAAAATACTTTGAAAAACAATCATAATCACACTCTTTAATACGCTCATAATATGTCAAGCCCAGTTTTATATTTTTGCTTGTTAGTATATAGTATATTTTTACAACGTGATCATTTTAAAATATTTTAAATTACAACTCGGCATCAAAAGTACACCTTCAAAATATTTTTCCAACAAGTACGAAAATCAAGAGATGCAATGAGATAACAATAGCTAAGTGTAATTGTCATAGGTGATGAAGATTCAAGAGTTCTGAGTGGATGAAAATGAGTGATGGGAATTAAAAGATATAATAATATTACATGTTAGTCTAAAAACGATCATTTAAACTTAGACATATGAATTCACATTCATCGATGATGCTTCTAATAACGTTCAAAATATAAAGAAATATGAAATCAACGTAAACGATGCACTCTAATCGTTTGAGGAAAAAAATAAAAACTAGTTTCGATCAAAATGCAAACTTACTTAAGATACTCCTCGTAATTCAATAAAAAAAAATGATGACCTTTAACTTTAATATATACCCGGTTTCTGCTTGATATTGTAATATAAAGTGTTTGTTTTAAAGTATTTTTACTTTGAAAAATATCAAAAATATTTTTTTATTTTTAATATCAGTATATCTACATCATTAAAAAACAATAAAACAAGTTAACTAGACGATTTTTCACGTTAAATACACTTTTAAAACGCTTTAAAACACAAAATAAACAATTTTTAAGACCGATATAAATGATAAGTGTGACCATATTATATTTTTAAAGAGTTAGTTAACTAAAAAACTAAAACATGTGGAGGATTTACTGTGCAAAATATACTATGGACCTCATCACATAGCATTGTGGATGGGCTATTCACAACGCCTGTTTTTTTTCTCTTTTTTTTTTCATTTGACCCTTGTTGGACCAAATTATAAGCCAATTTATTGGGGGAAGGGTGAGATTGAAAGATGAGGGACCAAGATAAAACAAAAACATGTAGGAAATGAGTAACTTTAAAAGTTTGGACAATATGTTTATTACGGTCCTTATACTTTACAGATTATAGATATTGATTCCTTTCAGTTTTTATATTTAAAATAAAAAATTATTTTTGATCCAAAACTTTATTTTTTTTATTTATAGGGCTTACTGTAAAAGAGGTGAGAGAAAGTTGTTTGAATCTAGCGCTAGAAAGATAAATTTTTTGTTGGCAATGATTCCGGCCACCAAAATGATTGAAATGGTCATCAGATTATTCCTTTTTATGAGGGGAGCTCACATTAAGGTTTTTTCTTACCTTGAGATTGCCAAGAAAAATAGATCCGATCTTGGTAAGATTTTTTTATTTCAAGTTGATTCCCGGTTTTAGGATGGTGTTTTGGATTTTTTGAGGTCGTGAATGAGTTTTTCAAGTTGCGTGTAGTGTTTTTATAAGTGTTTAGGGTAAAACATGAGTTGGAATTCGGTTTTCGGGTTGAAAAAACCATTAGTCTTGTTTTTCCGGCTATCATGGTGACAAGAAATTGGGCAATACAGACGATGCATTGTTTGACTATTTTTTTCAAAAGAAATCGGAGAGGATAACATGTCTTCCGCCCCGGATATGAAAACAAAAAAAAGGTCAAGCCGTCCGAGCCTACGTGGGCCCTAACAAAATGGGTAGCATTGCTTATTATTATTATTTTTATTTTATTCAATCAATTTAATGTATATGTCTATTTATATTATCGTTTGATTGAATAAATAAATTATTTTAATAAATAAATTGAATAAATAAAACCAGATAAATGTTTCATCTTGTAATATTAAATATCTTGATCTACACTTATTTCTTGATTTTTTCAGTTTTATTTTTAGCTACCATGTACAGCTTTATTTTCATTTATTAAAACATAAAGTTCTTGATTTATTTAATTATATATATATATATATAAAGTTTTTCATTTTTATTTAAAAAATTTTTAACTATGAAAATATTTTTAAAAAACTTTTGTATATAATTTTTTTTTTTTTTTTTTTAGGGTGAAGCATCTAGAAGCAACTAGATGAAAGTCGAAATTGAGAACTCAGATTGGAATGTAATACTTGCTAGTGCTCCTTGACTAATGGATAATTTGTACTTTCTCATGCAATTTTTAAGAGATTGCATTTAACGCGGTTGAAGAAACGAGTGGCTTAGTGCACTCTTTTTCTTGATATGGGCCCACCTTCATTCTATAAAATTGAATATTGGGGCCCACATCGTATTTATTCCTTTTTCTTATTATTAGTTTCTCTCTTTGAATAGACATCTATTTGGGCTGAGTAAGCTTACGGGACCGCGGCCTCAATGTTACTCGGTAAAAAATTATTTATTTAAAATTAATTTTTTATATTTTTAGAATGTTTTAATGTATTAATATTAAAAATAAATTTAATAAATAAAAAATATATTATTTTGATATATTTTTGAATAAAAAATACTTTAAAAATAACCGTCACCATAATATCAAATATTATCTGAATTTATTCTTGTTGTGTAATTGTGTTTAATTTAAAAATAAATAAATTAATTTTTATTTTTAAATGTACTAGTATTAAAAATAAAAAAATTATTTTCATATATTTTAAAGCAAAAAAATATTTTAAAAAAACTATCATATATTATAATATTAAACACTAACTTAGATTGAAGCAATAACATAATTATTTAAATTCAATATGTGGTTTTCTTGGTGCACAACTTAATTGAGTTAGTTAATTTATATTAATTCAGGACGATAAGAAATATTTAAAAAGTAAAAAAAAATTAGTTTTAAGAGAAGAAATATTAAAAAAATTAATGAGTTTGATTAAATCGATTAAATTACATGTTAAAAATCAATTTAAAATCAATTTTTTTTAGGCTCGGTCAGGATTAAAGGGTTGTCAGCCAGCCAAGTCTGTGGTAAACCGTTAGCAATAATATCTTCGGTTTACTTTCTAAAATTATTATGGTGTAAATTATTTTCTTTCTTATTTTTTATTGTATAGAAAATCATAATTTGAAATTTATGATGTTGCTTGATGTTGACCGGGACAAGTTTTACTCTGTAGAACTGCCTCAAGCCCTCGACCCCATGGCTAACCATGAAATTTCTATGCCTACTTTGGAGCCATGAAGTTGTGGTTGTCCTTTAGTTTTTTTTTCTGATTTTTTGGCTTAGGCTAGGGATACTGAAAATTTGGAATGCAAAAGAAGCCACGTCCAATATTGTCACAGTTTCTTTAATTTCTCCTTTTCTCCACGGTCAAAGTTTCTTTAATTGCACCATGGAAGATTTGAACCACAAATGACCAAAATCATGGTGTTATATTCTCTTCAATAATTTAGTTTGGTGGAATCTACTATTTTATCACAGTAAAATATACTTATCCCTTGGTTTTGTAATAGATTCTCTCTCAGCCACATTTTTGTTTGATATTGTAGTAATTTTTATTTTTTAAAGTGTTTTTAAAATTGATTTTCACCTTAAAAGTATTGTATTAATATTTTTAGATATTTGTTTTTGATGATTTTAATGTGCCGATGTAAAAATAAATAAAAATATCATTTTAATGTATTTTTAATTAATTTATTTTTAAAAAAACACTCTATATCACATTACCAACTCAATTTGTGGTCATTTAATATGTTTCAGTGATAAAATATAATTTCAACCCCTTAGCTAAACACTCACTAACAAGTCCCACTAATCTACTAATCTATTTCTTATTGTATGCAATTTGTATCTAAAAAATAAATAATTCAAGTTGAGAGTGATTTGTTTAAAATCTATCGGAAGATATGTAATATCTCACATTGATGGGTGATAATTTGGTAACTGATCCTATTGGTAGTGCTGGTTGCTAACTTGTTAGTCACGTTTTGGGGGCATACGTGGTCATCAAGAACAAATCCATGAGGGCAGCAAGGCTCAAAGCAGACAATATTTAGCAAGTTAGGCTGGGCTATTACATTTGGTATTAGAGCCGACTTCACTAGCTATCCGGTTGTGTCGACGGGGTCGTTGAGCTCTTTAAGGGGGGTGAATTGTAATATCTCACATTAACAGGTGAGAATTTGGTAGCTGGTCTTATTAGTAGTGCTGGTTGCTAACTTGTCAGACACGTTTTGAGGCCATACGTGGCCACCAAAAACAAATCTAGTTAAACTATTTTCAAACAAAAAATACTATATATCACAATATAAACACACTTTCAAACAAATCTAGTCAAACTCAAGTAACGTGACAGGTAAACTATTGGATTGGAAAAATAACTAAATTCAAATAGCAACTCACCAGTATCCACCCACACAAAAAATAGAACTCACCAGACACCACCACAGAATCCTTCCTGTTGTCACAATACTTGAGAATCATGCGGACTTTTGTTGAAACTCAAGTTAACTGCTGAGCCACTTTATGTAAGGTTTGCTCAATAAGTAAGCATATAGGCCCATTCCTCCTCGTGTCTGGTCTTCTTTGTCCAGCTCTCACTAATTATGTACTCGTATTTGACTAGAATCACTACAAGGCTGCTGGCATGGTATCTTCATATTAACATTGTTTTTCATGGGCTTTTCTACCCAGTTCTCAGTAAATCAGGCCCGTGTTATGTAGCGAGTCTTCTGCTAATTGGTATCCTCAATAACGGGCTTCATCTTGTCCAAACAGCAATTCTATCACTTGTAGCTGTCGATTGGTGTCCTATACTTCTCCTGGTATACTTCCATGATAGGTTTACACGGAAATAGCTTGAATCGGAGCTCGATCTGGGCTAGTCGAAAAGAGCTCTAGCATGATAAATGGCCTGATAAACTCGGTGAAATTCACACGCGATGATCTAATGAACTAGGTTTCTTTTCAAGCCAATATCTGGACTAGATTTGACAACTATATTTGATATTTCTCGTGCTATTATATCTAGTTCGATCTCGAGGGAAAAAAAACGCTTACTTTAAGAGGTTAGCATGATGATTAAGAATGTTTACTGTATTTTTGGATTTAAACTTCGGCAACAACGTCCAAAAAATCAATTAGATCTGTTAATACATGCATGAGGTTGACATGAGAGGGCGATGTAAATACTACGAAAACACCTTGGATCAAGGAGTAATTCTATAATAGCAGCTTGTTATCACATGCTTAGCAAGATTGCAAGCTACGAAAAATCAAGCAGAAGATTTTTCTTAACCTGCACACGATTGAGATGGTCACTGAAAATGATACATTGTGAAGGGATCGCACTTTTTATTGCAGTAAGAAAAGACAATGCATGATGTTAATGTGGCAAGTGCTTAGCGTCTCTATATTTCCTTGAAAAATAAATAAATAAATAAATCAACGGCAGTATTATCCGAGTCAATTGAGAAGAAAAAAACACAGAGAGTCGGGGCCCTTCGTCCGAGGCAAAATAATTGAGGTGAAGAAATTGGAGTCATGCATCCACCACTCAGGTCCTGGTTAATATTCATTAGTGATAAATAAAACCACAGAAATGTGACCCTTCGGTGCCAAATACTATAACCCAATTCTTGCTTGTTGCTTTCTGGTTGATTGTGACATCTTCCTTTATTTAATGGAAGGGCTTCGAATATATTTTTCTCTCTTAGTTTCCACACTTGCATTTGTATTTTGTAATGATGATTTGCTGTCGGTGAAATAGTTAATATTTTTTTATATTTTTATTAAATTATTTTTTTAGTATTTTTGGATCTACTAATATAAAAAATAAACTTTAAAAAATAAAAAATATATATTATTTCGATATATTTTCAAGTAAAAATTATTTAAAAAAATAACCATTACTATAATATTGAAGATGCTCTAAAATAAAGTTTGATGATGGATAAAAAATAAAAGGATTGAATTTTTTGTTGTTGTTATTCCACATATAGAAAAGTTAATTATTTTAATTATTCAAAATATTATTGTGTTGGGTTTAAAATTTAAATTTAAATTTAAACTTAAAATGATAATATATAATAACCTAAACTCTTTATATCCATTAATATTATTATATTAGCTTTCTCAACCGAAAGTTATAACATAATGTAAAGAGAATTAAGCTACTTATTAATTGGAGCTTTTATTTCAAAAGTAAAGCTAAAATACTATACAATATAGGAAGTGGAGTCGATCATTGAATCTCTAGTGATGGATGGTGCTCACTGCTCATGGCAATGGAGGAGTAATGTCTTCATCGATTTTGAGTTTTCGTTTTCCAGATCGATGCAATGAGTCAATAATATTTCAATCAGCGTTTCTTCGCCGGCACGATGGAGTGAGCCACCCCATGTTAGACATTGATAAATATATGCTACACTGTCAACTAATCTATTGCCTATCTGTAGTGGCATTTAATGAAGCTTTAAATTAAGGCAGAGAAGGAATATTAAATTCGGTATACTTCGGCATGTAGATCCTAAAATCCCTAATCTAGAGTTTGATTTATATTGAGTTTTGAGTTGGATTGGTAACAATATTAATTTGATGAAACTGGGTTGATTAAACTAATTTTTTAATTAAATTTAATTCAAATTCAGTACAATGAACTCTAAATTTTTTTAAAAATCAAAACAAGTGTAATTTTAATTAAAATAATTGATACAGATTAATTTAATACTCTTGGCTTTTTTTTGTATCAATCTTTGAGAGAAGTGTGACCATGAAAGAAAGGAAAAGGGATCTTTGAGTGCTAGGAGATATTCGTTAAAATGGCTGCTGCGTTAACTTTCTCAGATTCCTAAAAATACAAGGGGATTTTCCCATAAAAAGAGCTTTTAGGTGGTGTTTATCTAAATACAAGGGGATTTTTTTTTTTACTATTATGGTACTTCTGAAACCAAGTAAACTAATAATAATGGTTCATAAATGATTAATAATTTTTTGAGGGGGTAAAAATATGTATTTCCATGTAAAAAGCTTTAAATTACAGCTGATATTTTGTAATTTTAAAAACTTTAGGATTAAAATTAATGAATGTTAATGTAGCTCCGCTTGTTTTGAAAATCATATTTATTAAAGTATGAGGGGTGTAACTTAATTGGTCAGATCCTGAATTTGCTTTCTAGAAGTCACCAGTTCGAGTTTTACAAATCTTAAGGTCACTAGAGATTTACATGATCATTAACTTCAGGATCTATAAAATTAATCAAAATTCTTAAATATTGTACTGCATTGAAAACTTCAATTTTATACTTTTAGTACGGTGCATTGCGTGATGCCCTTCACTAACACATCATCATAACTCCATCATCTAGAATTCCAACACAAGCACATTCAACATTTTTATTTATTTTCAGTGGGAGGAATTAAAAGTAGAGAGAGATCAAAGATGCCATTTTAGATCCAATCAATAACCTTTATGATCAAATTGGAGTAGAAGGGAAAGAAAGAGTATTGTAGAAGATTTCTAGGTATTCGAATTCTTGCATTTTTTTCCTAGAAACGAAACATCCTTGAGCTTGTAGACCTTATCAGGAATACAATTCCTCATCTTTTTTCTAGAGAAAGCAATTCACCTTTTATACAAAGAAAACTTGGTTCCTCTACCACAACCAAACATAAATATTTCTCTATTTTCTTTTAAATACGATGTTGGATAAACCAGAAATAATATGATTTCGTTATTGTGTAAATCAAAATTTAATATATAATGAAGATTGATTGATACATATTTTGGGTGTGTTTGTTTTAGCTTTTGTGGTTGAGTTTGAGGTTAGGTACAATCCATTTATGCACAAAACTCAACCACAAAAGCTACTTTTTATTGTTTTTCTTAGCTTTTTTGATGGGTCCCACACACAAAACTCCACCTCCACCTCAAAAATAAACACTCTTAAAGAGACCCATGTTGCTGAGCATCATAATGTCATGTTTCAGATTTTAAGTTGTTTTAGGGTCCGGTTATGGTTGTAGTTGTTTTTTAAAGTGTTTTTATGTTGAAATGCATCAAAATAATATTTTTTTTAATTATTTTTAAAATTAAAATATCAAAATGATTCAAAACATATAAAAAAATGTATTTTTTTTAAAAAAATATTTAACTTTTTAGAAACACGAGTTATCTCGTGTTTCCAAATGCTTCTTTGGTACCAAATTCCCACCTTGAGGAGCTGTTATAGACTTTCAAGCATGGTCATTAATTGCCAGACGTCTAGACAGAGATATAATCGTTTTCTTTTCCATTCTAGAAGAAAGAATCAGTTTGATATCACAGCTTGCTCAAGATAAGGTTACGAGTCTGTACCGTGAATTCGGCTTAACTTAAAATAATTTTATTTTATTTTTTATAAATAAAATAAAATCATGTTGGATAATTAGTTTTTTAAAATTTAAAACGATGTTATTTTAAATAAAAATTTAAAAAATAAATTATCAAAATTAATCTAGTTAATTAAGTCTTTCTTATATTTAATCTACTCAACCATATAGATTGTATTTGACTTAGATTAATTTTCAAACTAAATTAAATTAAAATTTAGCTTATGCTATGTTTCGATAAATTATTTATATCGATGCTTTTACGTACATGCCATTTGGGAGCATCACTGGTCAAAAAGAGGAGAAGAGGGAGACCAGGCATTTGACATCATGACTGGCTTACGGTACCAGTTGTACACCAGGAACAATTAGTCTACGAAAAAGGAAAAAAAAGGTTCGATCTTCTTCTTTTTAATAAAAAAATATATTAATGGAGGAGGAGCATAATTTTCAACAATTGCAGCCATTCTTTTTTGAAGCAGATCTGCCGGATTCACATGTTCGAGTTCATATATTGTCCGTATAATCATAATCACACTTCTCCTTTTTGCTAATTACTCCCACTAACCCATCTAGCTTTGCTAGGAATCAACTACTACATCATATATCCCTGTACATTCTACAATTAAGAAATCCATATCATTGACAACTTTCTTTCTTTTTTCCTTTCCTTTCTTTTTTTTTTTTTACTTTAATGATTAAGTTATTCTTCATCGTATATTTATTAAAATCTAGATTGGCTTAACAGTTGATCTAGAACCCGATACATTCAGGATTAGTAATTCTATCAAAAACCCGGCTCGACTCAAAGACAAAACCTATCTCTCAACCTGTTAATTTATTTTTCTAAAAATCTTGATCAAAACATTGTTATTTGATTATTTTTATCTTTTTTCAAACAAAATTAACTCTTTCAATTCATAATCCAAACCTTACCCTAAATCAACCCAAGCTAGGTTTTATGATTATGTTCGAGCAAGTATTTATGGTTTAAAGTAAGTTTTTAGAGATGATTTTAGACAAATAATTTATAAGAACAGCTAAAAACTAAGATAAAAACCTGTGAAATTAAGATTTAAAGTTTTATTATTGCAAACTATTAATCAAATATGAGATGATAACACGAGAACTAATTATTAGAAACAAAGTCGTTTACCACTTGAAATAATATCCGATAATAGTAGTGCTTTGAAAGAGACAACAACTTATAAGATCTCGTTTCTTTGTTAGAAAGTAATTTTTTTTTGAAAAGTGGTTTTCTTGAAAAATAAATTTATAAAAAATGATTTTTTTTTATGTTTGGTAGTGTCATGAAAAATAAGTTGGAAAACACTTTCTAATATTTGGCTATATCATAGAAAATGAGTTGAAAAATAACTTATTAATGTTTTATTTTTTTTCAAGTTTATTAAAATAATGAGGAACAAATCTTGCAAATTAAAAAGTTGAATGAGAATGAAATTACAAAAAAAATAAATAAATCTAATTTCATAAATTATCTCAAATAAAATAAATAACAATCAAAATAATAAAGATCAAATATAATAGATAAAAAATTTGAAAAATGATGAAATTAAAAAAATTACAATTTCATAAATTATCTCAAATAAAATAAACAATATTCAAAAAAATAAAGACCAAATTTGATAGATAAAAAAATCTAATTAAAAAATAAAAGAAAAAAGCAAATAACAATCATAAAAAAAAATCAAAGTTGGTATAAAAATTAAATTAAATTAAATTCTAAAGAATGAAATTAAAAAAACAAAAAAGTCAAAACTAAACATATAATAATAAAAAATTTGAAAACTAAATTTAATATGATCAGCAAATAATATGATATTTTTAAATTTTTTACGATTTTTAAAAAATTAAAATAAAAAAAAACTTTTCTAAAACAAAAGCTAGATTTTTATTTGATTAAAAAATATTTTCTGTTAACTAACTAACTTTTAACAAACTAGACATAAGATTGAAAATTATGTGGTGTACGATGCCCTAAGATAAATCAATGCAAGGATTTTCCTTTCTTTGCTGGGAAGGCAATCCAATTTTGCGTGTTGGTTGGCGATTGGAGCAACAACTTTAGAACAACTTGTTCTGCATAATGGGCTTGTCAATATTAAAATCATGAATAGCTGGCTAGCTTCAATAATTCTTAGAATTCGTTTGGATAACCTTTTAAAACCTTTCTTTTTTCTGCAATGGAAGAAGTAGGTTGAAAAGTCTAGACAAACGGGCTTTAATGTTCATCAAATATTAATTTAGTTCTTAATTTGTAAATATCCATTAACATGCATTCATGTGTACACAATCATAACTTTGCATGCTCGATTTGTCTATCTATTTAGACATCATTTGGAATTACCTTTCATGTGTTTTTTAAAATGTTTCTTATTTTAAAAAATCATTAAATCTATGTATTTTTAAATATATATTTTTGGATTATTTTTATAAACCTTTAAGAAACATTTAAAAATTCATTAAATTAATATATTTTTTAAATGAATAAATGTTTTGTGTCCCATTATAAAACATGTATTTGGAATTGCATTTAATTTGGAGTGTGTATTTGATATTTTAGCGTGAAATATTTTTTAAAAATATTTTTTTTGAAAATATATAAAATAATTATTTTTTTAAGGTTTTTAATTTTATTCATTAACTCTAATGTTGATTTTCAAGGATAAAATTTTAAAAAATAGTTAAACGATATTTTAGCCTGAAATACTTTTTAAAAATATTTTTCTTGAAAATATATAAAATAATTATTTTTTTAAGGTTTTTAATTTTATTCATTAACTCTAATGTTGATTTTCAAGGATAAAATTTTAAAAAATAGTTAAACGGAGAAAGGATTGGGACTTGCATGTGGATGATACTTCAACTGCATTATTATTATTATTTTGATTAATATAGGTGTTCGGATCAGCTTACACGTAACTCAACTATTTGTACAAAGCCTTGAAATTAACAATTATATAAATAAATATATAATTATATAAATATATAATGACCCTAAAATTAAATTTATGATACCGGTAACCTCCATAGCCAGCTGCATTATTTCATTACACATGAGACCAAGACAAAAACAGTGTCATCAATCATTGTTAAAAAAACCCTTTTTTTCCAACGTTCAAACATCACAGTGTCTTCGACTTCACTTTCCAAGGAGCACATAAAAAGGCATGCAAGCTTTTCGTTGTTTTCTTTCTCTCGTTCACACTGACTCTTCAGCAGGGCTGCAATAATTTACAGCAAAAAGGAGAGTTTTTATCCCAAGAAATGTCTTTTCTCCATGTTAAAATGGCACTATACACACCCACTTTCAAGCCCAGGAGAGATTCCAAATTGATGTGATCTCTCATGTTCGTCTTGGATTTTGTTTGGCTTGCTTGTACAATATCTTGGTCTGCGTTTGAATATTCTTTTTTCAGCACCAAACGTGCTCCAAAGAATTCTACTATTCTTAGATAAACCAATTACAGGATAGCTAGCAGCAATTCCTATTTCCTACGGCTTCAGATATTCCTATGTTAGGGCTAGTTATATACAGCAGAGGAAAACCTCATTGTCATAAAATATTATACCTAAAATAAATTGCTTTTATATTCTGAATTTGTAATGGAGTACTTATCAGGTTTTTTCTTAAAAAAAATTACCTAATCTCAATATGGATTTAAAAAAAAAAAATGATTTGGGATAAGGTCTAGTCTTAATATCCAATCTTCATTTTTAAAATGCGAGCGTCGAGGTTGAGTCGACAGGATGATGAATATTGAATTATGTTTTTAAACTCATTCCCTTCATTATGTTACATGTTAGGCTAATATTGTTTTAATACAAATAACTCATAACTTTTTGGGTGATGGGTTCTAATACAAATAATTGACTTTGATTGTTTTTATGACATAATGGTTAACCTAATGACCCGCATTATTTTTTCAGATCAATCTTCAAATATGATCTATCTATTATGATTTTTATCTAAAGTAATTTATCTAAGATTGATTTTTTTAAAATTATTTTCTGAATTTTTATGTATTTGTTTACTATTAAAAAAGTTGGTTAACGAAAAATATTTTTCTGTCAAAGAAAAATTTAACTTAGTTTTCATAAAAATCTTTTAATTTTGAGCGAAAACACTTTCTAAAAGTTGCAAAAGATTAAAAAATTTCTTATTATTTATTGATTATATCAACTTTAGTATTCAATCTTTTAATTGCTATATATTTTATTTTAAATATTTTTTAATTAATTTAATCCCTTAAAATTTGATTTAATTTGTTTTTTATATCAGCTTTGATCATCACTTTTTTAATTGTTATTTTTTTTTATAATTTTCTTAATTCATATTTTTTATCTATCAAATTTGATATATATTTTTTTATTGCTATTTATTTTATTTGAAATAATTTATGATTTTTTTAATTTATCATATTTCAGCTTTTTTATCCTTCGGATTCGGTCTCTATTATTTTAATTGTTATTTATTTTATTTGAAATAATTTATAAAATTATTATTTTTTTCAATTTCATTCCTCTTCAGCCTTTTAATTTGTTATATTTTATCCTTATTCTCTTAATAAATTTGAAAAAAAAATAAAAAAATATTTTTTCAACTTATTTTTATGATATGATCAAATATTAAAAAATATTTTGCAACTTATTTTCTATGGCACCATAAAAATTCAGAAAATAACTCATTCTAAAGAATTCACTTTTTACAAAAATCATTTAAAGAAAAATTACTTTTCATGGGTTCTTAAAACGCCTTGTTTGTAGCCGACATGGTTTTTATAAAAATTTAATTTTTTTTGTTTTAAATTAATTTTTTAATGGTTATATATTATTTTGATATATTAGCTTGAAAAATAAAATTTAAAAAATAAAAAAAATATTATTTTAAAATAAAAATTATTTTAAAAAATAACAACACTGTATACCACCGCACGATAGGATTATGCAGCACTATTTGGCCATGTGATGCATAAAGTTTCTTGGTTAACTACAAACCTAATGAAACGAACCCAACTTCTGATTAAACTCCCAAAATCTAAGCATAGAAACTTCCAAGATTGTTTCTTTATCAACTCTTTACTGACTCCCATTGACTCCCCATAGTTTCCACCACCTTTGAACTGCAAATCCCATGTCTTTTTATCTACCCTTACCACCCAAGTTTTTCCAAGACTATTGTAACTGGCCCCCACTTTTGTACCCTTCAAAACCCTTATCCCAGAAAAACCAAACACTCAAACACTTTCCCACCACTTTCCCTCTCTTTCTCCCTCTAAAAAACATGTTTTTTCACCTTTCCCTTCTCTTTCTCTCTCTACTCTTCACGTCCAACTCGCTGAATCAGGATGGCCTGTTTCTCCAGCAAGTCAAGCTTGGTCTCTCCGATCCATCTCGCGCCCTCTCCTCTTGGAACGACAGGGACGACACCCCGTGCGGGTGGTATGGTGTTACTTGCGACGAGTCGACTCAACGAGTCACCTCCCTCAATCTTTCTAACTTGGGGCTCATGGGACCCTTCCCTTACTTCCTTTGCCGCCTGACCAATCTGACGTCGGTTAATCTGCTGAACAATTCCATCAACTCGTCTCTCACCTCTGACATTGCCGCGTGTCAGAGTTTTGAGGTTCTTGACTTGAGTGAAAATCTTCTGGTGGGGTCCCTTCCCGAGTCACTGTCCGAGTTGAAAAACCTCAAGGAACTCAATTTGGCGTCGAACAATTTTTCCGGCAGTATTCCGGCGAAGTTCGGTGAGTTCCAGAAGCTGGAGTGGATTTCACTTGCCGGGAACTTGCTAACCGGGACAGTACCCAGTGTGCTTGGTAACATTTCCACACTCCAGCATCTTCTACTGGGTTATAATCCCTTTGCCCCGGGTCAGATACCGAGTCAGCTCAGTAACCTGACTAACCTGGTACAGCTCTGGCTTGCTGATTGTAATCTCGTGGGTTCGATCCCCGAGAGTTTAGGCAAGCTATCTCGGTTGACTAATATTGATTTGTCACTGAATCGACTTACTGGGTCGATACCGAGTTCACTCACTTGGCTGAAGAGCGTTGAGCAAATTGAGCTTTATAATAACACTTTATCAGGTGAATTGCCTCTGGGTTTTTCGAACTTGACCTTGCTGAGAAGATTTGATGTCTCAACGAATGAGTTAACTGGGACAATCCCGAATGAGTTGACTCAGTTGGAGCTCGAGTCGCTGCACTTGTTTGAGAACAGATTTGAAGGGACTTTGCCAGAGAGCATAGCAAAGTCACCAAATTTATACGATCTCAAATTGTTCAACAATAAATTTACTGGCGAGTTACCGAGCCATCTCGGGCTTAACTCACCATTGAAGTGGTTAGATGTTTCATACAACGGATTCTCCGGTGCGATACCAGAGAGCTTGTGTGCAAAAGGTGAGTTGGAGGACTTGATTTTGATTTACAATTCATTTTCCGGAAAAATCCCAGAAAGTCTGGGAAAATGCAACAGTTTAGGCCGGGTTCGGTTAAGGAATAATAGGTTCAATGGCATTGTTCCTGGGGAATTCTGGGGGCTACCACGAGTTTACTTGCTTGAGCTTGAAGGTAATTCATTTTCTGGGAAAGTTTCTAATAGGATTGCCTCTGCTTATAATCTCTCTGTTTTGAAGATCTCAAAAAATCAGTTTTCGGGTAATTTACCTGCGGAGATTGGTTTTTTAGACAAGCTGATTGAGTTTTCGGCTAGTGATAACTTGTTTACGGGTCCAATTCCAGGGAGTTTGGTTAATTTGAGTTACTTGAGTACGCTTGTGCTTGATGACAATGAATTGTCTGGTGGGATTCCATCCGGAATTCAGGGTTGGAAGAGCTTGAATGAGCTTAGTTTGGCGAATAATAGGTTATCTGGTTCAATCCCAGATGAGATAGGGAGCTTGCAAGTGCTTAATTATCTTGATCTTTCTGGGAATCACTTCTCGGGGAAGATTCCGATACAATTGGACGATTTGAAGCTCAATTTGTTGAACTTGTCGAACAATATGCTCTCCGGGGCGCTCCCTCCACTTTATGCTAAAGAGATGTATCGGAGTAGCTTTGTGGGAAATCCAGGTCTGTGTGGTGACTTGGAGGATCTTTGTCCACATGAGGGTGATCCGAAGAAGCAGAGTTACTTGTGGATTCTTCGGTCGATTTTTATACTTGCTGGTATAGTGTTTGTTGTTGGTGTTGTTTGGTTCTACTTCAAGTACCAGAATTTCAAGAAAGCAAAGAGAGTTGTTATTGCATCGAAGTGGAGATCCTTCCATAAGATTGGTTTCAGTGAATTTGAGATCCTTGATTATCTTAAAGAAGATAATGTGATTGGAAGTGGAGGTTCTGGGAAAGTCTACAAAGCTGTGCTTAGCAATGGTGAGACTGTAGCAGTGAAGAAACTAAGTGGAGAGAGCAAGAAAAAGGATACAAGTCGCAGTTCCATCAAAGATGAATTTGAAGCAGAAGTTGAAACTTTGGGAAACATCAGGCACAAAAACATTGTGAGATTGTGGTGTTGTTGCAATGCTGGAGATTGCAAGCTACTGGTTTATGAATATATGCCAAATGGGAGCTTGGGGGATTTGTTGCATAGTAGCAAGGGAGGCTTGTTGGACTGGCCTACAAGGTATAAGATAGCTTTGGATGCAGCTGAGGGCTTATCTTATTTGCATCACGATTGTGTTCCTCCGATAGTTCACCGGGATGTAAAATCAAACAACATACTGTTAGACGCAGAATTTGGTGCTAGAGTTGCGGATTTCGGGGTTGCTAAGGTGTTTCAAGGAGTTAACAAGGGGACTGAATCCATGTCTGTTATTGCAGGCTCCTGTGGTTACATTGCACCAGGTATTTCACTTCTGTCTATTGGATTGTTACTGTTTGGTCGATTTAAGCTTTGTTTTTGCTCGCTATATCTACTCGTTTAAGCTCCAAATCATTACTGTAATTGAATTAGTTTGAACTTGCCTTGGTGCAGAATATGCATATACTGTTAGAGTGAATGAAAAGAGCGACATCTACAGTTTTGGGGTGGTCATATTAGAGCTGGTAACAGGCAGACTCCCCATAGATCCAGAATTCGGAGAGAAAGACTTGGTCAAATGGGTCTGCACAACCTTAGTAGACCAGAATGGCATGGATCTTGTAATTGACCCCAAGCTCGATTCACGTTACAAGGATGAAATCTCCGAGGTTCTCGATGTCGGTCTGCGTTGCACAAGCTCACTTCCCATCGACCGGCCCTCAATGCGAAGGGTGGTGAAAATGCTGCAGGAAGCCGGCATGGGAAACAAGCCTAAAGCCAACAAGAGTGACGGGAAGCTCTCTCGTTTTTACTATGAAGTCGTCTCCGATCAAGCAAGGATAGCTTAAGAATTTTGAGTTTTTAGACATGATTGAAGTAGCTAGATAGCACTTCTTCTAGTGAATTGCCTCAAGATGTGTTTGATTTCATGGGGGCGAAGGGAAAACGATTGATGTAATGACCTGAGGTAGATTGCCGCATGCCGCCCTCGAAAAGTAGTAGCTGTATTAAGACCACATATTTAGATATAGCAGATAGATTGTAACTCTATATATTTCTATCATCTCGCACTGCCACTTTTACTGGAGTTATCCACTATCCACTTTGGTCAGGTAAGTGTAACACGAAAACACATGAGAGCTGTCAAGATTGAAACTTTTCTTTCCATCAGTAACAGCTGTTGTGCAATTTTACATTTTTTAGGGGATCCAATCTCTTGTCTTTATTCATTTTGAATCTTTAATTTGTTAAAGTAGTTTTTATTTATAAATATATTAAATTAATATATATATTTTTAAATTAATTTTACAATTAACTCATGAAGACGATAAAAAAATATAAAAAATTAATTTTAAATAATTTTTTAAAAACTTTTGCTTATTTTTTATTTAAAACACAATACTAAAGTGGGGGTTTAATCATTGAACTTGGCCTCATTAACTATTAATTGGCCTAACTAGTTATAATTTGGCTTGGTTTTAGTATTGATTTGGTTAAATCTAGTAAATTGACCAAAAACTTGATTGATTTGGCTTGTTGGCTAAATCGAGGGTTAAAATCAAGAATTTTATTTTAATAAATTAAAATGAAGTTTCGTAGATAAGAAAAATGGACTCAAGTTACTCAACAATTCAGTGATGTACATTATTTTTTGTATTAAATCTCGAGCCGAGGTTCTATAATACCATATCATTTTACTAGCTAACTAGGTCAATCTTGAAGGTTCTCTAGTGCCATGCCTGCAAGCAGTGCCTGGTGAAATCACCTGGAAAGGTTCCAAGTAGCAAGAGACACCTGAGCTAATTTAATGGAGATAGGTGCATGTAAGTGCTTGTCTTCCTCGGTCGTCCCTCTTTTAGGAGAATTGGGTCCTTTTCTCTGTAAAAGCAAGAGGCACCACGGGAGTGAAGGACTGAGGACGATGCATGTGTTTCTGAGGAAAATGACAAGACACAAAAAAACAAAAAAAAGAGTGTTTGGACTGCATGAGGACTCTAACCTTATTTGGTTGAATCTTATTTTGTTTTCATTCTGATTTCTCAGGCCATTTATTTGTTTTGGGCTTTGAATAGTTCCAGCTAGCTTACCCAACACAATTTTTTGAGGTTATAAATCATTGACGTGAACCCGAACGAGTCGTTGACTCAAGTTTCAGATAGAATTAACTCATGTTTTTAAAAAAAATTATTTTTTTTTGTTAAAACTTTATTTTTTCTTTTATATTTTGGATTGTTTTGATTCGCTGATTTTAAAAATAATTTTTAAAAAATAAAAAAAAACATTTTAATACATTTCAGCATGAAAAACATTTTGAAAAACAACTGCAACCACACTCCCAAACAGACTAAACCAATAAAAAACCCAAGTTAACCTATAATCTAGTCAAAACTCTTTAATTTTTATTTTTATTTTTAAACAATGTGGTTTTAACCTTTATTTTTTTTAAACTCACCTTATTTACAGTCTTATATTAAATCAACCTGTCAATTAGGTTTAGTAACTTTTATATAATCTACATTTCTGCACTTCTACTTTTATAGTATGATGAATGTTCATTTGGCCATTATAGTTTTGAAAAACTTATAAGATGATACCTAGCTGTTAAATAATTAAAAAAAGAGTAATAGAGGGCTCACTTTTTTCATTTTTTTTAAAAAATTATTTCTTATTTTCTCATTGTTTTTTTCCTTTTCAGACCCTCGTACATGTGATATTAATATCTCATAAAGATCTTAAGAATATAAATTCATAATAATAATAATAATAATAATAAAACTAAAAAAATAAGATTTTTGTTAAATTATATTAGCTATATAAACATGAATCATAATATTAGAAGTTTTAAAAACTATAGGAGTAACATTGAAAGTCTTGTCTTAACTATAAAGCCAAAAGTAGAACATTTCTCAATTTAACGGCAGAAAACCTATAATTTTTCCCTTTTTCATCCCATTCGAATACAACTAGATTAACAATTATGGTTTTTTAATTTTCAAATAAAAAATAAATAATATTTTTTTTTCTTACATGATGTTACTACTTAAAATTATGATAATAATTATTTTTTAAAATATATTTTTACTTAAAAATATATTAAAAAGTATAATATATCACAAAAACAAACCGCCCCGACATCCATCTCGGACCGGCTTTTATGAATTAAGATTAATTAATATGTTCTTCTAATCTGATAAAATACGTAAAAGATTCATAAGAAAGTTAAATTTCTTAAACTGACTTAAGATATGAATGCTGATAATAAAAAGGGAAGTTCAAGATTCAACCTTAAACTAAATGAAAGCCCATCATTTTAAGAACAACTCGATCAATTTAAATAAGATAAAACTAAAAAAGAGAGAGTGTGGGTCGGAGTGGGGCAGCAATTCCTTGATACTTGGACTAAGTATATTCAAAGGAGAAATTAAATATATATTGCTGGATTCTTACTACTTGTGCACCTCTCCTTTACTTTATTATATTTCCCACTGACAATGATATATCAGTACAATGGTATTTATGCTTTGTTTCCTTTTCCCAGATGAAGGTAGGTGTTGCCTTTTAACCCCACAAAAAAAAAAATAATAATAATAAAAAAAATCAATGAATATTGCTAAAAAGAGAATAAAAACTATCGTAAAGGGTCCTCAAATTCCCATGACCTCTCAAGCTCGTGATGCATGCACGTTTTGTTCTTCAAATCAATTAAGGGGAAATATAATATTAGTGAATGGATATACAGCTAGATTTTTTTTCTTTTTTAATATATATGATGCATTTTTCAACGAGGGATAATGTAGTACATAGTTATATAGTTTCTTTTGGAAATTATTAATTAATATATTGATTCGAAGTTATAAATATTTATATATGATTACAAAAAGAATATGTATTTGGCTCGTGAAAAAAAAACCATACATTTTCAAGGAATCAATTCTTGTTTTAAATATTATCTTCTTATGAAATATTGATAAAGGTGGTATTTAATTAAATTCCACATATATATCACCCCCTTTAATTTGTTTTGTGCATACCATTAAAATAAAAAAAACTCATTCATGTATGCTAACAAAGCAAACCTATTTAAAATTTAAAATCTAAATCAATACAGGTTAAAAAAATAAAAAAAACCTATTTAATCTAAGTAAAAGACCTGTATTGATGACCCAATTAACCTGGACTTGATTTTTTTACAACTCAGCTTTCAACTTTCAACTTGTTAATTTTTTTTTATTTTTTTAATTCAACCTTCTTTAGGTTTGGGCAACTTATTTCAGCCACACACACACACACACACCCCACTTTGATTTTCTTTTCTGGAAGAAGGGGCAGTGGCAAATATGGAGCACTGTTCTTGAATCGTGCACATGTAGGTAAGGGCTAAATAAAACCATGGAAGCTGAGAGGGAGGTTGTCAGTTTACTGTGACAGATAGGTTTCTTGCTTTACATGAGAAGTCTACGTGAAGAAATATAATTATATTTGGTTGGATAATATTGACTGTTAATATATGTATTAATTATTACTCCATTTTATCTCTTTTCTTCTTCATTTTTTCAGTACTTAAGGAGTTTATATGTATATATATTAGCTTTGTGCACACTCTAGGTCGACATTGGAGCTGAAATCTCTCCCTCTCCAAGAGGTGGTGAAATGGCACTCACAAATCAGATTGCCCCATCTCCACTCAACCCTAACTAGCCATGATTAATCTTTGATTTTGTTTCTTTTTTTAATTTTTATTAATCCTTAAACTTGTTTCAAGAAAACAATGGTGCCTTTAGAAAGAGAGTAAAAAAGACCCTAAAACTACATTTATTGTCCTACAAGTTTTCATACGCATCCCATTAATTTCCATGAGCTCACACAACCAAACTTAAGATCCAAGCAACCCTAAATTTTTCCCTTCCTTTGCAACAAATTACTACTACATTTTTAGAAATTACACTATATTTGGATTTTTTAGGTGTAGCTTTGTCTCTCTTGAGAAATTAAGGACAAGGAGGAGGGGAGAGGGTAGCGTGCAATGTGCATGTGTTCTCTCATGCAAAAGTGGAGGAGAATTTAATTCCTTCCCTACCCTAAAGATTAAGTACCATGTCTTGAAGAGAGACAATACATGCTTTAGAAGAGACAAATTGCTTTTTCCCTCTTTTCTTTTAAGCCCTTTGTCTTTCTCTCTCACATCATTCACGGTCCTTGTTTATTTTGGAGTAGCAGTAGTGGAGGGAGAGGACTAGCAAGGAGAGGTCTTTTTGTCTATTGTGGAATATGTGGGCATAAGAGGAAACCTAAGGAAATGACTTGGTGCAATGACTGCAACGATGTGCAAACAATTGAAAGAAGCTCACCTCCACCTTGTAACGCAAGTGTTATTGCTCAAAGACACAAAGAATGTTTGATCAGGAGTTGCCCTTCATGTGGGCACCAAATGAAATGCCAAGACCAGGTTTTTCTTTTTCCTTTTTTGCTTCATGCATAGTTTTGTGTGCTTGGAATACCTTAACGATAATAGTTTATGATATAATGTTTGCATAGGCAAGAATTCATGACTTGCCTGGGCTACCAGCCGGAGTGAAGTTTGACCCGACTGATCTAGAGCTGCTTGAGCATTTGGAGGGGAAGGTGAAGTCTGATACGTGTAAGGTTCACCCTCTGATTGATGAGTTCATCCCTACAATTGATGGAGAGAATGGGATTTGCTACACACACCCAGAAAAGTTACCAGGTGACATTCCAGGGATACTAATACAACAGTTTTTAGCTAGTTCATAATACCATCCAATTTGATTTACATGCTTGAGTGTTTGCATGCAACTTAAGAGGCCATTAATTATCATGAGGCCTTGCGTTGTTTGAGAAACTAACCCACAATGCTGTTAGGGAAAAACAATGTAGAGGTTGCCATGTTTGAAGATAATAAATTCTTCATGATCTTAATTAGATTCAATGAGGATCACCATGCCTTCTTTCACCTACTCTTCTCCTTTGAAGCACCAACCAAAAACTTTATGGTATAGCATTTGCCATTAGATCCTAGAAGAAACCCACCACCTAACGTCTGTATATTTGTTAGCATTTGCTTTTAGACATGAAGAAACCCCCCAACCAACCCTAGACATAAAAGATATATAATTCCTAGCTAGAAGGATTAGCTTTTCAATGATGGTAATATTATAGCTTATTAGGCCCAAAAATGACTTTTCCCTCATGCATGCTTATGAAAATCTTTCTTTTTTTAACATGTATTAACGTTGTATGAATTAAGACCTGTTGGCCTATTGTGATCACCATGCAGGAGTGAGCAAAGATGGGCTAATTCGCCACTTCTTCCATCGACCATCAAAGGCATACACAACTGGAACAAGAAAGAGGAGAAAGGTACACACAGACACAGAAGGTGGTGAGACTAGATGGCACAAAACAGGCAAGACTAGGCCAGTTGTTGTTGTTGGAAAAGTTAAAGGGTATAAGAAGATACTAGTGCTTTACACCAACTATGGGAAGCAAAGGAAGCCAGAGAAAACAAATTGGGTAATGCATCAATACCATCTTGGAAACAATGAAGAAGAGAAAGATGGAGAGCTTGTTGTTTCAAAAGTTTTCTACCAAACACAACCTAGACAATGTGGTTCACTCATCAAGGATTCTGTTCCAGTTCCTTCAAAATTGAAGGTACAAAGTAGTGAACAGGAGGGCTCTAACCTTAAGAACAGTACCACTCTTGTCGGGTACTATAATCCTTCCTTTATATCCTTTGACCAAAGTGGACAAAATAGATCAACAAACCCTAACCCTCCTCAACAACTACTTCCCCATTTTGCACTTCATGATGGATCTTCTCTTATCCCTTGAAAAATAAAGAAATGGGAAAGTAAGGCTGCAATCATTGAGCCTTGGTGAAATAAATTAATATATACATATATAAAAACGTAGGAGAGGCCAAAAAGCAGGATACATTGAGAAGAATAAAGGAGCTGGATTCTTCAGGGGTTAGAGAATTGAAGTTTTTGGCTACTTTAATTCCTTTCTTCTTCTTCTTCTTCTTCTTTCGCAGCTTCTTTTGTAATTCATGCTTTGTACTGCACTGTGACATTGATGTAAAATTCATATGGGTCCTAACACTTTTTCTATGAGAGAATGTTAACTTTGGAACTGTACAAAGATCGATGATTCTTCAACCACACGCGCGCGCGCGCACGCACACTTTGTTTTGTAAAATCTTCGTAATGATTACTCCTCAAAATAAGAATGCGGCTCCCTTTCTCCCATGCTGCCTTGTGATTATTTGTTTATGCCCTCACAAATTATGTAAACTGTTAGATTGATCATGGTAACTAGCTAGTTGAACAGCTAGTCCATTAGTCTTATGCAGAGTACAATAGGCATTTCTAGCTTGTTTTTGACACGGTTAACTCCGTTCAAGATATTAATCCGATAATATAATAAAACCCATTTATATCGACACAAAGGTAAAAAAAAACAAAATGCTGTTGTTTTTACAAGTCACCATTTTGAAACAAGGAGAAAATCATAGAAAAACTTCTACCAAATTGATCGAATTTCAGGTCGGTGCTGGCTAGCTTAGATGATAAAATTTTGTGGTTATCAAGTGTTCTAAAGTTTCAATTCGATTACACTAGCAAAGGAAGAGCTTTAAGGAAGAGAGGCTGATCACTGTGCGTAACCCGGAATCTAATGAGCGTAAGAAAACACAAAAAACCTTAATCCATTATACCTTGACTGTCCTACACCAAGTGCTCAAGGGAGGAACCCTCCGAGTGCGATCTGTTTTCACCAGCATGTAAATTTAATTAATTAGTTGATTGGCACCCATTATACCTGACTTACTACAGGATTAACAGCCAAATACATAAACCACATGTAAAAGGGCTTCAACAGCCCAACTTCAACAAAATTAATAGGTCCATCTCAGTGCCATATACAGATGACCATGGAGTTTGTCCAGTGATTTGTGATTTCTTCTAATATGAACTTCTGTCTTAGTTGTTTTACATAGTCAAGTCTATCCACAAAAAAGTTGGTTAAGAGAGTGTATTGGTGTTACTCTTTATTATAGCTTTATTTAATAGTTTAAGTTTTTATATTTTTAATGGTTTTTTTTATTGATATACCATCATAATTAAATAATCAGGAGTTTAAATCTCACAATTTTATTTTACCTCATTAAATTAATAAAACTAAGTATGATAATGGTGGATAATATATGCAAATTTCAAGTTTAAAAGATTTTCATTTAAAAAGGCACATTGAAGAGTAATATGAAATCATTCTTATTAAAGCTTTACCGCTAGTAGTTTAAATTATTTTTTTGAGTTAAGATGATTCTTTAACCTTTTTTTTTAGGATAAGTTTTTTGTATGGAGCATAAACATTTTTTTCTTGGGGCTTTTTAGATCAAGCAAATCTACACCAAAACCAAGTTCAATGAGCACGTGTAATATCTTTAGCACAGTTAACTTGGCATAAGCTCTGGTTAGTCGTCAGAACTTGCAAAATATAATTCTGACTTAACTATCATAAATAAAATAAATTCATAGTAAGGTAGTGAAAACCAGGTCGAACCTAAAAGAAATTTCATTTAATCTTTCTACAATTTACTGAAATAAAAAAGAAAAGGGGATTTGAATAAAAAATTAAAGAAACAAAATTCTAAAAATAAAAATAATAAATTGACATGTCGTTAATTCAGTTTAAGGGTCCACACATCTATTCCTATAAATCTGTTGATCATCAAAGTAAAATAAATATTCTTTCATACTAAGTAAATAAATTTGATATCCCTTAAAGCTGAGAAAAATCGATGAGATTATGAGAAAATTAATTACATGAAGCTCTCTAATCAATTTCTTACCATCAAACGAATTTAACAATGAAAGCAATTCTCATTCACTCGACAATAGTCTTAGGAGTTAAGTCTGTGCTTTTATTCTAAGCAAACATTCAAAAACTTGACAATTTAACTTAATTTATTCTTCTCTAATAAATCAAGATGAGAGTTGCAGCAATTAAATTAATTTTTTTGCTTGATACTCTAGACTCTAACAACAATTACAAATTGAAAAAAACTAGAAAGCATACATATCATCTCAAAACAATTCAATAAACTTGATTAACAATCAATAGCATAATTCTGAACAAGAAAAAAAAAGTTGAATCTGAAAGAATTACAATGATAACATTAATTACTTCTCACAACTTGCTAATGAAGATGATGTGTATTCCTATTGAATCTGAAAGAATTACAATGATAACATTACTTCTCACAACTTGCTAATGGAGATGATGTGTATTCCTCCTGAAGTGAAATTAGAAATTAGTTCATAATTGTTGAAAAATTAACAAAAATAGAGAAGAAAAGAATGTTGTAGAGCTCCTGTGTTTAGTTGTGTTCTATTTTATTTATTCTTTTTTTAGCTGCCAAATTTCTTTAGAATTCTTAGGCTAATTAGAAGTTTTTATGCTACTTAACTCTTCATTTCTTTATTTGGTCCTTAAAGTTAGTTAAATCCGTCATAATTTGTGTTGAAAACGGACTCTGCTGTTGTCATAATTCTGTTGTAATTCTAACTCTGCTGCAACTTAAACTTTGTTTTTAACTTGCTTTATTGCAATATCCAACCATCCTAGCCACATTCTTTCATTCATGGCATGTTAGAAGCTTGATTTGCATCTTTTTTGGATCCTAAAACTCATTGTTTCTATGTCAGACTCTCAGCTATAGTGCGATGCTCGAAACTGTTAGTTTTCTCATCAGATCATGAGACCAATCTCGTCTTTCAGATTGTGTTTGAATTTTCGCCTTCAAAACGATCTTATCTGACCTGAAATCCTTCATAAAAGTTGCGTTCCTGCATGTGTAGATGATTTTGAGCTTTTGAATCACAGGATTTCAATGTTCGAGGCTCAAGACATGCTCGTTTGACTCTGTAGTGTGAAAGTAGAAAATCCTGTCGTAAAGAAAATTTTATCCTAATTTTATAGGTCTGATTAGAGGTTCAAATGAATTCAGATTTCTGCTGATAATTAATACCTTCTTGAAAAGCTTGATATATGTACTTTAACTTTTATCTAGCCCACGTTTACATTCTAAAATTAAAATTCGGTGAAAAGCCTGTTACAAGAAGTAAGGTTTGAAACATGAAATACATAAATTCTTATCTTTTATTAATTAATTCACAAAGTCTTCTAAACATGCCAAACTCATAAGAATAACTTTCAATAAGCTTTCATAAGCTGAAAATACATTAAAAAGCATATTGTAAAAAGAATAAAAACAAATGTATATTTTACTATTATTAATCCCTTTCAATCTTCACCGTCTTTGTTAGACTTGAAATCAGAATTCTCAACTTCTGCTGTGCATTTAATTTGCAGGGCGATGGTGCTCTTGGATCTTTCTGGTTCTCTGGCTATTGCTTCAGCAATATCTATATCCTGTACAGAATCTGATCCCACATTCAGAACTTCTTGCCTAGAACGTTTCCCACAAGCAATGGTTTTCTTCTCAGAACTCAACGGAGTTTCATCTGAATGGTCAGGAGAAAACTCCACCCGAGGCAAAATTAGCTTTCTCTGCTGCAGCTCTACCTGTAAAGAAGGCTCATTTCCCATTATGTTTGCCACTTGCATTGAGCTAAATACATTTCATTTTCAATGACTCTACCTCTTGATCTCTCTCTTTAACCATAGCTTCTAGTAAAGCAACTCTTGTTATAGCATCAACTTCTGATGCACGCAACCTGTCGACTTCACTGGTAAGATCCACCTTTTGTCTCTCCAAGACTTCAATCTGCTTTTGTGCATTTTCAATCTGGACAAGTCATTCTATTGTGAACTGAGAAGCATCCCTCTTTGCAATTTCAGCAGCCAGCACTTCTAATTGTGCTGTTTCAACAAACTTATTTGCCACCTTAACTTCCTCTTCCGAGACTTTACACCTTTCATGTGCTTCCTCAAACCTTTTTAACTCAGTGAGGTACTTCTGCTTCAATTGGGTTCTGTCCTGTATCAGTATCTCAGCCTTCCTCTCCAATGCTCGAGCAGCAGATTTGACAGATTCCTACTTATAAGCCAAGTCCTTGACTTTAATCCTCAGAGCTGATGATTCCAAATCATATCTCCATCTCTTCTGAGCAGCCTGCATATGCAGATGAAGCATCCAAAATACATGTGAAAAGACATAAAACTGTTTTCTGCAAGCTTCTTGAAATTAAAGGCTACTATATGATAGTAATCAGCAAATTACAGAAGGTTATACATACAGACCTTCAAGTCCAAATTCAAAGTGCCTGATTTATGCTCTCATGCTAAGCCTAAGCATTTTCCTATTCTTAGGACAAGTGTCTGTAATCCTTGGCTTCTTCTCTCTTTCGTCTTCTGTAGTTTTACAGGATGCTAGTTGTGTGTGAGTATGATTTGGATTAATGAAAAGTTAAGATCAGAGAGCAGATTGTTTCTGTTATGTAGTGCAACAATTACAACACAGCTCGTATCCAATGAAAATTCATACACAGATACCAAATATGTATAAAACTAGCAGCCACGCACAGCTAGACTACTGTTTCTACAACCAAAGTATTATGATTTTGTTGTAACCCATTTTTGGGTCCCCCACAAAATATATATATATATATTAAATATATATAGCCAAAGGAGGTTAAGAAAAAATAACAGGAGGCAGAAGCGCTCAGAAAATGGTGGGAAAATTGGTCGATGAGGTTAAAAATACAAAGATTGTATTTTTGACAGTAGATATTCTTGAAGGAGGGGAGCCCCGTTGAGAAGGAAAATTTGAAATTTGAGGAGAAAAGCCCAAATTTGGATGTTTATGGACTTAATTGGATTTTTAAATGAGTTTATAGGGGATTTGATTGCAAGAAAAATTGTTTTTTAAGTCAATTTGGGCTTTAATTAGAAGAAATTTAAGTTCTGGGGCCAAAATATATTTTTTAGGAATTTATTGGGTCAAATCGGGGCTTAATTGCATAAATATTGAAGTTTAAGGGCCAATTAGGGACTTAATTGAAGAAATCCGGAACCGGGACCAAATTGGAGAAGGCGCGCAAGTAGGGGACCGTAATTAATTGATTCGGGGGCCTAATTGAAGAAATTGGAAGTTATTTGATCAATTGAGGGCTAAATTGCATAAATCGGAGGCCAAGGACTAAAGTGAAAAACGCGGCCAACTATGGGGGCGAAGGCCGAAATTGGCGGGGATGCAATTGAATGAACCAAAGATGATTGAGGGCTGATTTGAACATTGGCGCGTTCCGCGCGCCACGGTTAAATGAAACGGCGCGTTTTCTCTAAAACGACGCCGTTTCATATTTAAAAAAAAAAAAGGGGAAGACCGAACGGTGCCGTTTTGAACGGCACTGTTCCCCTTTCTTCTTCCCCCCGAACATGCAGCGGGGGAGAAGGAAAATGAGCTTTTTGGTTTGAATTTTTGGCCGGCCCCTCTCTCTCGCCCGGAGCCCACCGACCGAACACAATGGCCGACCACCCACCGCGCACCACCCACCGAACACAGGCGGTCGCGCCCATGGCCGACCAAATGGCCGCTCCCCACGCTCCACAACGAAAAGCCACTCACTTGGCTCTATAAATAACACCAACACAACAGCAACAAAGGGAGAGAAAGGGAGAGTGAAGGAGAAAACGGAGAAGAAGGAGAAACAGGGGGGAGAAGAAAAAAAAAAAAGAGGAAGAAGAAGCAAAAAAAAAACTGAAAGGGAGGAGAGAAAGGGGAAGAGTTAGAACGAAGGAGAGAGAAGAAAGAGAGGAGTAAACCGAAAAAGAGAAGAGGAACGGGAAGAGAGGAAGAACCAAACCGAAAACAAAAGAAAAAAAGCAAACCGAAAACAAAGAAAAGGGAATAACGGAGAGAACGCACCAAACCGTTGGAAACAACCGTAGCCGCTCTGGAGCCGCCGCCCGTGAGCCACCGGCCTCCGCCACAAGACTCCGAAACGCAGCAAGCCACCGTCTCCTCCGCGCCGGGTAACTCTTTTTCCCTTTCGTTCTCGCGTTTTTTTCCTTCTCTGCATGCGTAACGAGTAGCGTTCGCATGCGAGGGGGGGAAAATAATTCCCCCCGCCCGTTTTAGGCTTGGGCCGGGCGGATCCCGGCCCCCCGGTCTTCGGCCGGGTGTGCGGCCCAAGCCAAAGAATATTAGTATTTGGGCCGAACTCGGCCCAATCCATTTTGAGCCGAGATCGGCCCAACACCTTTGGCGAGTCGGCCCGGCCAAGCTTGGTTGGGCCGGCCCGGCCCGATTTAATATAATATATATATATATATATATTATATTTTATATATATATATATATATGAAAAAAATTAAGAAAATTCTGCAAAAATTATTTCAAAAAATATGTGATTTTCTGTAATTTTATTATTGTATTTTGGTTAATATCGGTTTGTATTTTTATACTGTAAAGATACAAATCCGGTATTAAAATACCTGTTTTTCATCATAACATCAAAGATTTTCAAAAACAAAAAATGTCTTTTGCTTTCAAAAATTTTCTAAATATCTTTAAAAATATTGTTGATTTTGCTGCATATTTTTATCAAAGTGGATTGATATTTGGTTGTATTTTTATACCATAAGGATACCAACCCAGTATTAAAATACCCGATTTTTGCGTCAAAACATCCAAAAAAATACATAATTAAAAAATGTTTTGTTTTAAAATACGGCCTAGTCTCTCCAATATATATAATATAAATATTACAACATCATATTTTTCATACAACGAAGGAAATTTTAAAGAAAAAAAACAATATATGTATTAGCATGCATTTTGGCTTTAATAACCAGTTTATTAAAGCCATGAGAACTAGGCCAATATTTCAAAAATTCTAAAAAAATCTTTTTGTCCTTTGTTAGTATTTGGGGATTACGAATTTATACATAAAACGTTTTTCCTGATATTAAAAATTTGTTTTTTTAGATATTAGAACGGTTAGGCTTTACCCGATAAGATAAGGACCTCCTTATTAAGGAGGACTTTTCTTGAACCATAGATGGACCAACAACTAGGAAACACAACGAGACCTTGAATTTTATCGACAAATAAACAATGCAACTTACCTTAGGTAGGGCGTATTTGGGGTGCTAATACCTTCCCTTTACGCAACCAGGTCCCGTGCCCGATCTTTGAGACCAGTTAGGGTTCCTAGTGACCAAAATACTAGGTGGCGACTCCCACACCATTTTTCACTGCTAAGAGACAAAGAACTCTTTGTCTCACCATACTTACCAGATATATATCCCCCCCCATCACAACATTTGAGGGTGGACGATCGCCGCGACGTCGCGCACCCCGCGACAGAATGGCGACTCCACTGGGGACCTTGTGGACTAAGCTTTGTTTTTGTCTGATTTGCTTGTTTTCGTGTGTTTATTGTTAATATGTCTTTCCTTTTGTTATCTGCTTATATGCTTTATCTGCTTATATGCTTTAAATATTTTTACATATTGTTCATACATTTGTATAGAACTGTTTCATGCATTTGTATAGAACTGTAACATGCATCACATACTTTGTTTTTTGAGAGCACACAAAGTTTAAGTTAAGTGGGGGAATACCAGCTTAACTTACGACTTTTAGTCAAGGTTTAAGTTTGCGTAAACCCCAACTCTTCGCTGAGTGCTTAGACTGGCAATAGTTGGTACATGTGCCATCTCATTGCCTACAAGCCCCCATATTGCCTCCACGAGGGCAATCACTGGGACAGCAAGAGACCCTTTTAGAGACTGAATAGTTTACCCACCCTCGTCAAACATAAAGACTTAGAACTGGCTATAGGGTGTATGCTCCACAAAATACATTTTGCATAAAACAATCTAAACCATAAAGCATTTGGTTTTCAGGTATTTTGAAACGATAAGATGGCCATCATTACCAAATTTTCTACTTGTGGAATATGGGCGGGATTCTGAATTGTCACAACTATCGAAGGAGACTGCTCTAGATATGATGCAAGGAAGCTTCCAAAGTAGTCAAAGACTCCGAATTGCGTAGCATATGAGATGAAGAAAATATTGGGCCATAGTCGAACATTGATGAGGCAGCTTTTTTCGGGAAGTATGGGCGATTGTTAGAAATTGCAAAGATAGAAGTATTGAACCCGGCAATCAAAGCCTTGATTAATTTTTGGGATCCCGACATGATGCTTTTCCTTTGGAAATGTGGATTTGTGTCCTACTATAGAGGAGTATGGAATGTTGATGGAATTTCCCAAACACCTACACCGAGTTTATTTTCCTTTGAGAAATGACAAGGTGATTCCCGAGTTGTCGAAATTATTGAAGATTCCACATCCGAGCAGATTTTTAGAGAAGAATGGCAGCGGTTTAAGGTGGAAATTTACGGAAGTTGAATTAGAAAGAAAAAAAGAGCAATACCTCTCAATGCTAGAAAGAGACGGGTTAATCGCTCTCGGGGATCTATAGTCTCGTGTTATTTCCAAGCTTAAAAGGGGTTATAAGTCTAGAAGCCGCTGCTGCATTCGTGGAATATGAAAATACTCATGTCAACCCTACAACCGCCATATTAGTCGAGACCTTGCCGACCCTCAACCATTTTAGAAAGACGGGGAAAGGCGCGCGTGAGATGTTGTACTCGGTTATTGTACATCTGGATGGTAAGCCATGTTGAAACCAAGAAGCCGATCTTTAATAATTTTTGGTGGTTTAACCAAAAACCCTTGAAGATAGTGGAGGAAGAAGAATGGGGAATCCTGGGTGATCAGGGTTGGATGGAAAAACTACAAGAGTTACCTAGTAACGAGCTTTAGTTGGAAGGCCCCCGGGTTAAATCGGTTGATGTCATAGTAAGTTGTGGACAAAAAGGCCGGGTACCTTTAATTGGGATCACAGGTTATGTCGGCTATGCTCCTACTCGGTGATAAGACAATTAGGGGGCATACAACACATCCCAAGAACTGCGGGACTTGCTGAATTTTTCGGGTTTTTCAAGGATCAATCCGCGAGAGAAGTTCTTGAAACCATCAAACAAGATTGGTGCCATTTGATTGTAATTCAAAAAGAGTCGGAAAGTTTAAGAGACCCTAGCTCAAGTGAAGGATATGAAAGGTGGAGGAATTTGACCCCGCTTACCGCTCCGAAAAAGCCATGTCCTGAAGATGGGCCTTCGCGAATTGAAGAAGGGTCATTGAAAAGAAAAAAGGTTAGTAATGAGGAAGACCTTATGGAGCAATTAGAAAGGCTCCAAATAGAATTGGGAAAGAGTAAGGGAGATAAAGCGAAGATTAGAAAGGATGATGATGGAAGGAGATAAAAGCAGAGTGTTTCTAAACGAACAGCTCGAATCCAGAGATGCGAAAATAGGGGTGTTGGAGCTGTAATTGAGCAAAGGAAAGGCCATAATAGAAGAGTCTGAGAAAGAAAGAGGAAGACTGATTTTGGATTGGATGCAAAGCAGCTCTGAATTGGAAGCATTGAAAGCCGACTTCAACGGCTATCAAGAGAATGTCGAGGACAAATTCTTGCATGTTCAAGCAGAGTTGTTGGACCGAATTGAGAAGTATGATGAGTTAAACAAGAAATACGTGATGAGAGAGGGTCACCTAGTCGAATTACAAGAGTTCGGAAGAAAGGGGAATGAAGAGGAGGTTTTGAAGGCAGATTTGGCAGCTAAGAAAATTGAAATTAGAACGTTGAAGGTGAAGTTTGACAAGGTGAAACAGCTAAGGAAAAGGTGAAACAGTTGACCAAAAAGTTGGAAGTTTCAGAAAAACATAAAGAACAGATCGACACCAACAACCATACCTTGAATTGTAACAACATGTTGCTTATAGAGAAAATGGCCAAAGTCGACGAACAAATGGATGAAGCTGCCATTCACGCACGGATTATTAGAGCCAATGCTCGAAAGGTGGGAAGGGACGTCTTTCGTTATCGACAAAGCTTGGCTGAGACAGACCGTGAAACATAGGTCCCACATCCAAAATCCACAACACCCGGTCTCGAGCAAGAATGGAGAACAAAGAGAGAGCTCACTTAGAATCACATTATCGACCGAGTTGGAGTCTCAGAAGAATGAAGTTTCTCGGCTAACCGACTTACTGGAGCAGCTTTCTAAGAGCTAAGAATGGGGAGGGAACATCAAGACAACAGCTTGAAGGAGCACCAGCGGTTCACATTCCTCAAACATCTCAAAACCAGGGGGCAAACTCGGCCAATGGGCAGCAGTTTGTGCCTATTACTCCTATTCTACCAACTCATGCTCCAGTCACTGTTGACTTAACAGCGGAAGGAACCCAAGATAATAGGTCTCCCAGTCTGATGGACCAGGACAAGTTGTTTGCTTTGGAAGAAAGATTAAGGGTAGTTGAGGGTAATGACTGGTTTAACCCTATGCGAGCAGCTGAAGTATGTCTGGTACCAAACATCGTGGTACCAAAAGATTTCAGGATACCGAGTTCATTAAGTACACCGGTTTGGAATGCCCAAACACTCACCTTCGTTCCTATTGCAATAAAATGGCGAAGTGATCCGCGATGATAAGCCGCTAATCTATTTCTTTCGGATAGCCTCTCGTGGTCCGCTTTGAGTTGGTACATGAGGTTAGATAGTGTCAAGATCGAAGCTGGAGAGACTTGGTGGAGGCTTTCCTCAAACAGTACAAGTTTAACATGGAAATCGTTCCTGATCGAACAAGTCTAATGGCAATGGAGAAAAAGAGCCAGGAGTCGGTAAGGGCTTATGCGCAAAGATGGAGGGATGAGGCAATGCATGTCCAACCCCCTTTGATAGAAACAGAAATGGTGAGCTTGTTTGCTAATACCTTAAAGGCACCTTATTATGAGCACCTAATGGGTAGCTCCTCTCAACATTTCTATGATGCGGTACGCATCGCTGAGAGGATAGAACAAGGGATTAAAGCTGGGCGAATAGCGATGCCAGTGGAAAAGAAGGGCTTTATTGGAAGAAAGAGAGAAGGTGATATTAACCACTTGGAAGGCGGGTATAAGGGCAAGAAAGTAGATTCCCACAATCCATAAGTACCTACCTCTCAATTCTCACACATGAACTTTAACCAACCTTTTTCCCCTAATCGAACAAATAACCAGGTCAAACCACCAAAATCACTACCAAAGACCCTATATAAGATACCCTTCGAACAACTACCGCCACCGCCCATGCCTTTGAAGGACATGTACGCCAAACTATTAAGCATTGGGCACATCGCTCCTATCCCTACATTACCATTACAACCACCATTCCCAATTTGGTACAAGCCCGAGTTGACTTGTGAATACCATGCGGGTAATCCCGGCATGGGATTGAAATCATGTTACGCTTTCAAGAAAAGATTGTTGGAGCTTATTAAGATAGGATGGGTATCCTTTGAAGACAAGCCCAATATTAATTCAAACCCGTTGCCTAAACATGCCCCAAGTAGTAGTGGAATAGGCACGATAGAAGTTGGAAATCAATGCAAGGTGTTGAAGGTGTCAATGAAGAAGTTGTACGACATGTTGGTACAATCAGGATTTCTAAAGACAAAGGTGGAGAGCCATTTGGAGGGATATGATTACTTGTGAATTCCATGGAAGAGATGGACATCATATTGAGGATTGCATCGAGTTTTGCGAAAAGATTGCAAAAATGCTAAAAATGGGGGAGTTAAGAATTGAACCCATGGAGAGCAGGGGTGAGGTGAGTATGATGGAAGGTCAGGATGAGATGGCAGGAGTATGCAGGATCCAACAAACAGCCTAATGGGCCCCCAAGGCTAATCTTGGTTAAACCGTCCTACACAAAAGGGAATCACAACGCCATGCCTTATAATTATGGTTATGCCTCTAGCGTTCGAGCTCCTTTTCCTTTGTTCCAGACTGAGATAAGTGGTTTGACCAGGAGTGGTCGTTGCTTTACGCCTGAGGAGTTGAGAAAAGAAAAGGGTAAAGAAGTGGTAGATCTGAACAAAGCACTAGAAGTTAATAAGCCGGTAACAGAAGAGGAGTCGAATGAATTCTTGAAGTTGATCAAGCATAGTGAATATTGCATAGTAGATCAATTAAAGAAGACTCCAGCTAGGATCTCCCTGATGTCCTTGATACTCAGCTCTGAGCCGCATCGAAACGCCTTGCGGAAGGTACCGAATGAGGCATATGTACCCCAAGACATTGAACATAAAACCATGGAGCATCTAGTGGGGAGGATCCATGCAACTAATTACCCGTACTTCACGGGCGATGAGTCGGATCTTGAAGGTACCGGACATAATAAGCCCTTATACATTACGGTCGATGCAATGACTGCCTCATAGGAAAAGTACTCATTGATAATGGCTCGGCCCTTAATGTGTTGCCAAAGCACATGCTGGAAGAAATGCCGATTGATGAATCTCATATGAAGCCGAGTACTATAATGGCCGAGCGTATGATGGCTCACCTAGGCCAATAATTGGGACTTTAGAAGTGGAGTCGTATGTGGGACCACAAATGTTCCTAGTAACACTTCAAGTTATGGATATCCATCCTTCCTATAGTATGTTGTTAGGAAGACCTTGGATTCATGCGCGGGTGTCGTAGCTTCATCATTGCACCAATGCCTGAAGTATATCATGAATGGGATGTTGGTAACTCAAAGCTGAAGAGACAATATCCATGATAAAGAATGTGGCGGTACCTTTTATAGAGGCGGAGGATTGCAAAGATAACAATATCCATGCTTTTGAGATTGTGAACACCGACCGGGTGCCGGAGAACACGGTATTAAGAAGGCCAAGGATCTCGAAGCGTGAAAGGATGGCAACTCAATGCTTTTTGGAACGCGGGATCCCATTTCGGTATAACCCTATCACCGGGATACCGAAGGTGTTAATTCGGGAAAGATGACATGTGTTGATCAAAGATTTGGGCTAGGATATAAGCCTAACAAGGAGGATCATCGGTGGGCTGCTGGTCGAAGAAGGGAAAGAAGAATAGCTAGAATTGAAGGAAGGGAGCCGGAAGAAGAAAAGCTAGAAATCCCTCCTCTTAGCATGTCATTCCCAAAAGCCGCATACATAATACAACATGATAAAGAAGCCGAAAGCCTTGATCAAGAGCATCAAACATGAGCATAAATACCTTGGGAGAAAACAAGGTGGAAGAAGATGACATGAAGACAAGTAGCAAGAAAGGGAGATGAAGCACTCCCACAACCGACGGTCTACACCATAGAAGAAGTCTCCACCAAGACCTTTGTGCGCAAGTTGGCTCCGGACGAGAAGTTTCAGAACTGGATGATCCAAGAAGCTCCAGTAGTTTTTAAAATGTAAACCCATTTTGGTTGCCTTAACATGCTTTTGTCATTGCTTTGTTTGGTTTTTTTATTTTCTCTAGTCGACAATCAAGGCTCAATTGTCGCCTAGATTTCGTGTTTGTCATGGAGCCTACCTTTTCTTTAAATAAATTGTGAGATTATGCACTTTTCACAAATTGCCTTCTTTTTTCATGCATTTACACCAAACACTTCCCGCTTTCAGGGAATCCCGAAAGCGGATCTCCTACAACATCACATACATTTAGCATCAAGAATAAATGGCCAAACTTGAACGAGCATGTGATAGCTATGGAAGAAGAAGAGTGGGATGAAAGCATTATCGGTGAATTCACCAGCCGGTAGAACAACAGAACAGACTTGGAAACCGCCGCAGAGGAACTCGAAACCATCAATGTAGGCGTGATCGGTTCAAGAAGGAGTTGAAAATAGGTACCCTAATTATTTCCGAACTAAGGAAAAAAATGATCGCCCTATTACAGGAATATACAGATGTCTTTGCTTGGTCCTATGATGATATGCCCGGTTTGGACACAAATATTGTAGTACACAAGATACCGTTGGAAGAAGGTTGTAAGCCGATCAAGCGAAGCGAGGAGGGCCCACCCGGATGTCGGATCAAGGTCAAGGTAGAACTCGAGAAGCAATGGGATGCCGGTTTTCTAAAAGTAGTCAGATATCCACAATGGGTATCTAACATTGTTGTGGTGCCTAAGAAGGAGGGGAAGATTAGAGTGTGCGTGGATTTTCGGAATTTAAATAAAGCTAGTCCCAAGGATGATTTTCCGCTACCGCACATAGATGTTTTAGTGGACAACGCCGCCGGAGTTCCACATATTCCTTTATGGATGGTTTTTCGGGATACAACCAGATAAAAATGGCTCCGGAGGATAAAGCAAAAACAACTTTTGTCACACCTTGGGGGACATTCCGCTACAAGGTCATGCCATTTGGATTGAAGAATGCAGGGAGCAACCTATCAAAGAGCAATGGTGACTTTATTCCACGACATGATGCACAAGGAAATTGAGGTGTATGTAGACGACATGATTGCCAAGTCTAAAAAGGGAGAGGATCATGTTGAAGTTTTGAGAAAGTTGTTTGAGAGGTTGAGGAAGTATGAATTAAGGCTCAATCCTGCAAAGTGTTCATTCGGAGTTAAATCGGGCAAGTCTGTTAGGATTTGTGGTAAGCGATAGAGGTATAGAGGTGGATCCGGATAAAGTAAGGGCCATCCAAGCTATGACATCCCCTACGACGGAGAAAGAAGTAAGAGGATTCTTGGGAAGGTTGAACTACATTGTTCGGTTTATAGCTCAGCTAACAACAACACGCGAACCTATATTCCTACTACTAAGGAAAAAGAATCCGGGAACCTGGAATGAGGAGTGTGAGGAGGCATTCAATAAAATCAAGCAGTACTTGCAAAATCCACCTTTACTGGTTCCTCCGGTATCAGGAAAACCTCTAGTATTATATCTCACGATGGCGGAAGCAACGCATGGGATGTGTACTGGGTCGCATGATGAAACCGGAAGGAAGGAAAGAGCTATCTATTATTTGAGTAAGAAATTCACTTGAATGTGAGTCTAGATACACCTGAGATAGAAAGGCTCATTGTGCGTTAGTATGGGCGGCAAAGAGGTTGCGACATTATATGTTATACTATACTACTTGGTTGATTTCAAAAGTGGATCCTCTAAGGTATATTTGTAACAAGCCCTTTCTCTCAAGCCGAATTGCAAGGTGGCAAGTTCTATTAGCAGAATATGACATAGTGTATATGACAAGGAAAGCCGTAAAAGGGAGTGCAATTGCGGACCATCTAGCTGATAATGTTGTTGAAGATTACGAACCTTTGGATTTTGACTTCCCAGATGAAGATATATTGTCAATAGAGAAAGAAGAAGAGAAGACAGATTGGTGGACGATGTTTTTTGACGGTGCGGTGAATGTATATGGTAACGGGGCTCAGTGCGGTAATAATCTCTCCTCGATAAGAAACAGTATCCAGTTTCGGTTAAACTGCATTTCGAGTACACCAACAATACAGCTGAGTATGAAGCTTGTATCCTCGGTTTGGAAGCGACATTAGAGTTGAAGATAAAGAAGTTAGATGTATATGGAGATTCAATGTTGATTATACTGTCGGGTTAAAGGGGAATGGCGGACCAAGGAGGAAAAGTTGAGGCCGTACCGGGGGAATACCTCTCCACGCTAGCAAAGGAATTTGAAGAAATTAGATTCACCCATCCGGGAAGGGAAGGGAACCATTTCGCGGATGCTTTGGCCACGCTAGGCTTTATGACTACCATTGATCTCAAGTGCAAGGTACAACCGGTACACATTGACATTAGAAATGACCCAGCTCACCGGTGCTTAGTTGAAGGAGAGATAGACGGACAACCTTGGTATTATGATATCAAGAACCTTGTGCAAAATCATGAATATCCGGTGGGAGCTTCCAAAACGAGATAAGAAAACCTTGAGAAGGTTGGCTATAGATTTCTATTTAGATGGAGAGATTTTGTACAAAAGATCATTTGATGGAACCTGCTAAGGTGTTTGAATGAGGCGGATGCTAGAAAGGCATTACGGGAGGTACATGAGGGGATTTGCTCAACCCATGCTAGCGGGCATATGATAGCGAGGAAAATCCAAAGGGGTCAGGTTACTTTTGGATGACACTAGAGAAAGAGCTGTATCGACTATGTCGGGAAATGTCATAAATGTCAAGTTTATAGTGACAAGGTCAATATGCCGCCATTCCGCTATTTAATTTGATATCTCCTTGGCCGTTTGCAATGTGGGGAATCGACGTGATCGGACTGTTAACCCAAAAGCTAGCAATGGTCATAGATTCATCCTCGTAGCTATTGACTACTTCACAAAATGGGTAGAAGCTAATTCATATGCCCACGTAACACAGAACGTAGTGAAGAGGTTTATAGAGAAGGACTTGATTTGCCGATATGGTCCTCCGGAAAAGATAGTGACGAGATAATGCACGAGAATTTCAATGGCAAAATGATAAGCGAGCTGTGTACTAAATGGAAAATCAAGCATTCGAATTCTTCACCATACCGACCAAAGATGAATGGCGCAAGAAGCCGCCAACAAGAACATCAAGAAGATTATTCAGAAAATGGTAGTCACATATAGAGATTGGCATGAGATGTTGTCATTCGCTCTTCATGCATACCGCACTACGATCAGGACCTCGACAGGGACTACCCCATATTCTCTAGTGTACGGTATGGAGGCAGTGATGCCTTTGGAAGTGGAAATCCCGTCGTTAAGAGTGTTGATAGATTCCGAATTAGAGGAGGCCGAGTGGGCCAAAGTGAGATATGAGCAACTGAACTTGATCAGTGAAAAGAGGATGGCTGCAATATGTCATCACCAACTTTACCGAAACGAATGGCCAAGGCATATGATAAGAAGGTTAGACCTCGGTTGTTTCAAGAAGGGGATCTAGTATTGAAGAAAATATTGTCGTTACACTGGAGACGATCAAAGCAAATGGGCACCGAATTACGAGGGTCCTTACGTAGTAAAGAGGCATTCTCGGGAGGAGCGCTGAAGTTGGCTAGAATGGATGGAGAAGACCTAGCTCGACTGTGAATTCGACCACCGTAAAAAGATATTATGCTTGATGTAGGCTCCTAAATCAATAAAGTAAAGTTTGGCCATTGACTTCTTTCTCTTTTGCATTGATCTCACAACAATCATTTTTGCATTAATCCCAACAGTACAGGTCTTGTTGTTATCGCACCTAAAAAGTTTAGCATCGGTTGAACGAATTTCTTCTCTATACAAAAGCCTAGACTATAATCACACCCCTACACCGGGGCAATAAGAGATGTTTTCATGAAAAGTTTTACGTGTTTAAAATGTACGAAAGCCTATAGATTTGAAAACCAAGCTAAAGCATTTGACAAAAGCATGACAAATAGGCAATGACAAGTCATACATTTTGGGAAAGGACTACTTGAAGAAAGTCAGAGACTCTTTCTCCAAGAATATGATAGGAGGCAACACGGGAGATGAATCCAGCATACGACTTCAAAAGCAAGCTCATGTTAAGAGGGAGTCTCATGAACTAGAAGAAGAGGATGGGGCCTATGTTTCAAAAACCAGGTACGAATGCATGCATGGCATCTAATCATAAATCATTGCATATATGTTTTTCTTGGATCATTACAGGAGGAGTTCTTAATACATTCCAACAAGTTTGAAGACGAAGAAAGAATCATAGTGGATGATAGCAAAGAATCACGGTTTTGAACCATAGTGGATTCTGGAACAACAAGAAGAACAAGAAAAAGAGAGAAACTGAAAAGTTTTGAACCCTGCCATAAGGAAGAACGACATCGATATCAACTTTGGTAATAAGGAATCGCCAGATGGGATTCCAAGTTGAAGGAGATCGCCAGAAAGGATCTCGTGTTTCACTGTTTGGAGGTCGCCAGATGGGACCTCGTTTTTTCATGTTGGTTATAAAAAGGAATCGCCGGATGGGATTCCAAGTTAAAGGAGATCGCCGAAGGGATCTCGTGTTTCAGCTTTTGGAGGTCGCGAGATGGGACCTCGTTTTTCATGAAAGGAATCGCCGGATGGGATTCCAAGTTAAAGGAGATCGCCGGAAGGGATCTCGTGTTTCCTTTGTTTGGAGGTCGCCGGATGGGACCTCGTTTTTTCATGTTGGTTATAAAAAGGAATCGCCGGATGGGATTCCAAGTTAAAGGAGATCGCCGGAAGGGATCTCGTGTTCCATTTGTTTAGAGGTCGCCGGATGGGACCTCGTTTTTTCATGTTGGTTATAATAAGGAATCGCCGGATGGGATTCCAAGTTGAAGGAGATCGCCGGGAAGGGATCTCGTGTTTCGCTATTATTTGGAGGTCGCCGGATGGGACCTCGTTTTTTCATGTTGGTTAATAAAAGGAATCGCCGGATGGGATTCCAAGTTAAAGGAGATCGCGGAGAGGGATCTCGTGTTTCCTTGTTTGGAGGTCGCCGGATGGGACCTCGTTTTTCATGAAAGGAATCGCCGGATGGGATTCCAAGTTAAAGGAGATCGCCGAAGGGATCTCGTGTTTCATTTGTTTGGAGGTCGCCGGATGGGACCTCGTTTTTTCATGTTGGTTATAAAAAGGAATCGCCGGATGGGATTCCAAGTTAAAGGAGATCGCCGGAAGGGATCTCGTGTTCCACCGTTTAGAGGTTGCCGGATGGGACCTCGTTTTTCATGTTGGTTATAATAAGGAATTGCCGAGATGGGATTCCAAGTTGAAGGAGATCGCCGGAAGGGATCTCGTGTTTCGCTATTTGGAGGTCGCCGGATGGGACCTCGTATTACATGTTGAATAAAAGGAATCGCCGAGATGGGATTCTAAGTTGATGGAGATCGCCGAAGGGATCTCGTTTTTCGCCATTTTGAGGTCGCGGATGGGACCTCATGTTTCATGTTTGTTAAAAGGAATAGCCGGATGGGATTCCAAGTTGAATAAAGGAGATCGCCAGAAGGGATCTCGTGTTTCGCTATTTGGGGGTCGCTAGATGAGACCTCGTATTACATGTTGAATAAAAGGAATCGCCGGATGGGATTCCAAGTTGAAGGAGATCGCCGAAGGGATCTCGAGTTTCGATGTTTGGAGGTCGCCGGATGGGACCTCGTATTTTCATACATTCAAAAAAAAGGGGGGGGGGAATCGCCGGATGGGATTCCAAGTTGATTAAAGGAGATCGCCGAAGGGATCTCGTATTTCGATATTCATCCAAGGAGGTCGCCGAAGGGACCTCATTTTTCAACATTGGTTACAAGGAATCGCCAGATGGGATTCCAAGTTGTTTAAAGGAGATTGCCAGAAGGGGTCTCGTATTTTGATATTGGTTAAAGGAGGTCGCCAGACGGGACCTCATATTTCATGTTGGTTAAATGGAATCGCCGGATGGGATTCCAAGTTGAGATTGCTATAAAGGACAAGTTTCAAATCAATCAAGCTTCAACCGGATCGGTTCGGGAGTTCTTTTGGGTTTATCTTTATAAAACTTCTGCGCAAAACCCCCGCTTCCGTAAGCATTATAAAGAGGGGGCATCTGTTGTAACCCATTTTTGGGTCCCCCACAAAAAATATATATATATATATATATATATTAAATATATATAGCCAAAGGAGGTTAAGAAAAAAATAACGGGAGGCGAAGCGCTCAGAAAATGGTGGGAAAATTGGTCGATGAGGTTAAAAATACAAAGATTGTATTTTTGACAGTATATTCTTGAAGGAGGGGAGCCCTGTTGAGAAGGAAAATTTGAAATTTGAGGAGAAAAGCCCAAATTTGGATGTTTATGGACTTAATTGGATTTTTAAATGAGTTTATAGGGGATTTGATTGCAAGAAAAATTGTTTTTTAAGTCAATTTGGGCTTTAATTAGAAGAAATTTAAGTTACGGGGCCAAAATATATTTTTTAGGAATTTATTGGGTCAAATCGGGGGCTTAATTGCATAAATATTGAAGTTTAAGGGCCAATTAGGGACTTAATTGAAGAAATCCGGAACCGGGGACCAAATTGGAGAAGGCGCGCAAGTAGGGGACCGTAATTAATTGATTCGGGGGCCTAATTGAAGAAATTGGAAGTTATTTGATCAATTGAGGGCTAAATTGCATAAATCGAGGCCAAGGACTAAAGTGAAAAACGCGGCCAACTATGGGGGCGAAGGCCGAAATTGGCGAGGGATGCAATTGAATGAACCAAAGATGATTGAGGGCTGATTTGAACATTGGCGCGTTCGGGTGCCACGGTTAAATGAAACGGCGCGTTTTCTCTAAAACGACGCCGTTTCATATTAAAAAAAAGGGGAAGACCGAACGGTGCCGTTTTGAACGCAGCCTTGTTCCTTTCTTCTTCCCCCGAACATGCGGCGGGGAGAAGGAAAATGAGCTTTTTGGTTTGAATTTTTGGCCGGCCCCTCTCTCTCGCCTGGAGCCCACCGACCGAACACAATGGCCGACCACCCACCGCGCACCACCCACCGAACCTGGGCAGTCGCGCCCATGGCCGACCAGCCGGCCGCTTGCTCCCACGCTCCACGCGAAAAGCCACTCACTTGGCTCTATAAATAACACCAACACAAAGAGCAACAAAGGGAGAGAAAGGGAGAGGGAAGGAGAAAACGGAGAAGAAGGAGAAACGGGGGGGAGAAGAAAAAAAAACAGAGGAAGAAGAAGCAAAAAAAAAACCCGAAAGGGAGGAGAGAAAGGGGAAGAGTTAGAACGAAGGAGAGAGAAGAAAGAGAGGAGTAAACCGAAAAAGAGAAGAGGAACGGGAAGAGAGGAAGAACCAAACCGAAAACAAAAGAAAAAAAGCAAACCGAAAACAAAGAAAAGGGAATAACGGAGAGAACGCACCAAACCGTTGGAAACAGCCGGACGCCCGCTGGAGCCGCCGCCCGTGAGCCACCGGCCTCCGCCACAGCACCGCCAGAAACGCAGCAAGCCACCGTCTCCTCCGCGCCAGGTAACTCTTTTTCCCTTTCGTTCTCGCGTTTTTTTTCCTTCTCGCATGCGAACGCTCGTTACGCATGTAGGGGTGGGGGAAAATAATTCACCCCGCCCGTTTTGGCTTGGGCGGGCGGATCCCGGCCCGCCCGGTTCTGGGCCGTCGGCCCCGAGAGAATATTAGTATTTGGGCCGAACTCGGCCCAATCCATTTTGGGCCGAGATCGGCCCAACACCTTTGGGCGAGTCCGGCCCAGCCAGGTTGGTTGGGTCGGCCCGGCCCGATTTAATATTATATAATATATATATATATATATATATATATATATATATATATGAAAAAATTAAGAAAATTTTGCAAAAATTATTTAAAAAAATATGTGATTTTCTGTAATTTTATTATTGTATTTTGGTTAATATCGGTTTGTATTTTTATACGTAAAGATACAAATCCGGTATTAAAATACCTGTTTTTCATCAAAACATCAAAGATTTTCAAAAACAAAAAATGTCTTTTGCTTTCAAATTTTTTCTAAATATCTTTAAAAATATTGTTGATTTTGCTGCATATTTTTATCAAAGTGGATTGATATTTGGTTGTATTTTTATACCATAAGGATACCAACCTAGTATTAAAATACTCGATTTTGCGTCAAAACATCCAAAAAAATACATAATTAAAAAATGTTTTGTTTTAAAATACGGCCTAGTCTCTCCAATATATATAATATAAATATTACAACATAATATTTTTCATACAACGAAGGAAATTTTAAAGAAAAAAACAATATATGTATTAGCATGCATTTTGACTTTAATAACCAGTTTATTAAAGCCATGAGAACTAGGCCAATATTTCAAAAATTCTAAAAAAATCTTTTTGTCCTTTGTTAGTATTTGGGGATTACGAATTTATACATAAAACGTTTTCCTGATATTAAAAATTTGTTTTTTTAGATATTAGAACGGTTAGGCTTTACCCGATAAGATAAGGACCTCCTTATTAAGGAGGACTTTTCTTGAACCATAGATGGACCAACAACTAGGAAACACAACGAGACCTTGAATTTTATCAGACAAATAAACAATGCAGCTTACCTTAGGTAGGGCGTATTTGGGGTGCTAATACCTTCCCTTTACGCAACCAGTCCCCGTGCCTGATCTTTGAGACCAGTTAGGGTTCCTAGTGACCAAAATACTAGGTGGCGACTCCCACACCATTTTTCACTGCTAAGAGACAACGAACTCCTTGTCTCACCATACTTACCAGATATATATCCCCTCTCATCACAACATTTGAGGGTGGACGATCGCCGCGACGTCGCCCACCCCGCGACAGATTTCTTCTCCTCTTCTTTTGTAGATTTTCTACGACGTCTAGGGTTTTTTCCTCAAGCCTTTTTCGTTCAACACCTTTCTTGATTTTCCTTTCAATCCTAATTAATCTTGTTTCAGGCCACGTCATTAACCCGTTCTTCAACTCTTTTCCTTATTCCATGTCTCTTCATATTTTCGTTTCCATTCCAAGATTCCAGCTCTGCAGAATCCAGCATTCCAAGTGAACTAGAATAACTCCCCTCCAATGAGCAGCATTTCCTCCCCAGATCAGTTATACAGCTCTTGTAATATTCAGAGACCTTATTCAAGTCATTTATAGCTTCTTCATTAATTTTGGAATTCAGTTTTGAATTTCTCACTGGTTTCCAACTGCTCATGAAGCACTTGAATCTTCTTTTCAATCGAACAGCATTTCAAGGTAAGGATTCATCAATCAGCTTCTTGGCATGATGGAGTGTAGGACCCTGCAAACTGGACACAACAACTCTAGATGTAAGCTGAGACACATGAAAATGTTCCGCAGGTGAATCATAGTTTAGAGAAATAGTTGGCATCTGCCAGAGCCTCAGAAAACTACATAGCTTATCAGCATGAAAAGACATAATTAAGACCCTCGAGGCAGAAAACTGATATAGAGGTAGGACTCGAAGTTAAGAAAATCTTGAAGATATTATCTAGAATTATGTTATAGAAAAGATATTAGATTATACTAATCTTATCATTAAAAAAAAGATAATATAAAAATAAAAATTATTTTCCAGTTCATAATCAACATTAGCTTATTTTTCATATCCAAAAATAATTCATTTTCTTGGTGATTTTTTTCCCGAACTTATGTTGAACCGAAACTCAGGATAATAGGCCATAGGATGCAGAGACCCAGACTCTTTGGAAAGTTGAACAAGGTGACTGTGACTCACGGCTAGGACAACCCTTTGTTGGCTAGATAGTGGCTATTACTACATGGCATTTCCAATTCTTTTTTTGTAATAAAATGTAGAGAGCTGGCCATTAACCCTATAAAATAAGTTGGAGTGAAGAGATACTCTTAAGTCCAGACTCCTAATTTGTGATGAAGCTGTAGACAGAGCCCTCTATGTGTTGTCAAGTGCAACGGGATGTTTTGTCGCCATCACTTGTTCAAAGAAGCTGTTCCACGGACCATTGAAGAGATCATTTTCTAGAAATTGTAAGAAATATGAACTCATATCATACATGATGACTATTAAGTCTATCAGGATTTTATTAAATGCAGAGTTATTCAAGAAGAAAATTTTGATAGATCAATACTAGCGAGGCTATCATAGACCAGTCAAGAGAACAATCTCTTTGTCTAGCAGTTGCAGTTCCTATTGATCTGCTGAATAAAGAGATTGGATTTTTTTAAAATTAGCACAGGAAATATAAATATTTAATAGAATAATACTGTTTGAAAAAAAAAAGAAAAATTTAGTCATATCACATTTTTAAAATGCGATAACTATATTGTCATTTATTAAAAAATAATAATACTTGATAAATATCATGTTTATGAAGTATAATAAAGTGAAGCAATCTTATTTCGCCAAAAAAAAACTTTACTCCCATGTAATTTCGCCAATTTTTTTTTTAATTTTTTAACGCTAATCGCTAAAGAAAGTGATATTCTACTGTTTGAAAAACACCATTCCCCACAAGAGCACAAGAGCAGGAGCAGCCATCTTTTTGGCCCATCAAACTTGACCCTCTGAGCAGAATGCCAATCAGAACTTGCACTTGTGGGACCAACACCTTAAATGTACAAGAAGCACTGTCCCCAACCCCAAGAAGCCTATAAAAGGGACTCAGATTGTCCTTCCTATCCACATAGCCTCTTGTGACATACCTTTCTTAAGCTACACTGTCCAGAAACACCTAAAGACATGAATTCCCATTCACACCACCAATCACAGAGCCATGGCAACCATGCTCTGAAACCCAGAAAGAAAAGGCTTGCTAGAGACCAACTTAGGATCCTGGAAACAAGTTTCAATGCCAACCAGACGCTGAAAGCAGAACACAAGATCGAGCTTGCCAGCCAACTAGGCCTGACATCAAGACAAGTTGAAATATGGTATCAAAATAGAAGAGCCAGAAACAAAAATAATGCCATTGAGAATGACTACAAGAATGTCCAGCTAGAGCTAGGTAATGTAATGACAGAAAACACCAGGCTCGAGAAGCAAGTTAGCACGCTTAAATATGAGCTGAACAAGGTTCAGCAAATGATACTTTTTGGATCAACCACATCTGCTTCAGCTCTCGCTTCTGTTTCAGGATATAGCGATGAGCAGGCAAACTCAACCTCTCCAGGAAACATGATCTGTAATTGGAGAGATGCTGGAATTGATGAAATCTTTCCTGTAGAAGAGCTATATACTTGTTTGACAGGCTCTGGCACTCAGTTATGGCCTCTTAGCTGAATCAGAGGATACTCAATCATGAAACAAATGATGACAGTAGAATTTAGAACTTTTGAAGTTCTTCCTGCTAAAATTAGGTTGTTTGTATTTCATGGTCAAGCCAAGAAATTTTATTCAATGTTGAAGCTTAAGACAAGTAGATTACCAGTAAGAAAATATGAGTTGTTCCACTAGCAAGTACAATTTGATTCCCAACCATGCAATTTTTACTCCAGTGACATGCCAAAAAGCAAACAAAGCAGAGAATTAAGCAAGAACACTTTTTTTTTCCTGAGGGATGCAGACTGGCAATTCGGATGAGACAAAGTGGGAATTTTCTAATTTTACAGAACTAAGAATGCAAGCACAAGATTTCAAACACATCACAGATTGCAGCGCAAGACAAAATCTTCAAGTTCAACTGAAAGTACAGGTTGAAATACCTATTCTCTTCAACTGATTATATATATATATATATATATATATATATATATATATATATATATATATATGTATGTATAAACACCAATTTCTTTCATGATTAGTGGCCGGGCTTATTTCCTTCATGACAGGATTTGGGTATATGCATGCACTTCACATTCTGATGGCCTGGAATCTTGAATTGAAAAACTTGGCCAACTGGAGGTGTCCATAATGCCTAATTGTCTGAGTCAAATAGGGTCCCGCATGTTTAATTTCTTCCTTCAGCACTTGCATAGAGACATAACACAGTCCAATCAGTTTGACATAAGTAGTGCACTTGCTTCAGGCTGCAGCAAGTTGTTCTGCAATTTGAGTAAGAAATTAAGTAACACCACCAATCAAAGGCAAGCTTGACAAACAAAAATCTGTAGCAAGATTCAGCTCAAGCAAGTCGTAAACTGACCTAAATAAGGCCAGTCCAACTCAAACTTCTAATAAAGTGTAGAGGAACACACAAGTATCGAACAAAAATAACTAGAAAACATTACTCAGAATTCTAAATTTGAAGGAGAAGTAGAGGCCCACTTCCGAGGAAGAAAAAGATTACAGAGGACAAACACTCACTCCTATTTCGTGCTATTATTCATTGAAAGTTAAAAAGTGACCAGAGCATGAACCCTGAACTAAAAAACAAGAACATATCCCAATCATCAGACAAGAAGGGGACTTGACAAGACTCGTAGAAAACATCAGGTTAATGCTAAATTATCCTATTCCACCACTAAATAATTTATACATGCAGAAATCACAGATCAACTAGCAATGACCATCATTAAGCGACGCAGAGAAAATATTGTAACAGCTTTTGGCATTATGTGTAGACACACAATTCTCCTGTTATATTAGAAGCTCAAGATTTCAAGGTGCTGCGTGTTGTTCAGGAAAAGGATCATACCAGACCAAAGGCAAGAACCCTTAGCAGAAAGCAACACATATCCTGATTCCCAGACACGAAAGGATCTTGAAAAGACTGATTGATATCACCTACTGTAGTACTGAATAATAAAATACAAGCAAGAATCTCAAATTAATTAGCAATGACCATCCATAAAACACTGCCAATCAAATAATATAATCTGGTCCATAGTGGTGGGCGTTACTTGTGGGAACACAATTCTCGTGTTAGATTAGAAGTTCAAGCTTTCAAGATATTGCTAGCTCAAGTAGCAAAACAATCGCCAATATGAAGAATTCAATACTGATAACAGTCAGACAAGTCTACTAAGTTTTCACGTGAAGAAAAAAAATACTCTGAATTATTCTAACATTCCCAACGATGAACACAGATCGTCCATTTGGGTTGTTCATCATTTACAACATTTTCTTGCATTAAATAGACTGTGGGGCAGAAGATGTCATCTTGCTATTAATGCTCCCAATTCTCCATAAATTAATTTTGTCTTAGTTGTGCTTCTAGAGTGCCAAGTCTGAAATCCTAACTTTCAAGACCAAAGTACCCACCAGGTACATTCTAATCAATCCAGAACACATGGGGTGAACATCCTGTACAGTAACGAAAGAATCTGATGCTAACTGTGAACTGCAAATTCACATGACAGGCATGCTTGCTCATGCACAAGCACACAGACAGGTATATGCATATGTGTGTGAGCATCTGCACGTACAAGGTTGTCGAAATGACCTTTAAGAGTTTTACCCCAGCCAGGGAATTAATAAATCATTCTTTCCCTCTCAGATCAAGCTTGAACTATAACAAGCTTATATTCACCACTTGAGAGTTGTTTATCCCGACCCCAGAATCGATAACTCATTGTTTCCAACTTAGAGCAAGTTAATCCACAAAACCAACATGCTTTAACACACAAATCGTCTACAATAAACATAACTCCTTACACCTCCATAAACCAACAATCCAAACACAAAACATTTACAGCCTCAATAAAAAATACCGAAACTTTCAATTCAAGAAACAAATAAGTTCACATATTACAGCCCTACTTTCAAGTTTCAAGCCACCAAAAAATCAAACCCAATAATTGATGTTATATGAAATAGGCCAAAAGGAAAGTAACAATTTAATCCTTTTCCATCATGAAAGAGGGACGAAGTCAAACTAAAAACTAAGCAATAAAATTCTAAAAGCACAAAACATTTTACACGTCCCAAGAACTAACCATTCTGAAAATCGTTGCGAAGCAGGATTAAATCATACTGGTCCTCAATACTAAACTAAAGCAAACATGAGGGTAAAAACTCAAGCATTATATGGATGCATGTTCTTGATTCATATTCTCTTTGAAAAAAGGAAAAGAAAAGAAAAGAATAGAACAGTTAAACACTGAGCTGTAGATGGTGTGTCTATAGAGAACCAAAAGTCCCTCTTGACATCAGGAATTGACTAAATACAATGCTCCATTATGAATGGGAGAAATAGAGAGAGATGGATACAAATATGAGTAATAAAGAGGTAGGGGCCTCCAGTGACACATGAAATCTCAAATTTCACGTGGCTGCAGTGCTTCTCCCAAGAGCAAGAGGCAGCACCCCTCAAGATTTAAGAATGAAAGCAGTAAAGTAACAACTAGTGTTTCAAAGGGTCTGCCACCAATTAATAAGTACCAAACCCGATCACGAGAGAACTTCGAAGATGAAGAGATAGGCTGGTAGTCTCATTGTTTTTTCTCTTTAAACTTACAGCACCTATTTTGCATCATAATTCTGCTGCTTAGGCACTAACTTTTAAATTTCTTTGCTATGCAGCCAAACACTCCAAAGAGAGATGAGAAAAACAATTAGTAAAATCGCTTCAGATTATGCCTCTTGATTGAAAGCAATAATAGAACATGAGCAACAACCAAAATCCTGCTTCTGCTGCAGTGTTAGGAGCAAAGTGTCGTTCTCTTTTTGGCGGTGGGACGTTTGCTTATGGAGGATGTTCCGTTGAGCTGCGGTGGAGGTTTTTTTTTTCTCTCTTTAATTTCCTAAAAAATTATGCCTGAACTTTCAAAAAATAATTGTTGATTTTTTTATAACTTTAATTTTTATAACCTTATATAAAAAAGATGACCTAGAAAAAAAAGCCAATGTTCAATAAAAAAAATTAAGGTAACCCGCTATATTTTTTGATGTTTTTTTTTTATCTTTGACATGAGGCCTTGAACTTTTTGTTTTTTTTTTACGGGTTCTTTTGATCTTATATTTCAAGTTGCAGTTTTAGTTAATTTAATCCGGGTTGTCTTGAATTATTGTTATCTAAACATTCTTTTTTAGTGTTGAAAAAAGTTTGGCCCGACCCGTGATGTAGCGCGGACCACTTATCTAGTTTGATCTAATTAAAAAATTGGGTTGATTCGTTGACTTGGTCAAAACCCAAGTGTCAAACTATTATTTTTTTAATTTATTTCTTTCAAAATAATATCATTTTACTTAAAAAAATAATAATTAAAATCAACTCTCTTGATTCATAATTCAAGTCATGTCTCGGATTGATTTCTGATGGGTTTTATAACTATAGCTTAAGTTTAAGGTGGTTGGTTGTTCTTGTTGGGTTTTTGGGAGTGGTTGATTGGCTTTGGGCTTAGAGTTGATAGGGGTTTGAAAACTGTAGTTGGTCCTCGGCTATGTAAAGTGTCATGAACAAGATTGGATTATGCTATTAGTACAAGAATTTGAGTTGTATAGCCCAATTGCCTTATAACTAGTAGCCCGCTTGGAACAATATTTCTTAAAAATAATCTATTTTATTTAAAATTAATTTTTTTAAAATTATTTTAATGCAATGATATCAAAAATAATTTTTAGAAACTAATAATAAAAATATTATTTTAATAAATTATTCTAAAATTATATTTATTTTTATATTTTTATTTTATCTCTCTAACTAAACGGTTTATTTGTGTGTATATATCAATTTGATCGAGATTCATGTGAAAAAAAAAAAAACTTCCTCACGGCGGAAGTACATAGCTACAGGGTGGATGAGAATTATTTTTACTTTGTCCAATTACACTAATAATTATAAACTTTTAACAGAAGAATAAAATTTAGACAAGAAGAACGTTTAAGAAATTCAACAAAAACCTTAATTTCCCTTTTGAGATTGAATATATCGACAGTGTTTTTCTTTTCTGTTTCCTTACATTAATTGAGGTAAGAGATAGATCGATCCCAGGTAATGAAAAATATATTATTAGTCTTAGCATTACATACAAAAAATTGAGGTTGCTTATAGAAACATTTGAATATTTTTTTAACAATAGTATTGGAAATGTACACAATATTAATCACTGGGTACACCTTTGGTTGATAAAAAAATAATTATTAATACTTGAAATTATAATAATTAAATCCATTTTGATTTATGGCTCAAGTCATGAATTAAACATATTAAATTGAATTAATTAAAATAAAATTATTTTAATTTTTACAAGTTAATAAAATAATATTACTTTGATTTTTTTAAAAAAAAATTAACTCAATTTTAACCATCATAAGGCTTTCAGTTAAATCACGGAGAGGGGAGAGAGAGAGAGAAGAGCCCGTCACTTGCTCAGCCTTTGATCCTTCGCGCTGGCTCTGCTATGACTCTTTGCGAACTCCTTGCCCGACATTACCTTTATCCGAAGCCTTCCCGGTGAACTTGCCCCGATTTCAATTGTCATTATGAAGGGAAAAAGCTCTTGAAAGGACGCCGATTGAACTCTTATTTATTATCGGACATCATCAAATCTCATCCATCTGATTCGACGTTGATGACTAGATTATTTTTCTTCAATGTGGGTACCTGGTCGCTATACCTTGTCAGACTTTACCCCCAACAAAAATAGCTTGAAGAACTGTTGGCGGGTCCAATGAACACTCCAATCGTGCACCGAAATGGAGCCGGAGAGTCGGTAACCGTCAGATCGCCTACGATCCTTTCTGACTAGAGTGAATGGGATATTGGACTATGCTTGGAGGGTCAAATCATGTTAGCAATATGTTTAACACATTTAATTCGTACTCGTCATTGATGTCACGGCCGGGAATCGAACCTGTGCGCCGCTCACTGCCTTTCCTACTAATCTAAGAGTTCAGTTTCAGACCGACAGGTTCTATCTAATTGCAGAACGTAGATAAAGAGAAGAGGAATCCAATTCCCTTTCCTTCTTTCTTGTCTATGGCACCCATCTGGCAAGGCCGGCTTAACATAGTCATGAATTAATTATGTTATATTGACCACTTCAATTTTGAATTGTTTTTTTAAGACACCCGGGCTAAGTCGATCAAGTCTCTACTCGACCAACTAGGCCATGAAATAAAATAATATTTGTGCTTGAAAAGCAAAATATAAAACTGTTTGTAATTCAAACAGACAAGATCTACATTTTTTTTCCTTCGTATCTAGAAAAAAATAAAAAATGTCAGAGAGGTGGGGCAAAATTATTGTCAGCATATATGAAGAATATTATTTTCTCCATACAAATTTTCTTGCTTAATTGCTACATAATAAGCCAGAAATCAAACCTTATCTCATATGGTCCACTGCAAGTCTTTTTTTTGCCTGGCTAGAAACAAAACTCCATTATGTTTTTGGCACTAGCTAGCACAAAAGGCTAGAATTATAACACAAACTTCAAATATTCCATATCTTACATATAATAGATGGTTAAAATGTCAAAAATAAAGTGAAATATTGCCATCTTTGAATCATATATAACCTAGCTGTTTGTTGCATCAAGAGCTAAAATTTGGAGCTGAGAAATACTTGATCATCAAATTTGCATAACTTGTATGTACAATATTTTTAAAACCGGTTTGACCTGATTGTTTAACACAGTTACATGTTGATCTAATCTTAACTTAGGTTAATTTTAAATTAAATTAGGTGAGAGTTGATTCGGTGTGACCCAATCAACTTAATAAGTTAACACGCGACTTAATTTACTTGGTTAAAATTCTGTTTGAAAATTTAAAATGAAATTATTTTAATTTGTTTTTTAAAAAAAAAAAGAATTTCATAATTTTGAATGAATGGCACAAAAAGCCATGTTCATTCTATCGTATCTAGTAATAAAGTTAGTAAAATCAAAAGAGAGGGGGGATGTAAGAATATGTTTTCTTTTTTCTTTAACTCTCTTTTTCCCCCTTTTCTTTTGACTTTTTTTATGTCATTATCATGTACTCCTAAATTCTTTTGAACCACAATTAAGGAAGCTAAGCGAATGATTAAGAATATAGTAATCCATTAATCAATTAATCTATAGTAAAAGATGTTTTGGCCCTCTATTGGTTAATTAGTTTTTATTGAGGAAATACTCACTCGAAAAATTACCAATAAAAAAATATATATTAACAAGATTATTTTTTTCAAAAATATTAAAAATATAAATACAATTACAATCGGAATGGTAGATTCTTTTAATTTAAATTACAAATTATTTCAACAATATTTTACGTAACCTTTCATTGATGGAGATCAATCTGATTATAAAATTACAAATTCATCTAATAAATAGATCATTAACTTTTTCCAATCTGATTTTGGGACAAAATAATTTTTTTTTTAAATGAATGAGTTTTTTTTGTTGAAATGCTAAAAAATAAAATAAAATCAAAGTCTTTGAAAATCATCCTATCAAAAAGGGAAAAAATAACAAAGAGAGAACTAGCTATATCTATGGTGGGGACAATATGAAAATTGTAATGTGCTTCCCTCTAATCTCTGCTTGAAATCATAGATAATTAATCTTGTAATACTATAATACAATATTTATGCGTAGATTGTTGATAGAAAAGCTATATATTAATTTATTTAAACAATAGGCTAATTAAATAAACCCTACTTTTACTAGAAATTATGAAGCCTTTTGCCACTGGAAATACCCTCACAACAGTGGTGCAAAGCAATAATGGAGCTCAAAAGGTGCTGTAGTACTCTCTGCTTTGCTCCCACTACTACACCCCACCTTCCTTTTCTCAAAAAAATGAAGAGGGGTCAGCTTTTAGGGTTCAGCAGAATATGCATGGATCTCTAGATCCTTCAACAACTAGTACTCTTCAATAGTTTTCTAAGCATAACCTTTTAGCCCTCCATCAAGCACTCATGAATGCCACCTTTTCCTTGCTGCAAAGTTTCCCGATACTAAATTCTCAAATGTTTTAATTTCTCTTTAGATTCCTCCACTTTATTGTCAAAATATGCAACCCCATGAAATTTAAATCCATCCATTGATAGACGATGGGTGGCATATGGCTTGTACACCAACACCAAGAAAGTCTCTAGTTTGCCCTCCTGCAGGGCTATCTTGATCACTTTGAAATATTTTCTGCCTTTTAGCAGAATACATTTGAAGCTGATTCAAAGTGGGAATCTCATCATTTCCTGAGTTTTCCATATGACTTGCTGGGTTAGTGCTTATAGGGCTTGAACCATACAGTCCACAGAACTTGTTGTTCCCATCTTGAGCTTTAGCACTGAAGCTCTTTAGCCCAAAACTCCCAAGGAATGATGGATCTGTTGAGGTTGCACCAATCTGAGTAGCTTTTTGCAGCAAAGCAGTGGCTGACATATTTGCTGAAGTTGTTTGATGGGATTGTTGTTGTTGTTGGGTACTGTACAATGAAGGAACACTTACTAGCTGACTTGCAGCAGCTGCTTCCTTAACATTGCTTAAAGGAAGTACTAAAGTGCTTGTCAGCTCCTCGTGAGCATTATTTGAAGAGATCTTGTTTCCAAACACTGGCCAATTTAACTGATAATGATCAGATGGTGGAGTACTTGAGCATGAAACAGCAAGAGGGTCACCAAATATAGCTCCTGAACTAGTCATAGCGCCAATTTGATGAATCTCTTGAATATTATTGCCCATTGCTTCACTGACATGGGGTACTCCTCCTTGGTGCATCCACAAGGAAAGTCCTCCTTGTCTTGTGTGGTGATCATTACTTGAAATTGGCTTGAAAATTGAAGAGAAATGTTGTGCCATGTTAGGCCCTAATGGGTTCCCCGTTAGATGATAACTGATGTTGCCTGCAGTTAAGTTTCTTATGCTAGATACTGCATTTACTCTTGCTGTTTCCTCTGCTAAGGCATCACAGAAGGCCCTATGAGTGATGAAGCTATCTCTCCTGCTCAATCAAAAATTTGGAACATCAACTTAAATGATAATTAAAACTATATAATAAAAAAAATTAACTTGGTATTGCATAGCTAGTAATAGGGTACTAAAAAAGGTTAATTAGGCACTAAATTCAAAGATGAATAGACATCTATTGTAAGAATTGATGATGGAAATGAAAGATATTGCCTTTCCACCTATCTCTTTGTCCTCACTATACCTCCTTTTTCTCTTTATTTTCCAAATTTGAGAGATAGAAAGTGAGGGGGCTGCACAGACAAAGATATCACAACCACAAAAATCACTTTCATGCTTCACATATTTTCTACTTTGACATGTTTGAGTGTTGTTCTTGTTGCTGACAAGAAAAAAAAGTGATGCTCTATCATCTATGCTTTATTAATTAGCTAGTCCTCCTTGATTGATTTCTTCTTTAAAACCCTTGTCTACTACTATAATATCAAACATACAGTATCATTTCAGTAGCGCGATCACTGTAAATTCTACTAATAAAGAAATTATACCTTGAAAATAGAGTCCCACAGTCACATTTGTATTCCCTAGTGCCACAAGTCTTTGAGTGTGCTTTCCAATCTGACTGGACAGCATATCTCTTCGAACATTTTTCACACTTCCATTTCTTCTCACCATGCTTCCTACAAAAGTGCTTCTTTATACCTGTTAAGTCTCCAAGAGCCCTAGAGGGATGATGGTGGACACAGGTCTTTTCAGGGCAGACATAAACGCGCTTTCTTACTTCATTATTTGTCCTTTGCTTCAGCTTCCATGGAAGGTTGTGTCCTCTCCTATGGAGTTGTAGATTTTGATCCCTTTGAAACCCTTTACCACATATTTCACACAAGAATCTGTTGGTCGCCATGAGAGTTTTTGGCGATAAAGCTATGACTTCTGCTTCAGGATCTGCATAGAAGAACAGATATTCCCATTTGAATATTATGGCATTAAAATTTGATTAGACATGAATAACTTTGAATATACAGAAGATCATGATCATAAAGACGGAATGAGAAAGGCGGACATAAAGAAAGAATAATGATAAATACACTAACACAAAAACTCAAAAGGAAGAAAATTAAATAGACAAGCTAGCTAGCTTGCCTGGAGTTCCTGGAAGGTTTCTCTTCTTCTTTAGAGCAGGGGGATTGGATCCACCAACAGGATTTTCGACAGAACCATTATAACTACTAGTTATTGCTTCTTCTGCTGCCATGATGTTCTCTGACATATCTCAAGCTTTTCTTGTCCTTTCTCTTACCAACTTAGATGACTCAATCTAGCTAGTTATGCAACTACAGTTATGATTAAGAGAAGAACCAGGAGAAAAGGTTCTTTCTTATGAGGTTTCAAGTCTCAACCCTAACAATATAAGAAGATATATGGAAGATTTGATCTCTCTCCTCCCTTCTCTTTCTACCTCTAATATGCTTGCTGCAGTCATTTTATTTAGTACTTGCTTTTTAGCCAAGGCTAGGATAGAATAATCAAAAATGTTTTTGGGAGGTGGTGAAAAGTTAAAGTTGGGACATAGAGGGAGGGAGAGGGAGAGAGAGGATGCTTGAAGAGTGAAGGGAAAAACACATAAAGGTGCATGATGACACATATGATGAGTGTGTGAGAAAGCAAATCTCCATGCCCTTTTCCATTAGGAATGATTATCACATAATTTGTTTGCTTTTTGTGTCTCTCATTTTTCTAATCTATCATGTTTAAATATTGTGCATTGGATGATAAAATATGAGTTGATTATTTCCAAGAACCCCACAAACATTTGAATGGAACCCTAGGTTATCCTAATTCATAGCCAAAGGTATGCACAAAGCAAATAGATTGAATTGTTTTCTTTGTTTTTTAGCTGCTATACATAGCCATTTTGGAACCATGCAAATAAAACTCAAAGAAAACATTAGATTTTACTTCAATTAATTATACTCACGAATGTTCATTAGTGACTTTTGCCTCATTGAGTTGCATGATCAAGAATATCCCATTTTACAACATGGTCATATATAAATTCTAGAACAATTAATCTTATTTAGTGTTTATTTAGAAACACGAAACACGATTACAATACAACCCGTGTTCTAAAATCAAGAACATCAAAGTGATGCTTTTAGTTTAGGAACGCAGGTTGCACAAATGCCTGCTCGTGTTCCTGAACAGACTAGCTACATCTCAAAGACCCAGTAGCATTCATGCCCTCAAAAGTTTGAAGGTAGGTATGGTTCCTTGTCCAAAAGACAAAACCATTTTTCTCAATTAACATTGTATGAATTGAAAAACTACAAGTCATAAAAACGCAATGTACCATGTACTATATGTTGTTTTTGTCAAAAAGATGAATTAACATGTCCATGGGAGTTGAGAGTGACTAGCTATCATAAGACTCTAGATTCCCAACTAGTCACCCTCTTTTCTTTATGCATCCTCATTTTTCACAAAAGTAAAATATCTTTCATGTTCTTGGCTACTAGTCAAAATTTTAGTCTTCTCCTTCAAAGAAGGTATCAATCATGTCATGCCTCATTTGCATATATAATTAAATATGCAAATCTTGGTTAGCAATCTTTTGGGTGTTGAACAAAATCTGCCATGCACAGTCCAGATGAGAGTTTATTTGACATGTAGTTTTAACTTTTTTACAAGAAAAAATCTTAAAACAACTTTGTTTTGAATTGATTTAGATTTGATTGATCTACTTTATTCCTGATACAATCTAAGTTTTATAACTATGATTTTACATGTATATATATTCACGAGATTATTTTCTTCTCATGGAGTACTTTTCTTGGATTCAAATTAAAAATGAATGTTTTGAAAGGAAACTCACTTATTATTGAATATATTTAAGTAAAATCTTTATTTTGTTACATGAGTGAAATTAAATTAACTTTGGAACATGATCAACTGCACCACCATTTAATTAGTTTTAAAGTTGAGACACACATATGTGAATAGTAAACATTGTTTCAGATCTACAACAAGTCAATAGAAAATTTGAGAAGGGAATATAATTGAGATGCCCTAGCTAATTGTGATTTAACTTTATTTCTTAATCTTAATTAATTATGCTATAATAATAGATAATTAATCAAAGTATAGGGAAGAGGTTAAAAAACAGCCAGCTGACAAAGGCAGTGAATTTTTAGAACTGTGAGCTAGCGGTCGTCTCCTTGTGGGCTGACTTCTCCTGCTAACCCCTTAATCATAATCTAATCATGTTCTTGCTTTCTAACTTTGTTTAGTAAATAATCTTTGGAACTTAGCTGTTGAACTGTGGCGGCCTCAGAATATTCTCTCCTCCTCCAACACTCCCAAAGGCTTCAACTTTCAAGGTTTAATGGGGTTTTTAATTATACAAACCCCACATCTATTTTTGCTAGTAGAGATTTGAAAAGAGAAGTTGTCTGAGTTAGAAACCGTAGGCAATATTTCAAAATAGAAGGGTTCAGGGAAAAGCAAAACGTTGTCACCAAGGTTATGTTTGTTCCTTTGCTTGTCTCTTTTAGTTTGAAATTTAGGATAGACAAAGGTATTTTACATTTGATTGTTTGTGCAATTCTAGGATACCCTCCTGCCCCAAGCTTTTCTAATTACAAGACATGATGAATTTGTTCTTAGCTGGTTCCAATTCAAGGAAAATCCTGAGAAATCCTATACTGATCACGTGAAATCATGTAGTTGTACTTAAATATTATGTTTCTGAAAAATAAAAATAAAAATATAGAGGGACAGAAATGTATTAGGTTGGAGGAATAAAAATAAAAATATAAAATAAATTTATCTTCAAGACTGTTCTTGAGTAAATTTTTATTATTAATTTAAAACTTAAAGAATAAAAGAACAATCCTTTTTATCTTTAATATCTTTATTTATTTTATTTCTAAACAATAATCAAATACTATACAAAAAATAATCCATGAAATAATAACTATATTGTGATTAATTCTTTCTTCTTAGTCTTGGTATAGTATAGTATGCTTGGTACTGTCAAATGTTAGTGTTACTTTTGAAAAAATATATCCTAAAAGGAGAGCAGATTTGGATCTCGGAATCCTATACAGAAATCCACATGCTTTGGTTTATAAAAAGATGAAGAATATATGCCCTTTTCCAAACCTATCTCAATTATCTTTCTTTATTTTTTATGTTTTCGTCTCTCCTTTTTCCTTTTCCTTTTTTTATTTTTCCTTAGTTGCGACACAGTAGCAGACGGCTAATTACATTTAATCCTGCCAACTTTATAAACATCAAATAGTATTGACATGAATATTCTTTTGCAGCAGTGTTTCTGTATCTTTTTTGAGCATGGTGTGGTAATAAGTTTTATTCCTTAATTAGTTTCTTCTAAAATTGATAGTTCAAATTAATGAATGTTGACAAGGTAATTGTTTTTTTTTTTAAAATTATTCATTCGAGTCGGTTTAGATATGTACGAGATGACATGTTCGCGCACTGCCGCGAACTTATAAAATAAATGTACTTGATAGTGTTATAATTGTGAATCAATGCTAGATAAGTAACAGAAACTAAAGGTATGATGGAGCCAATATTTCATGACGGAAAAAAAATTGTGTTGGTGATAAAAAACTTAGATACTAAATAAAATAATTTGTAGCAATCCACAGTGTTTTGTGAGGAAAAATACAGTACTTTCGCCACATGATTTAGCTTTTCTGTAAAAATTACAAAGCTAAATTATTTACCAACTTAATATTAAAAAACAATCGACAAATAATTTTGAAAGGAAAAAAACCCATGAGAAAAAACATTGTAGCAATTGACAATGTTTTGTGAGGAAAACTATAGTGCTTTTCCCAATAAAATCGACAAAGACAATTTAAAAAAATCATAAAAAAAAACCATTTTGAGAAATACTGTAGCAATCCATAGTGTTTCGACAGAGAAAATTTTAGAAAAAATATAAAAAAACACACAAAAAGGGGGGGAAACCATGTTGAAAACACTATAGCAATTCACAGTGTTTTATGATGAAAGCTACAATATTTCCCCACATGATTTAGCCTTATTTGAATGACTTATAATTGTAATTCTCAACCAGCTCAATATTAAAAAAATAAAATTGACAAAAACAATTTTGAAAAAATCATAAGAAAAAAAATCATGTGAAGAGATACTGTAACAATCCATAGTGTTTTGTGAAAAAAGCGACAGTACTTTCCCAATATGATTAAGCTTTATTATAAAGTTAAATTCTAACCAGCTCAATTTTAAAAAAATAAAATTGTCAAAGATAATTTTGGAAAAAAATATTACAAAAAAAAACACAAAAAAACTGGAAAAAAACCATGTGAGGAAAAACTGTATCAATCTATAGTGTTTTGTGAGGAAAGTTGCAGTGTTTTCCCTACATCATTTAACCTTACTTGAATTTACTTATAATTATAATTCTTAATCAGCTTAATATTTAAAAATTAAAATTGACAAATATAATTTAAAAAAAAACATAAAAAAACCGTATGGAAAAAAATACTATAGCAATCCACAGTAATTTGTGAGGAAAGCTATAGTGCTTTTCTAATATATTGTAACTGTAATTCTTAACCAGCTAATATTAAAAAATAAAATCGAAAAGGATAATTTTGGAGAAAATCATAAAAAAACAAAACAAAAAAAACAATGTGAAGAAACATTGTAGCAATCAACAATGTTTTAAAAAAAATTATAAAACTAAATTCTCAATCAACTCAATATTAAAAAAAAATCGACAAATATAATTTTAAAAAATAAAAAAATAAAATAGAAAAACCATGTGGGAAAACATCGTAGCAATTCACAGTATTTTAAAGGAAAAAAATTACAAAGCGAAATTTTTAACCAGCTTAATATTAAAAAATAAAATTGACAAAGATAATTTTGAAAAAAAAAAAGGTATTGTAGGGAAAAAAAAGTAATATATTGTGAGTGAAAAAATAAAGGAAAAGGTGCAAAAATAAAAAATAAAAAAAAAATAATACATTATGGATTACTATTGTAATCCATATTATAATGGGTGTGGATGAATAATAATTTCTCCACACCCTTTAATTTTATATTATCATCTCTTATCATCACAACATTATCATTCTTAATCATCATGATGTGGAATATATTTTGTCAACAAATTAAAAAAGAATATTGGTCTCTAAGGTGTAATTGGAAGAGATTTTGAGCAATCTGAAGATTGATTAACTTTATTTCTTTCACGAGTTTAGAAATACTTGCATGTATTATTATGAACATAATTAATTGAATGTCTCACATATATATCTTTGATTAGGAAAAAGAAACACCAAGACACAGTCATTCAACCTGGAGGACAAGTTTAGTAAAAGAAAAGAACAGCAATTTTGTCTTCTAATGCTTTAGTGATCATAGTATCTCAGAATTCAAGATTTCAAAGGAAGAAGACAAATAGCTTCTCGTAAATGATTCAACCTTCACATATGAATACACAAGAGCGAGTTCTGTAAAGGCAATATAGAAAAAAATTATATTATATTTAATTTTTATTAAATAAATAAAAATAATAAGATTTAAACTCGTTACTACTTGATCATTAAAATTTTAATATCATATTTAAAAACCATCTCAATTTAAAAACTTAAATTATTAGATAAAATTTTAATATATAATTTATATTATTGTTAAGCTGTAACTATAGATTAGCAAAAAATAAATAAATAAATTAATGAGGCCACTACTATATATGAATTCATTCAACGTACGAAATGATAATGTACTCATTAATATTTAAATTCCACGATATATATATATAACAACATTAAGATTCTCTTTTTGGCTCGGAAAGCAAAGTTAAAGCACCCCACTTACTCTAGCTCTCTACATGCATATGCTAGCTATGGATGGCCCCTCTCTTCTCTCAAATAGGAAACCAATAAACCTATTCATGTTTCACCTTTTATGTTTTAATTTTTTCTTTTCCTTAACGATGAGATATACTCGGACCAACTTTCTTGTACCAAGTCTTGATCCCTCCTAGCTACATTAATTCTTAAGCAAATCATCCATACTCACAAGTAAATTGACGATAAAGAAAAAGAGCTCACTTATCTCCTGGCTAAGTGCTCGTCGTTCGTTTATGTAGTGGCACAGACAAATATATAAAACCTAAACCTTGAAAGATTTAATTTAATTACACGTACGTCCTTTTATATATATATATATATTTTATATGAGTAAAAGAGAGAGATTTCTAGTCCATATATATAATGCCTAAACATGTAATTAATTAAGTATTCACGTGAAAGCATATCTAGAATTATGAATTGAGGAGAAACAAGGTCACCATCAAATTTTTGACAGGCACTAAATTCCCACTAAGAAAAAAGGACTTTGAATGTAATATGATAACAATTGTGTTGGTGCATGAGTATAAATCCATCGTTAATCATTGACATATACAATAGGCAAACATGTATATATATCACACAGAGAAAAGGGAAGAAGCAAAGAAAAGACAAGAACTGGCTCAAAACCATCTTCTCTAAAGGAATTCAAACATGGATGATTCAAAAGAAAGGCATGCAGCAGGGCCATACGTGGTTCCACTCGGTTTGCCACGAACATGTTATTCAAAGAAGAAAAGCAAGCAATGATGAGAGAAAAAATTGATCAGAAAGTGATCTTTGTTATCTTCAGTAGTGCTAGCTAGTGCCCAAATTGATGGGTACTCTCCATGAAAAAAACAGAACCCTAGGGTACATTTACAGAGTACAAATTAACTAGCTATATAGAGCAAGATTTTTATGCAACATGACGTGCTCATAAAGAGATTGTAGATTTGTTGTGTATTGACTGGGGATCCTATGAATCTTGAACGTGAACAAAAAAAAGTTCGTCAAATTCTATCACAGAAACTTGTAAAGGGACGGTCTATATATAATCTTTATTTACTACACCACTGGTACTAAATTATCAATTGTTTATAATTTCATGGGGTTTCAGCACATATTAAAATAATAAAAAGTTGATTTTTTTTCTCACATAAATAATAAAAATCTCGTTGCTAACTCTGTTAGTAATTACTGACAGAAATTTCATGTCGTTAATCTCCATTTAACAGTACTACGGACGAGAAATTTTACTTTCAAGAACTCGTTCTTCATGCCATCCTCTTCAAAAAATTTCATTCCTAGATTTTGTGGCCTTCTCTTAACTAAGATGATGGGAGAAATCAACAAAATCTATTAAAAAAGTTGATTTAATTGCATATATATGACCAATTTTAGTAAGATATCTTCATTTTATAATATTAACTCCATGTCTACATGTAATTTTTTTTTACATCCGTTTAAATAGATGGTCTCCTTAAATACTAACCAGCATCAACAGAGTTTTTTCAAGAATTGTAACAAGTAAATAATGGTGAGTGGAAATGATGTCAAAAGCATCACCACCATCGTTGACGGAATAGACCCGTAACACATTCTATGTTCTAAAATTATTGGGTTATTCTGAGTTAATTATTTTTATTAATATGATATTATTTTATTTATTATTTAAAAAAAAACATTTGTAGCTGATCCAACTAAGTTTAGATTACGTTTGGTTAGGTATTGAACCATATCTCTAGAAACCTGGTTTGAATAACTAGATTTTATCTGGTTAGTATATTTTTTTATTTAATTTAAAACTTTGATCTGAATCAAATTCTAGATAGTAAATTTCATAAGTCAAACTATAAAATTAAATCGATTTTAATAATTATAATCATCCCATAATAAATAAATGAAGTTATAATGAAATATATATATATATATATATATATATATATATATATATATATATTCAACATCGTCTTCAGGGATTTCCTTCAAATTGAATCCTATTTGATGCACAAATATACTTCTTATCTATCTTTTTTTTTTATCAAATTTTTGTTTTGATTTTATTTTTTAATATTGAGATAAATAAAAATTTAATTTTATAATTTATTTTGTAATTTTATCTTTCTATAACATTAATATGATTTGCAAGTTTGCTAAGGTAATCTAAGTTGCTTTGATTTACAGGTTTGATGTGGTTTTTTTTTTGTTTTTTTATTGAACTTCACTTTTTTATAGTATATTTTTTTTCTCATATAGTTAAATTTTTTTATAGAAAATCTATTTTTATTAAACTTTATAAAGTTCGTGAACCTATTCATAGGTTTGACTGGTTGACTTGGTTTGCAGATCTAGCGAGTTTAGTTTTTTTTTTTTTTTAATTTCTTCCTTATATATTGGATTAATTAGAAATTCAATTTTATAATTGGTTTTGTTTCGTATTTTATGGGGTTATTGTTATCTCAAAACAAAAAAAAATCTTGGTATTAGGTTAATATTCAATTTTACGATCATCTATTGTTATTATATAGTTAAATAAAGTAGTTTAAAAAAAACAAAAATTATAATCCCAATGGAGTCAATAATGTTGTTCACAAGTTTGACATACTAACCTGGGTTATTTGATTCATAGATTTGACGAGTTTACCCATCGACTATATATGCTTTTTTTTCCGGTCATTTAATTGATTTTTTTTTATTTCATCCTTCAATATTGAATTGATTTGGAAATAGAGTGCATGCTTGATATTTGTTTGTTTTATATAGGGTTATCATTATCTTAGATAAATGTTTATTTTTAGGTTGATACTCAATTTTATGAGCACCTATTTTTATTATATAATTAAATAATTTTTTTAAATAATTAAACCCAATAGAGTCTATAACTGGAGTTGCGAGGAGACCCGAGTCAATCTAATATGTTATTGTCTCAATATTATTTTAAAAAAAGTTTTCATCTTAAAGTTTTTTTAAAAGTTAAATCATGTTTTTACCGGTCACAATATATTTAAACGCATAAAATTAATCAATTTAAATCATATTAACTCTCATACAATTTAATTTCAAGCTTAAACAAAGAAATTTTTTATATTTTTTTATTTAAAAAAAAACTAACTGATCCAGCCCTCATAGCACGAGGCGATATACTAGTTTGGTGTATAAATCATCTTTTGGGCATTGATCACAGGAGTTTTAAACTCTTATGACGTGGTCAAGTTGTGAGTTTCAATATCTCTTGCTCAATGGTCTTTTGTTTTGATCCTCAGTCCCGGTGTGGGCCCTTGTCACTAAATTCTTCTTGCCTGTGTATCATGAGCTGGGCTTTTATTTTGAGCATCAATTCCATGTGGGCCCTTACCACATTGAGTATCATGGGCTTCGACTCCTCATTACGGGATGACATGCCGGTTTACACAAAACTTGAACCAAAGAAGAATCAAAGCAAAGAAAATTCTCCAAAATCTGGTTGAAACTTGAAAAAGTGAAATGGACACAAAAGCTTTAGCAAAATGAAAGAGAGCAAAAACCCAACAAAGCCCCATCAACTGAAAACAAGCAAAAACCTCGAAAATCAAGACTTCCTTCAAACTGGGATCGTTGTGGAGATGATGATGAAGATGAATTTGGAGTCAATCTTGAAAACCCACATGGAGATAACCTTAAAAACCAAACTTTGAGGATGATGGTCTTGTTTTGCCAAAGAGAAAAGGTGCTGACTTTAAGCACCTCTTAGATGAAGCTCTATCAAAATGTCACCAAGTTGACAACTTTCCTTCTCTTGAGGACTTCTTGGCTGGTATGTTTTTGAATATGTACCTAAGTTTTTTGAATTAAAAACTTGAATGATGATAAGGAATAGTAATTAATGTGCAATTGATAATGCAATTTGAATTGTTTTGCAATGAAATGTGGATGGATACTTGTATGGAATTGAAGTTGAAGTTTTTTCTTAATTTTTTTTTTATCTGTTTCAAGTATAAAGGTTCTTTCCTGATCAGTAACTGGACTAGGCTTTCAAATTTGTGTGTGGTGGGGATTCAACAGGTTAATTGACATAGTAATTTGTTTAGGTTTGGTTGCAGTTTACGTGTATTTTGAAACATCTTCTCAGTTTAGGCTTCAGGTTTTTATTTCTTGTTTATTTGCTGTGAACATTTCCCATTTCGATTTGCTTCCGTAGCATGTCGTTTGCACTTTGCAATCACTTTGTAAAGTTCAGAAATTGATTATACTCTTGTCTGAATTGTTGCCAATTTCTCACTTAGCTAGCATTTTGACTGTGCACAATCCAGTTGTTACTTGTTGCTGATGATTATTGACTAATAAATCTGACTGTATTGTTGGCAAGGTTACTGGTCCTTCTGATGGCTGGTTTAGACAGTTGGTTTTTGTGTAGAAGAAATGGTTGCATGAGGCACACTGTTTTTGAGATTGTTTTTATTTTGGATGTTGGTAAATTATTGACTTCAAGTGCTTGATGAAAGAGGAATTTAGGCATGGAGTAGACCCCTTGCTTTCAGTCAGGGAGAAAGCATTCTATCATGGATCGGGGATGATAATTTTGTTCTGGAGGATAAAACTACTTCAACTCATGAGGTAATTGCTTATTTTTCATTTTATTCATTAAATATTATCTCTCGTTTTTGTTTAGAGTAAGATATTAAAATGATAGAGAAAGGAGTATAGCAATTCAATTCAAATGTGTTAACTCATCTAATAATTTAATATTTAACGTAAGCAGCTTCTTGATATGCCATTAATTGTAGAAAGAGATTTACTGTCATCTTTTTTAGTTTTTATTTTCCATTCTCTGCCCACCTGAAAATGGTCTGATGAAGAACTGTTAGAACCCGGACACTAGTTCATGCCAACAAAACTATCACTTACCATTAGGCTATGTGCTAATTTTGAAAGTGCCTTTTGTGGTGATAAAAGTAATTTAGCTTGTGTTGGGTTCCCCTGTTCCTCCAAGTGCAACGATAATCTTAAATTTGAAAATTGATGTGCAGTAGTGTAAGGGTAGAGATGTTATACTGGGACACTTTATGTAGGGCTCTCTTCTTTAGTTTTCTTCAGCTTCACATTCCTTACATGCAAGTCAGACAAATTGTATCTTGATCCTGGTTCCTGTTTGTTCATAGCTTGTTGGACAAACAAAATATCATGTTTACAGGAAATATTAACATCCAAAACATATGCTCAAACGTAGGTTTTATTTTGATGGATGAGTGATTTATTTTATATTGACACTTACTGTATTTGTGAAGTTCAATGAGTATCTTGGAAAAGAAAAGTTTAAAGTGCTTTGCTATTGGTATGGGCTATGTCCACGTTTCCTTCTCTAACCAGGAGAGTAAGGAACTCAATCCTTGTTGATAGGAGGCTGTGAGAAAAATTTTGAGTCCAATCCTTGCCTAGAATATTTGTATAAAGGTGTGCCACTTGTCCAAAATGCGATTTAATGTTGTCAAATTATCCATTTCTGTAGGCTTAAACATTTAAAATTTTTGGAAGTGCAGAAGTACCCACAGTTTAGAATAAAGTGGTATTCTTGCATATGGTAGTACAAGTACAATGCATTATCTTCATGCTAATGCGGTTGCTCCTGTTACTATCTTATTGGAATGCTACTTTCCTTTTCTTTACCTTCATATTGGTTGTCCAAGTTCTTTATATACTCTCCTAAAGTTTCCTTACCCATTTTTTTATCAGGCATAATTTCTCTCCCTTAATTTGCATGCTCTTGCAGAACAACTAGCTAAAGTAGATGTATCAGGGAGGCTCTTCATTGAAGCAGATCTATTAGCAACAGAATTGGTATGCTCTACATTCTCATATGACCTTTGAATGTGTGTTTTATATGGCTTATCAGTTATTACCACTTTTGACGTCAAGAAAAGTTTGTCCAATTGTGTAGGGTCTCACAGAACTGGGGTGTTTCAGTAACATTATGATGCTTCACGGAAAATGTTTCCTTCAGAGTTACCTTGTACTTTATAAACATGTACAAAATATTCAGTTAAAAGATATATAGAAGAAGATCTCAGTGATTGCTTGCTAGTAATATTTAGATCAAGAACCAGCAGCTTGAAAATATTCTTCACTCAAATCTGTTTCTCGTTCCACAAGGCACTTCCACAAATGGTTAATCACTCTTGGTTCTTGTTTTGCTTGCGTTCTTTTAAATAGTTTCTCTCTGATTATTAATTGGTGTGGTCATTTCTTGTTTCCAAAGTTGTCACTGTATGTCGCATAGTAACAAAATAAGGTTAGGATGAAAATTGCTTGTCTATTCTCTAGATAGGATATATTATGCTACGTGTAACATGGTTTATTGGACAATCTGGTCAGGGATCAAATACAAGCAGCAGCCAGGAATATGACCAATTGCAAACAACAGGATCAGAGGCAAGCAGCAGTCATGGACCTGACAGAAAACCAACAACTCAAACTAAAGCAACCTTGACAATCTCTGAAGAATTGGCTTTTGAAGATTTTTCTGAGAAGAATAAGGCTGTCATTCAAAATACCAAGGTTTTTGCTTCAGGCTTGACCATAGGCAATACAGACCCATTTTCATTCATTCAGGGATCAGATGTCAAGGGTAATTTGAATAGAAATCAGTGTGGAAAATCCAATCAAAGCACAGCTCCTGAGCCCCCAGAACAGTTCAATGTGAGTTCTGTTGTCCCTAAGAGCAGGCTGCCCACGTTTGAAGCAGAAGCTGCTGAGTCTAACCTGTATATGCTTCCTGGCTCGCTTAGTGAGACCAAGCTACTTGATTCTTCTTGTTTTGGGTCTGGTACTTTACCCATTTTAGAGAAAAATGCTCCTGGCACCTCTGCCAGAAGTTAGAAGAAATCCCACTGGTTCAGCAAAAAACTCCTACACTGCTGCCACCCCGGACAGCATACCTGATGATTTACTTGAGGAAACATCTGATTTACAAAGAGAAAGAGGCTGCTACACCTCTGCCACTACTTGCAAGAAATGCCCTTGCCTCTGCAAAAACCACTTCTACTGCTGCCACTTTAGATGATGTACTTGATGACAACATACTTGATGATAACATACTTGATGATTTACTTTGAGGAAACATCTAATTTACAAGAGAAAGAGGTTGCTACGCCTCTGCCACTACTTGCAAGAAATGTCTGTCGCTTCGGCAAAAACCACTTCTACTGCTGCCACTCAAGATGACGTACTTGATGATTTACTTGAGGAAACATCTAATTTGTCAAACCAAAACAATTTGCATCAGCCTCTAGAAATGAAGGCTGCATCTAATGAAAATTCAATCTTCTTCTCTCCGTCTGTCAGTAAGTCGAAAGTTTTGGATTGACTTTGATGCATCGTCGGATACAATTTAACTGCTTGTAACTTTACCAAACCTCAACCACGTATCTTTATTTGTTGTGCTTAATGCAATACAAGGATGTATACTTCCAAGCTGCTACATGGATTCTGTGTTTTACAAGTAAAAAAATATTTAGGCATTTCCAATGTTACATCTGCTGCTAAGGTTTTCAACCACTCTGCCATGCATTTTCTTTTGACACCTTAGATATTCAATAACGTATTTCCCACCTTTCCATGTACTAATTTAGGTGGCCTGTCATGTAAGAGAGGTGAGATGTAAATAAGTGGTTCCATGTGATGCAAAGAAGTCTTTTTCCTCAACCCCAGCAGAAAAATGCCAACATGTGTTACCAAGAACCAGCTGTGCACTTAAATTTGCAGAAGTCAACAAGGGCATGACAAGTTCTGTATCATTTTGCCTCCATTACATTATGAAAGACAAAAAATTGCCAGAGCAGAAGTCAGGCTGGCATCACAAATAGAGAGAGGTAGAACTTGATCTTCCAATCTCCTTAAAGTTCCACAAATCATTGGAAGGAGAAGAAAACAGCTAAAAAAAAAAAATCCACTGTGTATTTCTTTCTTTCTATAACAAAATTATAATCTCAAATCTAAAACAGGAAAAAAGAAAAAGAAGAAGAAAAAGAAAAAAAGGAAAAAAGAAAAGGAAATCAATTAGTTAGCTAGACAAACACAAAATTGCAGAAAAATCAAAGCCATAAGGCTCCAGCTTCTTTCAAAATAGGAACCAATTCTCCAGAAATATGAGCAGCCATAAGTTTATCCAATCCACCAAACAACTTTCCACCAATAAAAAGAGCAGGAAACTGTACTTTCTTCTTACTCCCCTTTCCACCATCATTGCAGATCATTTCCAATTCTTCTAAGACACTAATCTCATCAGCCTCATCAATCTCATAAACTGCTGGATTCACACCAAGCCCTAGAAGCAAACGTTTCGCTACAAGGCTCATGCAGCATCCACGTCTAGCAAACACTATGATTGCATTTTCTTGCACCATCTTGCTCATATTTCCTGACCCTTTTAGCACTTCTTGAGTTGCAACCACCCCACCATTGTTGTGGCGGGCAATAAGTTGAAAAGGGCTTATTAGAGGCTTGTTGTTGGTGTATAAAGGTGGCCATGACTTGTAAGGTATTGCCTGCTGCATGGTTAAAGACACAGAGAGACAGAGAGAGGAGAAGGTTTTGTGTATGTTGAGCTATGGTGCCTAGAAATGGCGAGAAGAGAATGGTATATAAGAAAATGGAGAGGGGATGACTTGATAAATATGAAAGAGTCAGGCGTCAACGGCAGTTAGCCTTATTTTTTTGGTTACACGCTGCATGATGGTTGTGGCTTACGTTTGATTTGTGTCATCCTTCACTATTTGCATTTATTTATTTTTAAATTAGAGCATGTAATGTTGCTACGCCTTTATCTTCTTGTCTCAATGATAAATGTGTTTGTTCTCGAATTATCGTATTGGATTTGATCTTAGCACACTCCGAGGAAGATAATTTTTTTTGTTGATCGCTTGTCGGATAATATCAAAGTTATTAAACTAACATTAACCTCGGTTGTTTTTTTAATTATAAATCAACTAAATTAACTTAGAATAATCTAAACCCATATTATTTCGAGTTTTTTTAAAATATTATTTATAAAATATATGTTTAAGTAATGCATTGCAATATGTTTTTGTAAAAATATGTTTTAATTAAAAGTACATCGAAATAATATTTTTTTTATTTTTTTAAATATAATATTAACACATTAAACTATAAAATTTAATGTTTTTAAAGATAAAAAATAATTTAAAAAACAGTTTAAATTGTGTTAGCAAACATAATCAAAATTGAATAGAAGGTATGACTTTCAACTAAATTATATATATATATATATATATATATATATATATATATAGATTTGAAAATAATTTGAAAAACAGATTAAATTGTATTTTTTTTTCTGTTTCTTTAGTTTGAAGGGAAAGAATTTATCTAGATTTAGGTTGGTTTACATATTGATGTATAAAAGTACTATTTAGCATCCCATTGCTCTTTCTTAAAAGTCACTGCTTTTTATTTGATTAGATCTATTTATGGGCCAGGCGTGAATATTGATTTCTTTACAAATTGTAAACGTCATTTTTTTATTCAAATTTTAATAATTATGAGTTGTTAGATTGAGTTTTAAGTAAATTTATTCTCTAAGTTATTGTTTGAGTTTCAATCCAAACATCGAATCAAGAAGAACATATATAGCTAATTCCAATGAGGTAAATTATGTGAAATCCAAGTCTCTCTCCCTCTTTCACCATCTTACTTGTATTAAATATATAATACTTTAAAATACTTTTTTTTTTGTTTTTGACATACTTTTATCGCAATTAAAAAATACAAAAAAATACATTATTTAATATTTTTTAAGATAAAAGTATTTTTTAAACATATTTAAACGCAATTCTAAACACAGAAACAAAACAAATGATGCTTTAATGTTAATCTTTGTTTAAGAATGTTTTTATTTAAGTTTAAAAATATATATTCTTGTTTCTTTCTTCTTTTCTTCTTGTCTATCTCTTCTATACAAAATAATTATTAACAATTACGCATGGAGCACACTATAATTTATTCCCAATATACTTATATCTAAAAATCATTAATCATTATTATTAATTAACTACTTAATCTCTTGCCACGTATTTGACCATACACGCAAAAGAAAAATGCCGCTGGCGGACGGTGGGCGAGAGCTGACGAAAGCCAGCGACAAACTTTAGCCTCACAGACGCATCATCACGAGTCCGCGTGACGCCAAACCCGGGACCCTCCACGTGGATCAGACAGCCCTCTCCCGCGGTTATGACGTGGGGTGACGTCATAAAAAATGCCCACGTGTTCCAAGTTTACGGATGTATGATTGTGCGCTTCGCGGCTGCTCCGTGGCTTCTTTAGAAAAAGATAAAAAGTAGTCTGTGGAGTACATCCTTGAAAATAATTTTGTGTCCAAGTTCTATAATATATAATAAATAAATAATTTAAAAGACAATGTATTTTTTATTTTTAACTATTTCTTTAAAAGATCTTGAATTTACTTATCAAATTGTGGTACCATCCAATTTATACATTAAATGAAGTCACGCCTATTAACAATGTGTCTCGATACTGATAGTTGTAGAAGAGACGGAAATAAAAGAGAATGAAAAAAATATATTTAATAATGGTGTATAAGATAGAATAAATAAATAAATAATCTATTTTATTCTTAATATGTATTATTATCAAACTTATATATTTTAAAAAATAATTAGATTTATTTGTTTTTACTTTTTATTTATATTAAGGGTTGAGATTTATAATATTATAATAACTTAGTTATAAAATTCGATCGGGTCCAGTGAGTCAAACTGAGACTTGAACTGGTTTAGGTTTAAAAAAAATAAAAAAATAATTGACTCAACCTGACACGATCAAAATCTCGGCCGACCTCAAAGTCGAGTTTTGAAACTATGATAATAACTATTTTATTTTTATGTTAACTTGGGTTAACCCGGTTTGTCCCTTAACTCCCATGCCCCGGGCCTTGGCCTATGTCGAACTCTCGAGTTAGGTTTTAAAACTATGACCCGGGTCGACCCGTGACTTGTCCCGATTAAACTTCTAAGTCTGGTTTTAAAATTATAATAATAACAATTTTTGTCTTTACGTTGACTTGAGTCAATGGTTAACCCTACCCTTGTCTTGTCTCGAGTCGAGCCAAAACTAGTTTTAAAATTATAATAGTAATCACTTTTATTTTTATGTTGACTCAGGTCAACCCGAGTTGATGCACTCGACCAGTTAGTTGATTCTTGTATTTAATCGACTCTTAAGTGGAGTTTTACAATAACGATGATAACCACTCCTTTTTTATCTTTGATAATTTTAGAATTGAAAGGTTTTTACAATAATATTTTAAAAATATAAAATAATAAATATTATCTCGAAAAACATATTCTCTCTATATCTATTTTCTCAGTATATCTTCAACCAAACCAATTCTCATTTTCTTTATTTTTATTATTTATGTTTAGAAACAATAACCAAACACTATAATAAATATTAATTTTTTTATTATAATTATCAACAACACACAACCCTCAAAAACTATAACTAGTGCAACTTTTACAATGACTGATTTTCACTGTCTTTAAATAATTAAAAAACTATAGATAGTACGTATAATGATCATCATACCTTTACATGAACATGCTTTGTGAGTTCAAAAGATATATAAATAAACAACCTTAAAATCCATGGTAAGAGATCTTTTAGCGACAAGAAACTCTTCTTCTTTGTCTTTAAACTAGACTGTTTAGACATACACAATTAACGTAGCCTTGATGAAAGCTATTTTCCTCCACCATGGATGTTAACTTGAGCTTCGAATATGATTCCCTTGAACCTTTTAAAACCTTGTTTTCTATGTATTAATTTGTGCTACTCAAGTATATAATATTTCCAACCTATTTAAAATCTATCTATCAGTTTTGAAAACAACTTGATTTTCGTGAGGTTTTCGCATTAACCATCTATTTAAAATTAATTAGGATATGAATCATGATCAAATTAGACAATCTCCATGATACTTAAATAAATATAAATGTACACATTGATATATCTTTTATCTAAAAATAAAGTATGATTCATAAGATTTATTTACATAAGTTCTACCTTGCCAACTCAACATAGTCGATCAGTTTTTATAAAAAAAATGCTTCAATTGGCGGTGATGTGAGAATAAAATCCATTATTTATAAGATAAACATGAATTTATTTGTGAGAAAAGAGAGAGATGATAATTTTAATTAAAAAAATTAATCACCACATAGTTTTTTATAAAGTTAAACTAATTAAATGTCTTAGATCAATTAAAAGAAAATTATAACTCGCATACATTTAATTAGTTTAATTTTATAACTCAAAGTTGTTGAGTTATAAATCACTACCACTACTATAGTTAGAATATTTTGATTCACTATTTTTCACAATATTATTCTTAGATCAATAAGTGAGTTCATGAGAGCTTTTTATCAATTTCTTCAATGGCAACCTTCGAGTTGGAATAACTACATCACCTTGTCCTTTAATTTCTCTTGTCACAGGTAGCTTTCCAACCCTTTTTTGTTTACAATTTTCAGAGGGGTGTTGCTAGGAAGCCACTTGTAGTTTTCTTTTCTTTTTTAACACAGCCATATATTTGACAAATTATACACTTACAAAACAATTCAAATCATACCTGGCTCGGGCGGATCAATATATTGATTTATTGATCTAGTCTGAATTAATTTTTAAATTAAATTCAATAGAAATTAATCTAGTTGATCAACAGAATGAACTCTCAATCTTATTAACATTTAATTTTATTTTTAAAATAAAATTAAAAAATAATATATTTTTTTAAATCTCAAAATGATAATGTTTATAATTAATCCAGATCAACTTAAATTTACTTGTCCAATCAATAATTTAGATCTTACATCGAGTATTTAGTTAGGTTAAGTTTAATAATAACTTTAACATCATCATCATCATCATCAAGGGAAAAAAGATTGGTAGACTAGAAATTAAATCAATAACATAATCTTTGATCTTGTTGAAATATGGGAATTGTAGGTGCACTAGTATTTTAATTGCAAAGCAAAATAGCTGTCGAGATGCATCATTGGCAACCAAAATTGGCCAACATATCCACGTAGCTAAGTTTTATAGGAGCATGAACAAGCTGCCTAACATTAATTCAAGACCTGAAAAATCAAGAAGTGACCAAGAAAATACAATTGTCAACACGCAAGGATTTGGGAAATTCCAACCACCTCACATCAGATCCTTACCTCAATATCTAATCCTAAGATTAAGATAAATTAATCTCAATTATTAAAATGGTATATATGGTATGATAAAATTAGTAACATATTGTAAGAGGAAAATATCCATCGGTCACGCGATTGATTAGGTGATAAATTGAATTGTTGTCTAATATACTATAATCTAATCTTTAAAAGTTAGGTTTGATCATAGCTCAGAAGATTTGCTCACTTAAAAAAAAAAATTTTAAAAATACCTTTTAATTTTAAATTTAAAAATAAACAACCATGAATGCATCATTGAGGATGTGAATAATTTACTTAAGACCAAATTAATGAATAAATTACCTAATACAATAAAAACACTTAGAAAAAACTCCTTTTTTTCAAGTTTCAATTTAGCCACCTCTTCTCTTTTTTTCTATTTTTTTTTCCTTTCAATTTTATTTTTTTTTTCTCAATTTCATACTTGAGCATATTTTAACAATCATTTAGGTTGTCATTTGGATTGACCAAGTCAATCGAATTACGTCAAGACAATTCTTACATGGTTTAATTTTAAATCTGGGTTAAGTAAAGAGTCATATTGAGATGTTTTTTATGTCAATTTCATCTTCAGATTTTTTTTATTAGTCATTCGAGTGTTCTTTTAGACTGACTAAGTCGATTTAGTCATATTAGGACAACTCTCACATGATTTAATTTTAAACCCATATTAGATAAGAAATTAGGTTGTAAAGTTTTTTCTATCAATTTCATATTATTGTTTCTCAATTTTATTTTTATAGTTTTTTTTATTGGTCGATCAAATTACTTTTAGATTGGTCAAGTCAATTAAGTCACGTCGAATCAATTAACATATGGTTTAATTTTGAATCTAAGTTAGGCAAGAAATTGAATAGAAGAATTTTAAAGTTGAGACAAGAAATTGAATTAGAGGTTTCCACGGCTGATTAACTAGTATCCCTACTAAATTATGTTGACTCAAGACCATTTGCATTAAATCAAACCTTAATTAGATTAAGATCAGTCAATCTTGACGGTTTTAATATATGTTTTGTTCCCCATCATGGAAAGATTTATATAAATCTTGCACTCCGCGCAGGGAGAATAATGGAGTCGTGTGATTAGATTGAGATGCCTCGCAAAAACACACACCTTTATTTTTATTTTTATTCTTTGGGGCACTAAACTCCTTAGGCAATACTTTATACGCAGTCAAGGACGCGTAAGAAACCCATCATCACATGAATGAAAGAAAGTGTTCCGCTAGCTTGTCATCACAATATGTTACCAATCAATGCACGCAAAGGAAATTGCATCTTTTTTAATAACAGACATTACGAACAATCAATGCAACAATTTGTAATTTCCAACTCCTATTGATCTTACCTAAGCATTTATTCATACATTGGCAAATGGAATTGGAAGAATAATCATCTGATACCAAGGACAATATGGAAAAATAGTCCAATATTTGTCTAAAAAATGGTTCCATTGAGGAGGTTCCCCTTGGAGCTGCACAACTCCATCAACATAAGTTTTTTGAAGCCAAATATAATCCCTTGTTTGTCTCAAAAGATAATTATGCATTTGTTTCACTAATTAGTTCATGAGACATCCCAAATGGATAGCTGTGAGAAACAAAACTTTACGAGGGGGTGTAGGCATGTTGACAATATGTTTAACTACATGAGCCTATTTCTTCCCAGTGGTCTCTAACTCCATCTTCTGAAGGTTCAACAGCAAATCACCGGAATCAAGGAAAACCTTGTTGGCTGAATTTGAGATGGTATGTGCAATTTCTCTTGCGGCTTCAATCTTCCTTAGAGTGATAAATGCAGGATTGTTGGCAATAGCTTGACCAATGAGCTGAGCACTGGTGGCCTCTCCCTGTAATCCATAGAGGATAAATGATTAAAGAGAGGAAAAGGGGGTGGAGGAGTGCAATTTTCAAATGCAGGTCGAATGAAAACAAGAAGGCCTTTGTCCAAAAATAGATCAAGATTTCTTCTGTCTCACCTCGGCTCTGATAACAGCACTTTTCTTGTCTTGTTCAGCTTTTTCCACAATAAATTTAGCTCTTTCAGCTTCTTGTGCGGCCACTTGTTTGGCTTCGATGGCTGCGGTAAATTCTTTCCCAAATGTCAAGCTTGTAATGGACACGTCATCGAGTGCAATGTTAAAATTGACCGCTCTTTCTGTCAAAATCTTCCTTATTTCTCTACTAACAGCCTATAAAAAAAGATAATTAGGCAACAAAGAATGATGCATATGAACAGCTACGTACACAAAAAAGAACAGCCAATATATCCAGAAGACAATGCTAAAGTGATGGAGAAACTAAAGACAGATCAATATCTTCCATGATTCTCTAACAACAGCCAACAGATGCCTACTGTTAAATTGATGCCTGACTGAAGGAACAATATAATCATCCGAACAGCCTATAAAAAACCAAAGTCAATAGAGAATGGTGCCTGAACAGCAACATGCACACAAAAGAAAGAATGACCAAATTGCAGCTTCTCTTGCTTTTGGTTTGTACTTATATTATAATATATGTGTCTCTCTCTGTGTGTGTGTTTTATTTTCAATATAACCATACTTTCAACAACATAGTTAACTAAACACTTCTACATGTTTTTCACTGCTCTAATACATTACTGTAAAAGCTTACACCACCACCGCTATTGCCACTCTCAATGCCAAATACCCACTTAATAGTGCAAAATAATGAAAAGCTAGAGAAAATATGAACATTATCTTCCCTAGTTCTCTACTAATAGCCTACACAGAACTAAGGGTCAGTCAACATGCTATCAAATAGATGCCTTAGCAACTATATACACAATACTAATGAAAAGGTTATTTCAACAAATTTAGGAATTATGGAGAATCTACAAAAATAACATGTTAAATAAAGACTTCCCCTTGCTGATCAGGTGAATGAAACTGATAGTGTTAGTTTGCACCAGGATTTGAATGCTTAGTAATTATTACCTCTCTCTGAGTGATGAGCTGACTGGCATTGTATTGTGCAACCACAGCTTTCAGTGTTTCATGAATGATAGAAGGCAAAACTCTTTCATTATAATTCTCACCAAGGGTTCTATAAATTTCAGGTAGCTGGTCTGCCACAGGACGAGTAAGAACTCGAAGCCCAATCTTGACCTGTTAAAAATTTTAAAACCAATTCAGAAAGAAAGATTGCAAGGGTTTTAATATAATGCATAAAGATAGAAAACTAAAGTCAATAGATTCAGAGTTCTCAGCAACCTATTTGAGTGCATCAACAAAAGAAGTGTTGTCCAAAAGAGTTCCAGCAAAAATCTATAATAAGATTTTAAGGAAATATGAAAGGCATAAGACATCTACCATTTGGAGATCACGGCTCCCTGAAGTACTCTCTACCAGATGGGGTCGTGCACGAACATCATAAATGACGGGCCTTTCAAACCATGGAACCATAAAGTGTGTCCCCTCAGGATAAACCTGGTCATTGAACACACATTGAACAACACATATTTGAACACATAATAAAATACAGAAGTAAAAGGCATAGTATCAAGATTACAAATGAAATGATGGTGGGGGGAAAATACCATCCAGTATAAGTCCAACAACTGCATTGTTAAATTAATCATGATTTGAGAATCAAAACTCTAGTTTCAAGTGGCCAGCCCCTCTACCCCAAACTCAACCATTGAAGCGGGGACCAACCACCCCAACATGAGTCAAGAAGCATTTAAGAGTGCATGAAAAGTGTAACTGATTGAAACAGAAGATAATACAATTAGACAGTCATCCGAAGAATAATTGTGATCAAGCTGGTCCACAGAGGCTTTATATTCTTCGGAATATATTAAATCACCAAGCAAATAATTTCCATTCTTATATCCATATCAAGTATTCTGCTACACTGATTTCCAAATACAAAGACAAAATCACAGAACACGGAATGGTTTCAACTTCACCCACCATTATATGGCATTGTTGAAGGTAAGAAATGCAAAAGCGATCAACATATTTCTCATTAGCAAACAATATCAATAAGTCTGTTCCAAAATACATTGATTAAGGTTGCAAAATGTTAAAGAAAGCAGCCCGATATGTTAAATAGCAGATTTGGCAGTACATATAACATGAGCATCAGCCAATCAGAAAAGGGTCATCATGAAAACAAAATATGAGGAGCAAGCCAGATTTGACAACAAGCAAAATAAACAACCATCATTAGCTTTACAAAATTCTTGGTGTAGGCCACAGTAAGGAAATTAACCTTGTCTTTGACACCAACTATACGGTTGAACATGATTGCTCTATGTCCACCATCAACGTTGTAAAGACTGTTGGCAGCTCCATACAAACCAAGCCCACCAATAACTCCAAGCTTAATCAGAGTTCCAATGGCACCACCACCCGGCAAATTGGGTACTTTCACATTCTTGAAATTCATCTAAGAACACAAAATCACTCACGTTAACAAGGTCAAACCAACAACGAACCAAAAGCAAACAACAATGTCGGCATCATATGTAATCAAAAAGCTTGTTTATTTCCCATTTTCACATTTCCTACTCTACAAAACAAAACCAAAAAAACACATCAAGGAAACTCAATCTAGACCTCAAAATTTTATAACTTTGCTTTCTGGGAACACAAATTTTAACAAAATAAACAAAAAAGTAATAAAATCTCGACTTACTAGAAGCAAATAAACAAACCCATTAAAGAAAGGAGAGAATTTGTTAGGTTATTAACGGAAATGAAGCAAGAGGAGCAAGATTTAAGCTTATAGAACTCTAGTTTCTTAATTTTAGTACAAAATGAAAAGAACCTAGTTGAAACAACCTACAAGATACTGATATCTGATGCCAGAAGCATTCACAAAATACTAACAAAGAAATGCTTTTGAAAAGAAAATGAAAGAAACAAAGAGAAAAGGAATGATAACCCACCTTCGATGGAGTCTTCTAGAGAGAGAGAAAGGGGTTTAGGGTTTATAGCGCCGAGAAGAAGAGAGAGACAGAGAAGGGTTTTGGGTCTTTCAGCGAAACATTGTGAAAAAGAGAGAGCCTTGCTTGAGCAGAGGGTCAAGGAATTGGGCCAAGTAATTTTTGGTTTTAAGAAGCCCATCTTTTATCTCTTCTTCTTGAAGGCTAGACCCTAAAATAATAATAAAAAAAAAATCATTGCAATAGATAAATTAAATTACGAGTTTACTCATATAATCATAAAATAATAATAAAACTCATATAATCATCTAAATTTAACTAGATTAATATTTAAAATTACTCAATAATAAATTTAATTTGAACTAAGTTTCGAGTCTATAAAACTTGATATCTCTAAATAATATATATATATATATATATATATATATATATATAGCATTGAGTTAGTTTATCCATACCATACCTAGTTGACCTCTTTAATATATTTGATTTGTTGGCATTAAACAACCAAGTTGGTATTAGTTGTGAAAAATTTAAGGGTTATTCTTCTTATTTAAATTATCATAAATTTGATCAAATTAAATTATTATTCTATAACTAGATTAGATTGATAACAGTAATTTATTTATTTTCTGTAATCAATGATTTGAAGTCAAAATTTTGTAGCAATTCAAGGGCTTTAAAGGAAAATCAAATCAATTAAAATTTATACTTTTTAATAAATTGCAATGAAAATATTAGTGTCCGGATGTGACTATACTTGAAAAATCTGGCCAATAGATCATGAATCAAGGTTAAAGCTATATTGTTTTGAAAATATTTTTTAAAATTAAATCTGTTTTTTTTCACATGTTATATCATATCATAGAATAACTTGTTAGAGTCAATTTACCAAGTTAATTTATTATTTATTTTAATATGTGTTAGATATTGTAATATAAAATATTTTTTACTTAAAAGTACATTAAAATAATTTTTTTTATATTTGAATAAACACATCACTATTATTAAAAAATATTAAAAAAAATTAATTTAATATTTTTTAAAATAAATATATTTTAAAAAAACATTTAAAAATAAAAATTACTGGGAGGTTTTAATATGAAACCTACTCGGGTTAGCTTCTGAGTCAACAATTAAGGTTTAGATGTTGATTAGGAATATGATATATATTATTTTTTTAAAATATTTTTTTTTAAAATATGTTAAAATATTTTTTTTATAATAACATATTAAAATAATATAAAAATATTTTAAAAAATTCAAATAAAAAAAAGAAATTACCTGTAACAATGGATGTGACCCTAGAGGAGCCAAGTCAGCAAAAGTAAAATAAGAATCAAGATTTCGTTATCCACTTTCAGACATTGCAGGCTCCTCAATCATTTTTATCTCAAGAAAACCAAAAACGAAAAAAAATGGCTTCCTCTTCTCCTTCATCTCTTCTGCTTCCACCTGGTAATTAATCAATCTCTTCTTCACCTTCTGAACCACTTCATTGTTGCCATCACGTTCATTTTTCACATTTATCGTGGATGCAGGTTCTTCTTCTGGCAAAACTACTAAAAGACATGGCACTATTAATGTCTTTGACAAAGTCCAAGGTTTGATGAACATTAATGTGCAATGCTCAAACTTGGACCTTAGAATTAGAGCAAGAGAGAAGAAGGTGGATACAAGTTTGATGAAGAGAAGAGATCATGTAATTAGGCTGGCTTTAGGGGTTTCAAGTCTTTGTAATATAGGCTTATTTGATGATATTGCCAAAGCAGCTGGATTGCCACCAGAAGATAAGCCAAGATTATGTGATGAAAACTGTGAGAAAGAGCTTGAAAATGTATGGTGAGATTATTACATGGACCCCCTTTTCTTAATTTTGATAAGATTGTTAAGACTGGTCATTTTCAAATTCTGGGTTGATTAATCCTCTTTGTTGATGAAGGTGCCAATGGTGACTACACAGTCTGGATTGCAGTTCAAGGATATTAAAGTTGGTCAAGGCCCTAGTCCTCCAGTTGGTTTTCAGGTAAATTAACTGAGAAATCATGTTTTGATGCTCTAGTGACCACTTTCCAGCTTCCAAAACTCACCAATTGACCTATCAATTGTGGGCCAAATCCATGTTTCTTGGTCACCTTTCCCACCAGAAGGAGCATTCAGTTTATATATATATATATGATTGCTCAATTTTCAGACGTTGCTTGGAAAGAATTAGCTAGGCTTGCACATAAATTTCTTCTGTATCAAAAACCAACCAGGACAATAAGCAGATCTTCAATTCATTCACTTTATTTGTATCATTAGTTACAGGAATTGGCCATTAGGCTAGGTTTACTGGTTGATCAGTTTGGCTAAACATTACTTGGATTCAATTTTTCTTTCACTTGTCCACCCCATCTAATGGCAGTATCATTTATACTCACAGGTTGCTGCTAATTATGTTGCCATGGTTCCATCTGGGCAAATTTTTGACAGGTACATTGTTGATTTTATGATCAGTAGTGATGTCTAATGATAAAATTCTGGATGATGGAATACGTTGCGAAAAAATGGATGAAATTTAGTGTCTAGGTATAAAGGGGGCAGGGCAGAGTTGCCAACTGTGGTGGGTTTTCGGCCTATGAGAACTTGCTCAATTTCAAACATTGTTTGCCTTTCATTTTGCAGTTCATTGGAGAAAGGGCAGCTCTATATCTTTCGTGTTGGCTCCGATCAGGTAAGCTCCATAATTGTAATCCATGTTAAGCTTGGCCCTGTGCCACTGATCATGAAAGTGAGTTTGCTGCTTTTAGCTTCAAGTCCTGCTTAACATTGCAAATTCTGATTTTGCTCTGTCACCTCCTTAAATCAAAATATGTTTAGTTATCCTTTTAGATAGGTTTCGGTAGTTGTTTACGAATCCAATGGTGGATTGGTGATGCCATATGTTCTTTATGTTGTTGAATAATCTCCAAATTCCATTACATGGTAAGCATTGCATAATGCAATAAAGTCATACTCTGATGACTGGTATATGTGGAACCAGAAAATGCACTGCCATTGATTTTCTTTTCAATTTGAATGACTAGAATAGGTGATCAAGGGACTTGATGAAGGGATCCTGAGCATGAAAGTTGGAGGGAAGCGGCGGCTCTACATTCCAGGACTGGTAATTTATTCTCATCTTACTCAAAAAATTGTAGATAGTTGCAGAATGTTAGCCAAGCAGCTGCCTTGGTCTAGGTAAGATGGAAATCCTATATTGGACCAATGATACATTATAAGACTTGATGGTCTCACCGTTCTACGTTATGCGTTGTCTTGAGATTTAAAGAGCTAGTTAGGAGCAAATTCCAAAACTTGATGCATAGATCCATACATATCAGTCTATGTACAGCCATCACGAGATGCGATGGTCTCACTGGTAGACATCATCTTTCAACATGTATTCTTGACAACTAAACAATAATCTCTATTTGTAATCAAGCTTCTAATTATGTTGTTTTCATGGCTTATTCATGTTTCTAGTTGGCTTTCCCGAAAGGACTCACTTCAGCTCCAGGAAGGCCAAGGGTGGCACCAAATAGTCCTGTAGTTTTCGATGTCAGTTTGGAATACATACCAGGCCTTGAAGTGGAAGAAGAATAAGACTTGCATAATCTCCATCTCCCATTTCTTATTTCAGCCTTGCCTCTCTCCCCTTACATGATCTCCCCAAACAAGGTTAAAAATGTGAGTTCTTGAATTGTATGCCTCCCATTACTTCTTTCCCCCCCCTCCTGATATTATACAAATTGAGAGCGTTCGTTTCTTGATGCAAGTTTTTGAGCATTCACAGCCCATACCATTTGGTCTGGTCCAGGTTTCTTGTCAGATTAAGTGGGAGTTCACTCGGTGGAGCCGGTCAACTTGATAAGTCAAATCATGACCAAATTGAACCAGTTAAAACCTAGATGAGAGCTCACTTGAATTTTGTTTACAACAAAATCTTTTAACTTTTTTTTTAAAAATATTGTTTTAATTGACCCGAATTAACTTGTTTATTTTATCATCCAAATTATATATAGGTCGGGCAAGTTTTATAAAAATAGCGAACTATATCAAGAAAATTCAGTAACCTTCATTGTTTTGATATGTAAAACCAAAATCAATCACTGTGCATATTTTTTCCATGCTAACATGTTTATTATCAAGATTTATCATTAGGATAATTTGGAAATTATGTCAATGGGAATTCTCCTTCCAATGAAGGACAACTAGACGACAGTGCGTTCAACCAAATGACTCATCGGTGAGGCTCTTGTGCTACCCTGCATGTGATGCCAAGTCGTTGACATTTTTTACTGGTGTAAATTTGTATGAAAAACTTTTTTTATCTTAATTAATTTATGGTTTTAAGATTTGGCTCTCTCTCTGTTTTTTTTTTTTATTCTCTCTCAAGTTCAAATCTTAGCACTAAAACATTAAAAATAAATTATATTTCTTGAAAAAATGCATCATGTCAATACAAAAGAGTTTCCACATCATTTTGAAATAATATTTAGTCGCAATTAAGTTTAAGCTTTAATTTTACTAATTTTATGTCCAAAACATTCTCTCCATGAACACATGGTATAATTAATTAAGGTCAACAAGATTCATCTACTCACCGAAGAAATGGCTAAATCCTTCAAATTTGGTTTGTTTTATTGGTGGCCAACTAGCTAGGAAGGATGTTTACCCCAAGAAAAGATTATATTTAGAATGAAGTTTCTCCATTTCTCAATCTAGAAACTCAGAATACGTACAGAGCCTAGCCCAGATGGGAGGCTTTCATTTCGGTGTTGATTATTATTATTATTATTATTATATGGGTTTGAGTCATGTTACTTGAATCATAAGCTCATAAAGAATGGACATGATGATATTAGTTCACACATTAATTAAAAATGGTAAAAGTTTTATCTTTTGAGTAAAAGTTATTAAACTCTTAACGGTTTCGAGTTTAATGGATTAATTTGAATTTATTTAATTTATTTAAAATTTAAAATGATATTATTTAAAAAAAATTAAAAAAAGTTTACATGTGACCAGATTCACTGGATTGAAGATTATATAACTTGAATTTTTAATTAGATCACAACAATAAACTCCCCTCTATTTTTTATAAAACTCGACCCAAGCTAAATTCTGAACTTACTCGACGAGCTGATTCATAATTGGTTGAGAAGTTGGATAATTAAGGATGGTTCAAGTCTCCTCTCCTCTCCTGGAATACCTCTTGCTCCAATCAAGGTACAATATTAATTTTCTTGTTGATGTCCAAAGAAAGAATGTTGTGACAGAAGTTTCTCAGTGAAATCACAGTTAGGTCTAGATTAAGGACCGGATGATGGACTCCAAAGCAGCTGTTAAAAGGGATCCCTCTAGCTCCACAGGCACTTCTGAATTTGTAAGCCAAAATGTTAGTTAATTAGGTAAAAAGGGTGATCATCAAAACCTAAATCCTTAAAAAAAAAAAAAAAAAACATCCCATGCACTTGTAAACATCACAAAGTCTTTACAAGCTCACCAACCTTTCTTCTATTAGCACTAAATTAAGTTACAAATTATATATTCATTGAAAAATTATTGAAATTCCTTGTAAAATCAAGAAGCCCAACGCACAATTAACGGAGGATATGTCCTTGTTTCAATCCTTAATTAATCTCTACCTAGCCTTTATTCAATCCCAAGTATATATATATATATATTGGGGCTTAATTTCCCTTGAACAATAACAATCAGCTTAATTTAATATAACTCCACCCACTCTCAATATTAATTATTTCCATGTGACGCTAAAAAAATATTCTCGAATAATCATTTTATATGTTAATTTTCGACCATCTTGAAAATACACTTCATCACATCAATATGATATTTAATAAATTCTTATAGGTATAGATATGACGGTTTAAACTCAAAGAATCAAGGAAAGTAACAAATATTACATGGCCAATTCCTTGAGATTAATTAATATTAACCATTATAATAATACAAGGTTGTAGGCAATGCTCGCTCTATATAGGGCTGGTTATTTAAAACCTTTTGTTCCTAAGTCTTTATAAAAAAATAAAATAAAAAACAGAAAAATTAAGATGACTTCTTTGGAGAGAACATAACACCATCTCTCCTTGTCCAAATACTACATTAATATCCTTTATACTCTTAAGAGAGAAATAATAATAATAAAAAAAGGATTATGCTAGGTGGGTTATAAGTAGAAGTTGTAGGTTAGAAACTTGCAAAGATGTTGAAAGGATCCCTTCAACCTCCCTCCCTCCCCCCCTCCCTCCCTCCCTCTCACGAACACAGCACACAAACATAAACAACATATTAAGATACGCCTATAGGTAAATGACTTGTAACAGTTTGTTAGCCTAGACGTTGCATCAATATCTGGTAAAGGTCGGTCCAAACCCTCCCAACTCCCTAACGAATTCATCGAATCATTTCTCATCTTCTCCTTATATATTTTCTTTCCCTACTTGTCTTGTTTGCCACCAGATTATCACCTCATCGCCATCTCTTGCTCTCTTTGTATATATATTCTCTTCGAAGAACGGGAAAGGAGCTAGGGTTTTCAAGTTTTGTGTATATTAACTCGAGCTCTGAACATGTATAACTAGGGTTTTTTTTTCTTACGACTTTTGCTTGTTGTATTAGTTAGGAGATCATCATCAGATGTCTAGCAGAGGCCATTGGAGGCTGGCTGAAGATGAGAAGCTTCGCGAGTTGGTGGAACAGTATGGTCCACATAATTGGAACTCCATAGCCGAAAAGCTTCAGGGAAGATCAGGTGAGAATTAAACCAAAATGATTTTGTATTAATCCATTCATGATTTTCCAATTGATATGGTTTATTTGTGCTAGGTTTAGGGATAATTGAACTGGTCATGTTTGGTTTTTTATTTAAAAATTTATGCAAGAAAAACATGAAATATATATACTTTGTAGAAAAAGAAATATTAAATATGATTTGACTAATAACTAACTCAAAAATTGTAAATTAAATCAGGGAAGAGTTGTAGGTTGAGATGGTTTAATCAGTTGGATCCAAGAATCAACAGAAGCCCTTTTACAGAAGAGGAAGAAGAAAGGCTTCTTGCTAGTCATCGGATTCACGGCAATAAATGGGCTGTTATTGCAAAGCAATTTCCTGGTCGTACTGATAATGCAGTGAAGAACCATTGGCATGTAATCATGGCAAGAAGATGTAGAGAAAGATCGAAGATTCATGCAAAAAGAGCATCTCAATCGCTATTAGTCAACGAGCAGAAACCTTCCTTCTCAAATCAAGATGTGAGGATCATGAATTGTGAGCCAAGGAACAATGCTCCATCATTTGTCCACAAATACTTTGAAAGTTATTGTGATCATTATCATCATCCCTTCACTCGCAACTATCCATCAATTTGCAAAGATTTATACAGCCAAAATCCTAGCCATTGTGAAGGTAATTAACTACAGAAGATCACCATCAAACATATAAGAATTACACTCTTAGGTTGAGAAATCTTTTTTATGGGCACTAGCTTGAGTTTCATGGAAAAATTATTGGTGGATTTTTGTAACATGTAGTTGGTATAGGTTGCAATGAGTTAGTATCTCAAAACAAAAAATTATAAACAGAAGAAACAGAAACGTATTTAAAATATATATCTATGATATTTTTAAAGTGAATTTCTATCAGAATATATAACAGGGAAACATGTCATCTCTGCTCTCTCTCTATCTCTTCTATTAGTATATATTGTTGTGCTATATCTTTCTTGGTGATTATCTATTTTATATCAGTTTCTTAACGCATTTTTTTTGTGCAAATTAATATTGCAGGTAAAAATCAACCTCTCGAGTTTTATGATTTTCTCCAAGTAAAGACCGAGTCTAGCAAGAGTGAAGTGATAGACAATGCAAGAAGAGATGATGTCGAGGTGGATCAGGAAGCCAAGGAATTGCCTAAGAGCAGGGCTGGTTTTCCATTCATTGATTTTTTATCTGCTGGAAACCAAGTTAGTGGATTATAGGGTCTTGATGATGATATATACAAATGTATGCAACCTTCAGTTTAGAATCATACCTGGATGCTGCACAAATGCATTGACATGTATAATTAGGCAGATATATGTTGAAGAAGACGTATTATACGGTAAGAGGCATATATACTGCAAATAACAGCGCTGTCTGTGTAGAAATTGTAGAGGTTTTAGCACTGCATTAATCAATTATAACAGTTTGGTACAATTCATACATCATGCTGCTCTCTCTCTCTCTCTCTCTCTCTCTCTCTATATATATATATATATATATATATATATATATATTAGATGTACAGTCAGTCGATTTGTACATATGCACAAAACCAAGAATACTGCCATGAAATGTTAGTTTTCTTAACAGTATTCATGATTTATCTATTTCTGATTACAGTAATATTAATAATGGAAGGGCTCCATTCATTTTTGGTGAATAAGGACATCTACCTGTATAATAGAAATGTATTTAATTAAATTAGAGATAAAAATAAAAATATAAAATATATTTATTTTTACAACAGTTGTAGAGTAAATGTTTATATTTTTAATAGAGAAAATGTAGATTGTTTTCTTTGTTTTTGTCCAAAACATTAACCAAACACTGTCGAATTACTGTTTACATGTGCAAGTCGGACAGTTTCATGATGAAAACCATCCTTTGCATCTTCTTTATTTTTCCATAGCTTTTTTGTGTTTTACTACTTTTAGAAGAAGATCATCGGAGAAGATTTTACAAAACTTTTTGCATATGCAAATTGGATAGTTTCATATCCTTAGCATCTCCTTGTTTTCTCCATAGCCTTTTCTTTTTCTTTTTTCTTTTTAGCAGAAGATTTTTATAAAACTCATGATCATCTATAAAAATATAACGATGATATTTCTCCATAAATATTGCATGGTGACTTCCTTTTGGGTTGGGATTGAAAACTTATTTGCTGTGGTTAAAAGCAAAAAAAAAAAAAAAAAAATTTGATCCTTGGACACTCCAATTGATCCTGGCTACTACCTATGTTTTTTTTTTTATTAACGTGTATGTCTGGACCAGTTTGCGTGCAACTCGATTAATCCCACGGGTCCTGAACTTAACGACCATGTAAGTCTCCACTAACCCTGAGGTTTGTAGAATTCAAACCAGTGATCTCTAAAAAACAAATCTAAAACCTGACCAATTAAATTATACCCCTCAAGATTGATTGCTACCTATATTGATTTTATAAGTCACAGACCGACCTATATTTTACTGGGAAAGAAGAGGCAATGTTTTAGGACATTGATGATCTAGAGGATTGATCAGCTAGCTAGTGGCAATGATGATGTAATCAAGCACTCCAGAAAACAACTTCAATTAACCACCTTCAACGATTCAATGGTGTGATTGAATTAAAAATTGTGCATGGCTTTGACAGGACTTGTAACCACCGAATACTTCTGTCTTTTCTTCACTTGTTCATGAATCAACAACGGTCCAGAAAAAAATAATCTTTTTCTTTCATTTGATCAGCAATATACATGATGATATTGCCTTTGTTCACATTATTAATCTCTCCACTTATGTCAATCAATCTGAACGTGTTAGTTTCTTGACAGTGTTTCTAGCTTGGAAGCAACCAACCTTTGAATTATATAGGAGTTTAATCATACCACTTAAGACTTCAACTAATGATGATGTTTAAGAGTCCATTAATTATAAGTAGCGAGGATGAGAGATTCGTGGTTTCAATTTAGAGAGGAATTTAATAATTACTTGTTTCATCATTAGATTTAATTATTTTTAATTTATCTCCTTGTATAGAATTATTATAATTTTCCAACCTGTCGTTTCATTGGGTATTTTCATCTAAATTGATTGAAATACTTAAACCAGATTTAAGTTTCTCATGCGAGGACATTTTCATTCATTTGTATAATAACTTAAATAATTAAGCTATGAGGCTCACCTACCTAATTAAAAGCAATCCATTAATTCAAACCCTAAACTCACCTAATTAAACATGTTTGACATAAAGACAGAAAAGAGTTTATACATACATAGAGTAAAGTGGTTGTTGTTGACATTTCAACATGTATAGAATAGGACCACATCATTAACTAACTAACTAACTAACTAGTACATATGTATTCTAATTAAGTTGTAATAAACTCGATTTCATTTCTTCTCATCAATACGTATCCCATTTATAGACATAGATTCAGCAAGCTCTTCATCTATGGATGCTAAATACTTACTAGCTCATATCACAAACATGAATCACGAATTAAAGATAGCAGTAATTAATGTTGTAGTTTTTGTTGAACTTTGTGGCTGTTTAGTCGTGATTCTTCTTGAAATAAAATTCGTGATTTCTAGCATCTTTCGAATCACATATTGTGGGTAGGTATGCTTTGTCTCAAATCCTAGTCATATTCTAGAAGGGAGTCAAGTGGAAATTGAAACATATAGTTTGGAACTAGTTTGAAGACCTAAACTATATTGTGGTTAGGATTAATTTTTTTTTTTAATGTGACAAGAAACATCCAAGCTACAAAGAATTACATGATATTATTATTAAATTTAATTCAATAAGTTAATCTAAAAAAGAATTAAAGATGAAATAAAAAAAAGATATAATTGATAAGTAAAAACCTTTCGAGACTTGACTCTTTGCTTATCTTAAATTTAAAATTAAATTATATGAAAGTTACTTTGATGTGATGTAATCGACTTGGTTAGTTTAAAGGTAATTCAGATAACTATATATTAAAAATATTAAAGATAAATTTTTTTAAAAATAAAAGAAAAGAAAAGAAAAGCAAAATTGAAAAAAAAAAAAAAAAAAGAGTTCCATTGTTAATTTCAACAATAAAGCTACACAATGAACTAAAAGGTAACTATTGAAAGAGATGTTGTTTGAAGCTGATTTAGTTAATTCTTACGGTATCGTAATGGCTAGGCAAGTTTAATTTGTTGCGGTTGATTAGTTTCTAAAAAAAAACAATTAAAAAAATAAAAAGAATATGAGATATGTTTTCTTTTTCTCTGTTTTTTCCTATTTTGAGAGGGAGAAAAAAAAAACTATCTAAATATTTGTGTTTTACTGAAAATTAAACTTTAAATATTATAGTTCCTCCTTGCTCAGAAACACATTGTATCAACAAAGGTGCTATAACCATATTAATTTCATAGTTTCAGTTATGATCATCGTATTCAAGGCACAATTAATCTGGATGGATTTTCACCAATATATATGTTAGAATCAGGAGCTTGATTTGTTTGCAATAACTGTATATATGCATGCAAGATGATCAAGAGCTAGCTAGCTAGCATGGAGATATCTGCAAATCAAGGACTTGCATGCATGAATCCTCGAGTCTCTTACCAACCTGAACGATAATCAGTCACCTTCCTGCAAGTTATTTCTTCCACTAAAAACAACAGGGCAACCAAACCTCTCACCTCGCAAGACCATATGTGCTTCCTTTCTTCCGCAATCTACAATTAATCCCCTGCACAGCAGCAAACAAAGAGTTTGGTAGTGCTATATATATGTATCTTCTCCCAAACATATTGATCAGCGGTCAAACATCACTCTTAGGTTAAATTAACGAGACTTCTTGTGGGTCTGGCTGGCTGGTGATCCACGACGATGGAGGGTGGATTCTTGCATATTCAAGAGGAAGGTGGAATCTGAAATGTCATAAGTTCGCATAATTCCCACCTATCAATAAATGAGTCATTCTTGTGGGTTCACCTATATATTAATTTTAATATATGCTTCGATTATCATAAGAAACAAATCATAAATATATATTAAGGAAAAAACAAGAAAAAACTAAAGAAAGATTACAATGGTAATTAATATTTAAACCCAAAACCATATGATACATGCCCCATGTCATACATGCGATCATAATTGTGAGGCCATACAATTCAGTCACTTATTATTTTTTTCATTTTTTATATATTTGTGACTGATATTTGTTTTCATGAATCTTGTATTACAAATCTCTATCAAGCTCTACAAATTTTTTTTAATAAAAATTAACTTCACTCATTCTTTTTCAAATTTACAACAATTCAACAATTTTTCTTTTTGTTTTTCCTATTGTTTATTATGCTCCTTTGTATTTCTCTTTAATTTACTCTAATATATTTTCTCATTCTCACCTCTCACTGATCTTTCACTTATTTTTTCTATCTTTATTCCTCACTCAAGTACACTTTCTCTTCATCGACCTCTCTCACTCTAATTCAATCTCTTTCTAACTTCTATTTATTATAATTCCCTCCATCTATTACCATTTAATTCATTCATTCTTCTCCCTACTTTCATTTAAACATACCACCTTCCATTTTATTCACTATCACATTCTATTTTTCATTAATTAAGTTTCTCATAAAAAATGTATTAGCTAAAAAATTAATTTAAAATTTTTACTTTATTATTTAAATTAAAGATGATAATGGTGCTAATGTGCATAAATTAAGAAGAAGAAGAAAAGGTGTTGTTAACTATTAATATCAGTAGCAATTATTTGAAAATGATGATAATGATGATTATTAATAATATTCTTAGTTAAATTAATTATTAAAAAAAGCCATGATGTTGATTATTACTATTATTAAATATTAAAATTTTTTATTCCATGAATATTAATCATTTCAAGCTAATCCAAATTTTATTATTTTAGTGTTTTTTTTTTTTGTTATTCTTTCTGAGAGTTTAGTATTTTATTGTTAGCATACATTATGGTTAATGGTGACATTTCAACTCAATATTGTTTTTTTTTTTTTGAAAATCAACACAGAATATCGAGCACATCACTAAAATTAATTAAAAATTAAACACATGACAAACGCAATTTCTTTTTGGTGATGATATATATTTCATAACCATAGCTAAAAGACAAACTCCAGTCTTAAATTTTTTGCAGAATCTCTAGCTTCTTTCCCGTTGATTGAAAGACTCCCTCTCTCCATGTTTCCATCTCTTCATCAATGGAGATCACACCTCAAATCCTACAAAATGCATTCTTTCTCTACATGATATTGGAGTGCTGTGGCATACCTGCAGGACTGATCTTGTTTCTGTTCTCTCTCTATATATTTGGAGCCTGGATTTATATGATCTCACCTCACATTCTTCATTCTTGGACTGCCCATTATATATCATTTTCGTTGCCTTGCTGCTTTTGTTCATTATCATTGGCACAGACATCCCTTTCATGGTAGATGCCATTAAAGAACTGCAGAAGTTCTTTGTTTTCTCTTTTATCTTCAGTGCCGACAGAATTTTCCATGATCACAAGTCTTGGAATTCCAAGATTAATTGCTGAGAAATTCTCAGATGATGTTCATGTGATCATTCAGGTACGTCCGCATCTTAAATTATTTTCATTATTTATTAAGTGAATTAATTTTTAATTATGAAATAATATTTTCTTTATACTTGGATCAAATTTGGTATGTATAAGTCATGATGATCAAAAGGTTGTTTTGAAACAGAATAATAAATAAAGATTTTTTTCATTTTTTTTTCTAGTCAGTGCAATTTAATTAATCTTTCAAAACTAATTTTATATAACCTGACCCAGCACAAGCACAACGGATCAACTAGGTTATATATCATCAATCTATTAGGATTTCATCTTATTATGTTTTATATCAAACTGAGTAAGAGTTGGACTCGTTAAATCTGGTCAACTCAATACATTAACTTGCAATCTAATCAAAACCCAAGCAAGAGTACGCGTTATTAAATATTTTCTTTTATATATATATATATATATATATATATATATATATATATATATATTACAATAACATCCCACATTTTGCCAAGCTTCTAAAAAAATCTATTAGCACTACCATACACGACAGGTAGTGCATCAAAACACAATGTGGTCGAACCCATACAAAGCTGCAAATAGCCAGAAAATAATCCCCACGTGTCAAACAGACAAAACTCACAACACATGGGAACCTTAACCAGACAAACTAAGATAAACAGAAGTAACAACCCCAAGCGCGTAAACGCCAATCGCCGCCCCCACCACCTCCTTACCACCCTTCACTACCGCACCAACACCCACAATCCCAGCAACCCCAAGTGGCAGCCGACCCAAAATAGCCTTACCAGCATTCCCCACAGCAGCCTCTGTGAACAAAACCAAAGCCCACTCTCTAAATTTGGCATGCCCAAGAATAAGCTCCCCTTTCTCCTCCTGGGCTGCTCCTGGCTTCTTGTTTGTGACCATCCTGAGTGCCCAGTCAATCTGGCCCCGGGTTGGTGGAGATGGTACCCACTTGAGGATTAGTGGGGCGGCGGCGGCGGTCGTGGTGAGGGTGGTGTGGAGGTAAGTGGTGGCGGTAGGGAGCTGGTAAGGGAGGATGCCTTGGAAAGCATGTTGAGTTAGGGATAGACAGTGAGTGAAGGTTGAGTCACAAGCTAAGTTGAACTCTTGTGAGTTGGATAGTGTTGTTTTGACTCGTTTTGAGGCTGATATTCCCATCTTTGATTAATCTTTTCTTCTTCTTCAGCTTTCACAAAAAAACATATCCAATCTTACTGTGGATTCTCTGTTTTGTTTGGGCGTTCGGGTATACCAATAGGTTTCTTTTTCCAACGACATGTCGTGGAAGCATTACACGATAATGTCAAAGATACAATTTGGTCCTTCAATGTTTGCAATAATTTCATTTTCAAAAGATATATATATCAAATTAAATTTGATTTATATTAATTAAAAAATCTTAAAATTTTGCAAGATTATGCTATTTATCAGTTATAATTACACAATGAGCGAGGATTATTCTTTATAATTTTAATCACTTGATATTATATTGTGAAATATATATAGATTTACGGCGTGAGTTATATCGTGTTGATAAATATGTTCAAATCAATATATTACTTATATATAAATTGATATGAACTAATTATTATTGCTAATCAAAACTTTCAAATATCAAAATGAAGCGATTAAATATTTGTACACACAATGGAGACAATGGCAAAATATTAATATACAGGGACCAACATGAAATTTAATTACAATTATGGTACCGATTTGTATTTAACCAAGGCTTTATGACTTCTCCTCCCCTCCTCTTCCACATCTTCTCCACACTGCAGCAGCACTACCATGAAATCCTCATTAATGGGTTCTCTCAAATTCCAAATCCCACAACTAGGCTTCCACAAAACCCTACAAAAACCCCACCTTCCTCGTTCCTCAGTCATCACTTGCAGTCTAAGAGGGAAGCCAAGACCACCTTTGTGGAGGGCAAAGAGGTTATCCACTGAAGCCATTCAAGCAATCCAGTCTCTCAAGTTAGCTAGATCGTCCACACCAAGATTAGAAGAAGTCTTTAACAGTAAGCTCTCAAGATTGCTCAAGACTGACTTATTGGATACCCTTGCTGTCTTGCAAAACCAAAATGAGTTGGACTTGGCCCTCAAGGTAAATAAAAGAAAAGAAAAGAAAAATGTTATTACTTCTGTTATTATTTTGTTATTGTACCTAGATAAATGCTAAATATAATTGCTTTTGTCACGATTATCCAATCTGAACTATTCGTGCAATAAATGTATGGGAACATTAGGAACTTTTAGACCGAATACAGTTTCATTGGTTGTGCGCTAGATACTAGTAATTTATCTGGTTAGTATAGTAAATGAATTACAATGTGCAATTGGTTACTGTCTTGAGATAAAAGAGACGAGACGGAGAGAGGAAGATGGTCAGTTAGGACAAAAGGGAGAGGTCCCTTTGTTTTTCACGTTTTGAAACAACATAAATTCACTTTAATGTCACAGAGACATCTATTTTATGTCTCCATTAGGGCTCCAACCAAACATGTTTCAATCCTTTCTATATCTGTACAGGGACACTAACCATATATGATTGGTTTTGTGTAGTAGATAATAATTTCTCGTTGAATAAATGGAAGTGACAGATGCATGTGCGTCACTTTTTTCATGAATTGTCTAGTCTAGGCAGGTAGATGAAGAAATGTTGGCTTGTAAATGTATGGGTGGGTACAGTTGAGATTGGATAGTTGTGACAGATGCATGTGTGTTTAGCACTTTCGTTGCTTGCAATGGACTGTATTTTTTTATGGATATCTGAAATGAAATCAGGGTTTTAGGTGTTTGAGTTTGTGAGGAAGGAGGTGTGGTACAAGCCAGATATATTATTGTATCATGCAATGATTCAGATGGTGGGGAGGAACAAAATGGTTGAAATGGCTGAGGAATTTTTTGGCAAATTGGAAAAAGAAGAAGGGTTGAAACCGGATACAAGAGCATTCACTGAGATGATTGGTGCTTATCTGCAAGTGGGTATGATTGATAAGGCGATGGAAACATATGAAAGAATGAAGGCATCAGGATGTGACCCGGATAAGTTAACTTTTAGAATTTTGATTAGGAACCTTGAGGATGCTGGAAAAGAAGAGCTTGTAGATCGTATAAAGAAAGAATGTGGTGATTATATGGATTATCCTAAGAAATTCCTTGAAGAAGTTGAGAGAAAGAAAAATGTAAGTACCTAGCCTTTTCCTATATCCAGTTAGTTTTGTTATTCATTTGTTGTCTTGTTATTCATGTAGAAATCAGTAAATTGCGTCAGATTATGTTGCTTGGAACCAACTATTGGTAGTTAAAACTAGAATACATTAGACCCTTTTAAGTTTGAATAATTTGTAGACTAGTCATGGATTATGGTCCAAAAGAGCATGGAATGTTTTGTGGCCTTGTTTCAATCTTGTGTTATGTTTAGGATTTGTTGTTCTTTATACTGAATAGTGGATCAGCTTCAAAATCACTTTCATATTGATCAGGAATTTCATTTTGAGAAAAAAAAAAATTAACTTCACCATCTTCCCCGTTGTCTCTGGTCAGTTTATGATGCTTTGTGCTCTTCGAAAATTTCACATCTTGTATGAAGGATAAGGACATAGTAGAGGCTTTCTTGCAGATAACAAATGTTTTGTTTAAGGATGACATTGTCCCAGTTATTTTGATAAAGAAACACTTCTTAATGGAATAAGGCAGTTCTTATCAATCTAATAATAGAATCTAAGTAGGAAAAGACAAGGAATAAAATGGGGCATGCCTCCAGTAAGTTATAACCCAGTCTGAATCCTCATTCATGGTAGTTTTTGCAGTAGTTGTGCAAAGTAGCAGATAAGAGCCTGAATCCTGATTGTTGCTGGCTTTTGCACTTCATTTTTATTTCACTTTTTTCCAACTGCAACTTTATGTTGACTGTGAACTGCATAACTCAAGTACGTGAAAACGAGTACACTGGTATAGCCGGGGTAATGTTTATACATAATTGTAAGAACTTGTGTTCGTTCTTGACTTGTATATTTCACATTTTCTTTCCTCAGGTAAAGAGGCTGGTGGTCGATTTTTTTTGAAGATTTCCAGTGCTTAGAATGGAAAGGTCGTCGTGGCTGATTTGCAGTACTGTGTACTTAAATGTCAGAAGGCTAGGAACTTTGCTGTCAGTTCCTTTGAGGCAGATTTGATTTGTACATTGTTAAAGCTGCAGAGCAGACGAGCTCATGCAAGTTGTTAAAAGAACAAAGCATTAGAATAGTTGAAGAGTATGGGTTGGCAAAACGTTAGCTAATGAAGGAACCCTATTGGATAATGGAGAAACTAGATATTGGCAAAAGTTGCAGTAAACTTGCACTTTCCAGGCTTTTCAGCACCACGTGACCACATCTTTATTGAGATGTCTGATACCTGTATTCCTATAAAGCGTCGTGTCTGAGTTCCATCAACCTCATTCGGATTTCTGAAAAGTCTTATACAAAGAAAGAATGGAAAAAAATGTATAACTTTGAGGACCAGGAAGAAATTAAGGGAAGTGGTACAAAATGCTGTTCTGTCAACTCCCAATGGTGAACTTCAAAGATACAAAGTACTTTCTTTTAGTTAGAATGGTAAATGTACAAGGAAATGCTTGAAATACAAAAAAAAATAACAATAAAAATAAAAATATTACAAGCCACAACACAAATGACAACATTGGTTGATCTCCTCCGCTAGAATGGAGACAACACATACATTTGTAGATTATAGACCACTACAGGGGACCCTCAAAAAATGGAAAACAAAATTTATTGGACAAGGAAACCGAAACGGGGCTGTCAACAAATGAAGAATCCCTCTTTCCTCTCTGTGGCGTCGTTGAACATACTGCGCCACATGAATGCTCTCTAGCTTGCCAAGTGGCTGGGGGAGTTGTTGAACATACTGTGCCACATGAATGCTCTAGAGAGCACCATCTCAAGCTCTTGGTGCGTCCAATTATGAGTTGGTAGGTGTTGAAGAAACATCACCAACTCCTGGAAATCAAGCTTCTGAAGCTCTTCTGACCACTGGTAAAAAGGTAACCAAACACTGTTAAGCCTGTGATGCAAAATATTTCAATGAAAGCCACCATTATATAATCGCGAAAAAATGTGCAAAGATTCATCCGACTCATCAAGAATGAGAAGGACAAGCCAATGATATAGAAAAGTTGGAAATTGCAAACTATTGATTTGGAATTAGCATTGGATGGCATTTTACATCATTTATGAAGTCAGTGATTTTGCAAAATGCATTAGTGGTAATTCAGTACCATACATGTTACATGCTCTGAATGCAATTCAGAAACCAACCATAACCTAAGTTAAGAAAATTGAAAGCAGCAAGTGAAACCAAATTCCTTGTGAATGTTACAGCATGCCTGTTATTCTTTTCTCATCAACTAAACAACTAGCATCATATAGAAAAGCCATCTATCATTTTCACAAGCACCAGGAAAAGAATGAGCATTATAGAAGTAATGCTTTGAAACATGAAACCAAGCAGAAGTATTCTCACCGTCAAAAGAAAACTGGCAAATATGTATACGAGGAAATCTGGCAATGCATCTCCTTCAGCAAGATATGTGTCCCATAGGCGAGTGACGAGATTAAAAGGAATCTAATGAAACAAAGCAAGACATAAGCTTCAGAATTAAATAACATAAGCATGAGGCCTTGCCACTGCAGCAGCTTCAAACTTAAAAGTTTGGGCCACTACGAACTAGTTAGCTGAATATTAAAAAAAAATAAAAATGGTGGTTATATAACAATTGCAAGTACTGACAGTCTTAAGTGAGGAATCATACCTCACGTATTAAAAGACAGTTAAACCAGCGGAAAGCAAATTGAAGAAATTCAAGCCCTTGCTCTTCCATGTGTCTCGAAACAGGTTCTGTCACCATTTAAAAAACAAACAGATTCCTCAATAGAGCATGCAAAGTTGACCGTATTAAGCATAAAATAAATTAGAAATAACTGGGGCTATACATGAGGTTATCGTGACAGGTCATGCATAGTTGACCCTACAGATAAATTTATAGAAAAGCCAGGTTAGGCATGCACAAGTTGAAGTCTCAAGGTTACATTTGAAAAAAAAAAAAATTTGTATGCACTGAATGCAGAAGAGATATTGATACATCAGCTTGGTGAATGGTGTTGAATTTTTTGAGGAACAGAGTAGGACAAACAGTTTAAAAGATAGGGAACTATAGTAGGTATAGACATGAAAACTACTATAGCAGTAAAAATGATTCCCTTCTAGCAGACAACCATGAATTTAGCAACATATGCACTCGGGTCTTCAACCAAGAAAAACATAGGCTCACTGGTAGGACAACATAGAAAAAATGTTTACCATCAATCCTATTAACCAATTCCTTGAGCTTAAACACAAGTCTTTGTATTCCTGGTTGAGCAAATGTGTAATGGTCTTGCATGCCATCAAGTAACTTAGATAGGCACCAATAACAATCAGCCTCTACGTTGGAGATTTTATCTGGAGATAGATCAGAAATTGACCACTTATGTATGTCCCCTTCCAAGTGTTCGGACAGGAAAACAACCAGAAAGGGTGTGGCAAGGTCATTTATTCCCTGAACATATCCACTTGCGGGATGCCGAATGGCCCTGGAAAGAAATCAAGAACCATAACACCTGAAGGAAAATCAGATTACACCAAATAATAAGGAGATAACTGACCGAGCACATTTACAACTACACACCTCAGATTCAGATGTGGGACTCTCAAGAGAGTATTTCAGTTTAAATTATAAAGTACTGAGCAAAAGTAGAGTCATGTATTTAGCACATATCAGGGCTTATTTTCAGAAATTAAGAATTCATGCAAGAATCCTTTTCAGTGTCAGATGTCAGGAGTTATATGACAGGAGATGTTTGTTATAAGGCTATGAATTCTTCTATATTATGGCTGACATTTACAGAATTTTATCATGTTAACTTCGATGTCCTTCAGAGATTCTGCCCCAGTGTCTCTCGCACATTCCCAGCATCCAGATGCACACAGGTCAAGACATATAATTGTCATTTAATTGATGACTTCCCAGGATGAAAAACCCATATTGATTATATGATCAGACATTTAGTTTGCCATGTGATCTATGTAGCAAGATTTTTCCCAAAAAATCACCAAGAAAATAATAAACTAAAGGGAATGTGTCAAAGAGCAGTCAAAGATTTTCCTTTAATTCTCAATTCAATCATCTAACTCTTCAATTGCATGTCAACAGAAATCCATTGGTGCCAAAGAAAGATGATAGAAATAGTATCTAACCATGTATAAAGAATGCGCTCCAAGGATTTCTGAACTTGTTCTTGCTGAAAGAAAATGACATCAGGTACTGTTCTTGGACAATCAACAGAAATCTAACAATGGAAGCAAGGGAAATTGTCAAGAATTGGGCATGCAGGGTTGACAAACGATCAAGGCAGACATAATTATGCAGTGGAAATACCTGCCGAAGCATGTTGATCTCATCATCTGAACGTTCAGTATCTGGAATGTCATAAAATTGAGCAACACAGTCAAGGTACTCAAGGCGCTTTCTTCTTAGAACTCCCTCCCTTCTATCTGAATTAGGCGATGCATATCCCTGTGGTCAGAGCACATTCAAATTTCAAACACGCAATAAATTTTGTTTCATTAAAAACCATCGTGATCAGGAGATCAAAAGGCCGTGCTAAGTAAGCCTTCGATAACCAAATGAATCATTTTCACACAGGAAGCAACAGACTCTATGGAGAAGGATCACTAGATTCTAGCAGCACAAACAGGTAACAATGCTATTTTTCTAGTACTCTAGTCAACCATATTAATCCTACTTGAAATTGGCCACAGGCTTACCAATAGAAGCCTCCATATGTTTGGGCGCATATATGGTGGTACTCCACTCCAAGCTAACTCACGCAACTTCTCTGCACAATGCATGTGAAAAGAATGAGGGAAATATTACAGCTTATGAAACTTGACACGTACAAGAAAATGTGATGCTGATGGGTGCAGGTGCAAACATCTAAACAAGCCTCATAAATCCCAGTTTTATCATATACGAAATACCAGAAATCATAAGACAGCATCCAAAATATGCCCACTGAATTAATCTAAAGCTCTAAGAACGTAAAATCTAATCTATTTGCTGGTGAAACTGGCTACAGAAATCCCTACTTCCATACATCCAGGTCCGCATCATCTTATCAATCTACGGTCATCAAATCTTTCTTCACCAGCTAAACCTCCTCTATGGCCTTCCTCTAGTGCATGCAGCAATCTGGATTAGCACATTTCTCCTCAAGGTTGTTGAAAATGACTGAAGCATTTTAGAGAGCTCTTTGCCAAAAGTGGTGCTACAACCACCTACTCTTCAATGAATGCATTTCTTATTGTATCTCGCCTTGGGGATCACTCAAGTAAGCAAGTACTTTAAATCGTATTTTTCTGTTATATGTTGCTTGATTATCCAGAATTATATCCTAAAAGCATGGTAATACTATCCATGTAGAAAGTTGTTCCATTGAATTGATCAGTAAGTTAGTCCATTTAAATTGATATCACAAGTTTTAGATATAGAAACATTTAACATATGCTATGGACTTGAATTATAAAGGTCTGAATATAAAGCCTAAGGTCAATCAACGTGATTAATCCACAGTAATATACAAGCATATACCAGCATACCTAATGTAACTGTGGATCCTGATAGCTCCTTTGTGAATTTCATGACTCTAGCAGAATCTGTAGCTCTAGCACCCATGACAGACTTCTGAACTTCTTTGGACGTTATCTCAACATTGGAGTTTGTAGGTTTTAGCTTGTTTGTGGTCATGTTATTGTTTAGCTGCTTGCTGGTACCCTGGGCTTCTGCCTACATTACAATTAAGATTTCTTTATTCAAGTACTCAATTACTGAACTCTAGCACATAAAAATACTACACCATATACAAAAATTGATGCCACGAATCTATTATCCATATCACCTCCTTTGACATGTCCATTTGATCACTTGTGCCAGCATCATTTTCTGAGAAGCTCCTTCCAAAAGTTGATGATCGTAAGCTGGGATCCTCTGGTGGATCTGCTCTCCTGGTCAGTAAAACTTTACCAGGAATACTACGACCTTTAAGTAACCTTCATTGCAGGGAAAAAAAAAAAACTAAGTGCCATTATTCAAGTCTAGCACAGCTCATGGTAAAAGGAGTTGAAAAGAAAAACACCTCCAGCCATATGAATGTCAAACTATGTCCCTTAACCATGTACAAGGCAATACTTTTCACCCCGCAAACAGATGCATGCCATCACATGAGCATGCATCAAGCAATCATTGTAGTTGTGTCCAATGACCTATCTCCACCGTTATAGAATTCCTCTGAACTCTTGCTCTCTCTCCCACCATATAAATAATATCAATTTTATCAACTCTACCTTGCAATTTTCAAGATCAAATGCAATTCGCATGAGTTTGAAATCATTTTCCAGATGACTGCAGAATTTCATTTCCTCGGAACTTATAATCTTATTTACTAGAGGAAGATAACGAGATCCGGAGCTCTTTTAAACAAATGGATTATCAAATCTAAGTATAAATTACAACAATCTAAGGGGAATAAATGGAAAATGCCAATAATTAGGTATTGAAATCACATCAAAATCCATAAAAATTAAAAATTTTACCAAAAAAACCTACGACTTTAAATCCCACCGATCCAAATTCATGATTTCTGACAATAATTCAAGAGATCTGAAGCATTTTCTCAAATGGGTTTTCAAATCTAAACTAAAAAAAATCATTAAACACTGCAAAGATGAGAACTTTAACATAATAAGAAACAAGAATCCCTCAAGAAATAGAATTTCAAGACATACCCTTGAACATTTTTGAGGGTTTGATTGATTCTAGAATCCAAACTTGAATTATTGTCGCTGTTCTTCATGGTTTATCTTCGTGATGCTGTTATTTGTTGTTGCAGGTCTGCTACTGTGTAAAGTTGTAAAAAAGGAGCATGCTTTTTGATTTGCTTCGCTTCTCTCTGTTTTCAAGTTTAGTCCTTTTTCCCTGTTCTTTAGATTAAAGATGGCTAATGATGCCCCTTTTCACTTACCAGCGCAGAAATTTATATTCCAGCACAAAAATCAATTAGGGATTATATATATAATAATGTAATGACAGCTTAATCCAACTTCACAAAGTTTATTGCAATTGGTTGTTTGAGAAATTAAAAAGGGTATTTGACCACCAAATTAGTTATTTTTAAAAATGAAAATAAAAATATAAAAATAAATTTATATTTGATAAAATTTTAAAGTAAATTTTTGTCATGAAATATATTTATTTATCTCCATTATCTTAATTTCTTTTGTGTAACTTTAATAATTTTAAATTTACTTGGCATTCTCATCTAAAAGTTTTATTCTAACTATTAATTTACTCTCCAATCAAATTTTAAGAATATAATCCACATGAAAATAGTATATTTATCAGGAGAAATAAACAACCATTTTATTGATTAAAAATATATATTTTTTACTGTAAATGGATTGTTGGGTCAACTTTTGCAAATTAAGATTATGTATTTTTTTTTTAAAAAAAATTATATCTGAAATCTGCCATTCATTTATATATTGAAAAAAATTATTATTCTTACAATCTCTTCAAAATTAAATTTTAAAATAAAGATATGATAAAGTGGAAAGCAATTTTAGCCACCACCAACCAAATATTTCCAAAACATGACTAGACTTTCCTCTTTCTATTAAGGAAAATGATTCAATCACTTGGAAACTTTGATATGGTTTTATTAAAAATATAAGAAAATTATTCAATTTATGTTAATGGCTGGATTAAAACCACATAGATTATACTTATGTATTTAGCTTAATGCATTGAATCCTATAAGAATTCTGAAACTAAACATGCTTATGTTAGAACAGTAATAGAATGAGTGTTCTCCAAAAAATTACATGCAAATATGCAATTATTAATGGATCTCGAATTGACAGATTCTTTTCGTAGTTTAGCTTATCACCCGAGAATGGCGTTTAGAAATGTATCCGCGCGACATAAAAAAAAATGGCACCGGAAGGTCCTGAAGACTAAAGACCCTGTAATTTTTTCTATCGGTTGGAGGCGCTACCAAACTACCCTGGTCTATGCCATCGAGGATCGCAATGGAAGGCATCGCATGCTTAAGTACACACCAGAGCACATGCATTGTCTAGCCCATTCTGGGCCCCCCTTGCCCCTCCCAACACTGGAGTGGTTGCTGTCCAGAACTTAGCGAACAATCAGGTTATTTTTTCTTGATTTTGTTCACAAGTTTTCAGATCAAGAAAGAAATCTGATATTTGTTAACTGAACAGCTTTTGGTTTGCTCTAGTAAGTAGTAAGGGTGTGCTTTGCTATTGATAAATCTTAAGAAACTACTGTCTTTGAAGTTTCAAAGAATATCAATTGTTGGATCTCTTCACCAATGAGAGAATGAGAGCACTTGATTGTCTCGCCGGATATTCAATTGGATGCAGGCAGAATAATGCGTGGTTAGAATAATATATTTGATTGGCAGTTCTGTTGCCGAAATGGAACCTCTATGATACGATTTCTGCCTTAACATTCTAGTTAAAAAGCAACTTCAACGTTGTTGTCTTCTACAGAGATGGAAATGAATAATCACCTGTGATGCTATGAATGAATTGATTTGTTTTAAAATGAAATTAAGTAGTGTGGTGGAATCTTGAATCTGAAATGTGAAACAAGGGTTAAAACCATGCACCTAGCAGTAAAAAGTGCAGCTCATGAATCTCTGAGCTGCTCAAATGCAATTGGAAAATGTCTCTATTTTACTTGATCTGTAGCCCAGTAGGTTGAAATAAAAGTGGCATTCAAGATTGCAAATACAGTTTTTAAATCTTGGAATTCATAATGTTTTCGAACAATGTTTATGGCAATGTTGCCAAAGGTGAAAGTCGTTAAAGGACAGTAAATTATAAATCTAAAATATACTGTTCATGCTCTTGTAGAACAACTTCGATTGATCACGAACGAAAAGGTATGCATTTAAATAAGAACTTCTGATCTTCATATTGACTTGAATAATTGATGTTCTAGTCTTTGAAAATGAATACTGTGAAGTTCAATTGAAAGATTCTTGCTCAAGTGGTCAAGGTTACTGTTGCAATTGGTCAGTGTTAAAAAAAAAAAAAATTCTCCTGTACTTACTGGCCTGGCTTTAGAGTGGAGAATATTACCTTTTCTTGTCTGACTAGCTTAAATTTCTTGCATGTGATGTTGCTTTAGAGTCGAAACTCAGCAGCAACGTGCATGAAGAACATCTGACAAATAGCTGCATTTATCAAAATTACTTGGAAATAAGAAAGGGCAAGGTTATGAAGAAATACATTTTCACGTTCAAATTAGTAAAAGCCTCGTCTGCAATACATGGTTATGTTTCCCACAGAACTGGATGGAAGAAATGGATTTATGTTCCCGAACTGTAACTAGTTTGCATCGATGATTAAATGAGTCCATGGCTGCATGTGTATATGAAGTTGTTCTATTTGCTGAGTAATTCTTAACATGGAAGTGCTAAACTCTCTACAAAATGTGGCATCGCAGATGAGGAAGCGAAAGCTTAAGAAAGAACAGGAAAGAAAAAAACTTGAAGCAGAGAAAGCCAAGGATGAGGAACTGTCAAGAAAGCGCAAGAGGGAAGAAAGACGGGAAAGGTATCGGGTGAGCCGAGATTCTTGAGCAAAGTCTGTTCCAATTCCCACAGTCTTCCATCTCTTTTTTGTACTGAGAATCGATTCGCAACCAAGAACTCAGATGTAAGCAACTGAGCTCACTGCATCATGGACCGAGATCTCGGAGTAAGCAACTGAGTTCAATGCATCATGGACGAAACGATATACATGTTATCACCATACCTTCTCTCGTGATTGTTCAAGCACCATCAACCTGGATCATTTTTTTTTTCTGATCTATCGACTACTTCAGCATTGGTTGCAAAAACACCAGAAGCTTTATCTTGGCAAAAGCTGCAACAAGAAGTCTCTCTTATAGGCTTTTTACACTGTTGTATTGATAGTATTTGATATTTCTGTGGGATTTGAACAGGTGAGGTAGGTTGAAATTTTTTTTTTGTAAGTAGATACTATCTGCTTAGAAAATTAATTAAATTTTTGTTGTAAGCTAAAAAAAAAACATTTTTTTTCTATTTTTATTTATTTTTTTTATCTTTATTTATTTTTTTAAAAACAAAGTTGTTAAATCCAACCTGTAAACTAACTCCAAAAACTCAAAATTTAGAGTTTAACCCGATTTTTAGTGATTTGTTTTTTGTGGACTAAGTGTATTGCAAACCCTATCAAGTCGATTTCTTGTAAAAAAGTTAATAATTTATTATTTTGATAAAAATAATTAATCTAAATTATTATCATAATTTGTAAATTGACTCGATAGCATATGTACTTCTCCAAGGATGTTTATACCGAGTAAAAAATAAATATCTTTTTTTTTCACTGACCTTGACTAAAAAAAAAAAAACGGGAGTCAAAGCCTTTAGTATATAATACGCGTAGCCAGCCAGCCACACCGCGTAATCCTTGAGCTAAACGGCAAAACCCACCGCCCCTGTTACCTATAAAACCAACCCATCACCATCTACCACCACATTTCTCGCTTTCTCTTCCTGTTTCTTCTTGTCTACTCTTCGCTCTTCTTGTTCTTATCTAGGGTTCGCTCTTCTTTGTTTGGTTAGTGTTATTGGTGTTGATTCATTGCAAATTCAAATTATAAACATGGCTGCAATATTTACAACAGGAACAGACCACCATTACAATCCAGTTCTGGACTCTCATAAGAGATCAAGAACAATTTACATGAATCAACAGCAGCAAGGAGGACATTATTATCATAGTAATCCACGTTGGTTTCAAGTCAAGAAACCGAGGGTTGATCATTATAATAGCAATAATGGGGTTTTCAATTTCGGTCCAAAGATTCAACCTTTACCACAATTTGAGGCCAAGAAGGTAGAGATTGATAATGGGGTTTCTGGTTTCAATGCAAGGGTTCAAGACCAGACGCCACGGTTGAATTATAATGGGGTTTCGACACTAATGTCCCAGGCTTTACCAGAGTTTCAAACCAAGAGATCAGAGGCAAATAATGGGGTTTTTGTCCCAAATTTGCAAGCTTGGAAACCCGAGGCTAATAATTCTGTGTTTGCAAGGCCGTATTCTACAGTTTCGAAGCAATTTCAAGGCATGAAGCAAAGGTTTTATGACGGGGTTTCAGTGCCAAATCCTCAAGTGTCTCGACAGTTTCAAGGCAGGAGTTTGGAGGCTGATATTGTGGTTTTCAAGCAGAATCTCCCAGCCTTGCAGCAGATTCAAGCCAACAAACCAGACTTTAATAATGGGGTTCCCATTCCAAACCCTGTTTTGTATAATTCAAAGTCACTAAGAAGCCCTGTGTACTCGATACCAAATCCTGCCGTTGTAAAGCCTATGTTGAATCGTAATGTAACAAATATGTGTTTGCTAAATTCACCGTCACAAAATTCTCTTGTGTCGTCTGGTTTGTTAACAAACCCTTCTTTCCTGCAGTCTAATTCTTTGAATGATGTTAATTCTTTGAATGATGTTAAAAGTATTTCTACGAATTCAGAGTCATTAGCTGCTCCAATGCATTCTGGTTTCTTTACAAAGGCTAATTTTTTTAACAACAATGGGGGTTTCACTCCAAATCCTCCAGTTATGCAGCCTAATTTGGCGAATCAGAATGCTATAAATCTGCCTTTGAATTCACAGGATCAAGTAGCCTGTGTTTATTCTGATTTGCAAACCTCTTTGGTTGGTAATGGAGTAATTTCTTTGGCTAAACATGAAGTCCAAAGTAATAATCCAGATACTGCTAGGAAATTCAATTGCGCACCAAGGTTGCAGGAAACCAGTAACCAACTTGTGGCTAATGAATGTTCTGGTTCGATAAATTCACTCTTGAATTCCTTGATGAAAAAGGAAGACGATTTTAGTGGTGGTGTTGTGTTTGATGCAAACCAGCTTAAGGTGATGCATGAATCTGCGATTAGATCCTTATATGCTGATATGCCAAGGCAATGCTCAACGTGTGGAACCAGATTCAAGTGCCAAGAAGATCATAGGGAGCATATGGATTGGCATGTGATTAGGAACCGGAAAGCCAGGATATCTAAGCACCAGATGCAGAAGCAGAACCAACGGATTTCTCGTATGTGGTTTGCTAGTGTTGATATGTGGCTGGCTGCTAGTGCAGAAGTTGCTGCAGTTTCTGGATTTTCAAAAGCTGATGCTCCTGTAGGGAAGGAAAAAGAAGATGAAGATTGGGTGAGTTCCACTGACGGCAACAAAGTATGTGCTTTGTGTCGAGAACCATTTGAAGAATTCTACAGTCATGAGGCTGATGACTGGATACTCAGAGGAGCTGTCTACCTGAACGCAGCAAGGAAATCAGTAGCAGAAAGCATGGATAGAAGTCGACTAGGTCCAGCTGTGCATGCCAAGTGCAGGCCAGAATCCAAGAAGTAGAACAGGTATTAGTCAAAATTGAGAATGCAATTTGTAAATTCTGTCCTATCCACGTGTTAGTGAAATAAGGGCAAGCAGGTTTTATACATGTGACTACTCACTTCACTGAGTATTTTGTTTAGATGTATCATTGTAACGACTTTCTCTAAATAAAATTTATTAACTTTTCTGCAAATTTTGATCTTTGCATTGGTATTTTATTTCTTCTAAATTTATTTTTTCACATTTCAACAATGGCAATTCAATATTAAGGTGAGTACATTCCTGTTATATTTCAGAACATGCCATTAGTAAGCACTACAAACACACCCTAAATTGGTAGAATTAGGAACCACACCTTAACCTATAAAAAGATGTATAAAATGAAAAATATACAAATATGGATAAAATGGATTGTCTCATTTCAACTTGAAGTTTGAACTTTCAAGAGTACTAGTTTAAAGGACAACGCGAACACAAAAGCTGGCTAAACACAAACTACATCCTTGTGAAAAGAAAGCAGAGCTTCAAATATGCGAGACTCCAAGGAAACTAGGTTATTAAGAAAACATCCCAATTAATGGCAGTAGCTAACAAAATCTTCATCTGAGCAAATAAATATCCTAGTTGCCTTCAGGTATTAGGACATCTTCAAATAGACCTGATTCCAACCCTGAATAACATGTAAAACAGCAGCTAGCTGCTCTGGCTACAGAAAATTTCCCAAAACAATCTGCTAAGCTGGATCAAGTAAGCAGGGTTCGACATCTATTTAAATATCTATCTAACAAGCTAACTTAATAAAAAATCCTGCTCCTGCGCCTGCGGCGAGGAGTTTCTCGTTTGACATAGATTTTCTCAGTGTCATTCAGTGGCCGGCTGGACCCATCGGGCAAGCTCACAAACTTCCAGCCACCACCACCTCCACGTTTTCCTTTTTTCCCCAATTTCTCCACTGTGAAGTTCCAACCTTGAGAAGAGCGGCGCCTACTATACTTGTGGCATTTCACCTGTCCTGCCATCTGCACAAAGTGAAACCATATATCAAATAGATGATTCGCATAGATTTAATGAAACTTTAGATATATTCCAATACAAAATTGAATAATGTGCTTCCAGTGTGTTGAGCAGGTATAGGGAAAGGAAAAAAACCAATGGATTGCCCCAATCCTTAAAGCTAATGTTGATGGCATTTGCATCCTTGATTAATTTAGGTGCGTTAAAATAGCATTACATTGAAGAAAATAAATCCATCCTATCCCTTAAGAGTCCTTGGTGGCTTTTCTACCATGCTCCTTGGTACAGAATCTCTCTCTCTCTCTCTGTATATAAATGGCAAGCAGCTCTCTCTGATATTTGCTTGGTCAACAAGACCAAACTACCCAAAGTTTCAAGATCCTTGGTCTCACAGATCAGGCAGCAGCGAAACAAAAATAAATGACAAAAACCATCTGGAGTATGTGTCTATAAACCTCGCAAGTGATAACTACCCTTTTACCATTAGCATATTGCGCTTTAGTTACCACCTGCTCTTGTCAGTGACTTCCATTACAGTTTCAGAACCAAAGTGCATCCAACCATGCTACCATATATATATATATATATATATATATAAAATCATACCTTCCCTTGTCCTTCTCTCATCTCTTTCTCCTCTTTTTCCCTTCCCCTTTTTACCATCAAGGAAGATAGCAGTGCAAGATCTATTAGTGGTTGTGGTGCATAGCCTTGGTGGCTGAGATGGTTGGTGGTGGTGAAGGTGGACATTGTAGGTGGTGGGGCTGTTACAAGTATTAGAGTGATGGAAGTGGAATCTTGAGCTGTCCATTATGCGGTGGGCAATTGCTGGCATCCATAGATGCATGGTATAGGTGGATTTGGTGATCAGGTTAGATCCTAGGTCTGATTTGGTGCTCAATGCTTCTAGGAAAGGAGTTGTAACAGAGGTGGTAGTGAAGTGCGAAAGGCCTACATGCCTAAGATTGCGTGGCCCTTGTTGGATGAGGGCAGCTTAGATTTGGAAGCAAACCTATTGAAGTTGGCGATGGAGATTAAGGATAGGCCTTGGAGGTGGCATTTTGATGTTTGGTTGCTATTGGTAGAGGTAGTTTCGGTGTTTTGACAGGCTGCAGGTTTCAGTTTAAATTGGCAAGAGGAGTGTGTCAAGAAGTAGTTGTTCACGCTTTGAGGTACACCGTGGTGGTGTTTTGGATTGTTCTCATCCCTTGAGTTGCTTTTCTCGACTATTGTGCATGTTAAGGGATTTCTTGGGAGTTTTTCCCCCCTGCATGTATGTCATTATGAAAATGTGTATTGCATTTGGGATTTGGTGTGGTAGGCATTGGTGACGTATTGGGAACATAACAGGATATGTCCTGTTTTTATCTTGTTTCCACATATTTTCATGGTGCTTGTAAAAATGAGCTTGCTCACCTTTTGATTATTAAATAATGAATTTCATATTACACATGCATGCGCGCGTGTGTGAGTGTGTATATTAAAAGGGTGGTTACCTTTTCAATTGTTCAACATATAAGTTTTGATGGTTAACACCTTGACTTTTCATGTGTAAATTTAGCTAAGATTTTGTGACTATTGTGTCTCTAGGAATAGCTATATCTTATCTGGTAATTGGGCAGGATAAGGACACATGGCAAGGTTAAAACAACAGAAGTAACAGGCATTTTTTATGCAGTTCTAGTTTCTTTTCCTGATTAAAAGCAAGAAGCACACAGGACTTACTTTCATTTTGTTGAAGTTCATCCTCAGAACAAATTCTTGATAAAGAATCTCATCCTCCTTCTTGGATATCTCATAGTGGACTTCATCCATATCTTTGATGGTACCATCCCAGCCCTCTGGCATCACCTTGAATTCAGGCTTGTAGGTAAGGGAAGCAACATGGAATTCTCGGTCATGGGATTTGAAAAATCTGCAAAATAGTAGTTGCACTTTTATGAGCAATACAAGTCTATTATTTTGGCAGATATCTGTTTGTTTGCTATCTGATATGCTTCGATACATTCAGTCCAAATCACATAGCTATAGGCTGACCTTGATATAACTTGTGTGGATGTAACATGGTCAAACAGATATATATAATTACATGGACATGTACAATACAGAGACACTGTAGCCAGATGAGCAAGCTATCTATCTAGCAGTAACAAGGCTGAGCTTAAATTGAACCAAAACCTGCTGGGTTGGGTTTGATGACAGAAAGAGCTAGTATGCAACACGAGAAATCATGATAGACAATACCAAGTAAAAAGGATTCAGCAATGATAATCTCTGACTATTTCTTTGGTGGGTGTTTTGTAAAGGTATGCTGTCTAGCGTTCTATAGTTTAGTTCTTTATTAAGTGCAAATTTGAAGCTTGAGTTCAAGACAGTGAATTATTACAGGTTCCCCATAAAGTGACTAAATGCAAAACCTGAGTTAATTAATGTGCACAAGTCCATAATAACCACACACTTGCAATCATTTATCAAAACATGGAATGGGATCACACATTCAAAGCAGAAGGATATATTCTCAACAATCTATATCCTACTCTGGGAACTTATCAAGCAAAAGCTCAATAGAATCATCCAAGGGATGACCAAGCTTCTTTTCCTCTTCCTCCTCAATTTCTTTCAACCAAAGAATTGCGTGCACCCTTTGCCTCATAATCCTGTAATCCTTAGAAAGCTTCTCAACAGTGTAAACTTCAGGATTTTCCTTATGCAACCGATACATCTCTGCCTTTTCTGAGTCCTTCAAGTAAGACCCTCTTAAACCAGGCTCCTTTATTTGATCCATCAACACTTTAAGTTCGTCAATCCTCTTATTCCATCCAGCCACAAAAGCTGCACTCCTTTTATTCTCAGACTCATATTCTCTTATCCAATCTTCAGTGTCTTGCAAATCATAGGCCATCGCATACTGAGATGTATCTTTCATTCCATCTCCACCATCTTTTCCACTATCAGTACTAGAACTAGAAGTCCTTTGGCCCACCACTTCTACTCCATCAAAATGGTCCTTAGTCAATCCAGTTGACCATGATGAAGCTGAGCCCCAACCAAGGCCATCACCATCAGTAACAGACTCAGAGCCACCAAAAGATCCAACTGCACTATCCCAATCATCTCCACCCTCACTTCCTCCTGACTTCGCTGAGAAGAACCTGGACCCAATATCTTGATAAGCTCCAATCCCATTTACCAACGCAACCCTTTTGCCATTTCCAAAAGTGGGTCTTGTTTGTTCTTTTAGAAATCTTGCAGCATTAGCACTTGTGCTTAACGCAGTAGAAGAAAGTCGAGATATAATCCGGTGAATACTGTGCATAGTTGTTGTACTCAAAACAGACCCTGTATAAAAAGAAAACTTCTATCTTCAGAATCCATTTACGTCAATTCACCACCTAAAATCAATTACTCGCATCCAAAACAGAAATAGATTTGTAAGTTAAGCTAAACCTAGATACAAAAACAAAGAGACCCTTGACAAATATATAATAATAATAATAATAAAAAATCCAATCTTTATCATCCATGGAAGTCCATTTCAGCACTTAAAATCAACGAATGACATCTAAACCATAAAAAATTATAAATTATCTAAAAACAGATACAAAAACCGAAGAAACCTTGAACAAAAGCAAAAAAAAAAAAAAAAAAAAAAAAAAAACCTATCTTCAGCATCCATAGAAGTCCATTTTCACTGCTTAAAATCACTAAATAGGCATTCAAATGAGTAAAAACATACATGAATCCATAAATTAAGCCAAACCCAGATACAAAAACCAGGAGAAAAATAAGAGAGAGATTCATTACCCTGGCCTCAGTTTGGTGACAGCGAGATGAGAAGGGAGTGAGCTCTTTTTTGAAAGAGAGAGGAGAAAAACAAATCCCTAAAACCCCACGTTCAAAACGCACCGTTTAGAGTGTTAAGGAAAAATTGGCTAGCATGAACTATATAAGTAGTCTCAATTAAGGTCCCAAATAATCTTCTTACCTCAATCAAGTCTATCAAGTTTTAGAAACTCTCAATTGAGTCTTTGCGTCCATCTTAATCCATGCACTTCATCCAAAATGTTTTTTTATAATGCTTTTTATTGTAGTTGTTAAACTCGAATTAAAATATGACTTATCAAGATTTGATTAAAAAATAAAAAAATATATATTTTTTATTATTTTTTATGTCTTAACAACAATTAAATTGATTAGATTTTAATAAGATAAATGGTTTGTCAATTTAATTACAAACTTAATTTAATTTAGAACTTCAATTGTTAAATTTCTCAAATTAACTTATTGGCTAGATTGATCTTGAAAACTATAATTTTATAAATAGATTAATGTTTTTCATTAAAAACAATCTTGAATTATTTGAAAAAACAAACTTAATAGGTAATGTATGGATATATTTTGGGAATTCAATTGAGAGAAAAAGTTCTTTATGGACTCAACCGAGACAAAGTCCATAGTTGGAGGACTTGTTTGGGTTTGCCCTAAAAGATTTTGGACCCTGGTTAAGCAAAAACCGAGAAGGGTTAACTTGACCCGGGTAAAAAGGACAAATTCGGGTCGGGTAGAGAGTCTAAAAAAGGTAAAAGCTTTTTAGGCTGTCCTTTATCCACCACCAACAACCACAGTTACAATCACAGAGAGGGTTTTCTACTTGAGTGAGCTAGAAAAAGAAGGAAAAAAAAGTATGATTTAGGGTTTCTCATAAGCAAAGCTCTCTCCTTTTTTAGCCCAAGTAGATCCAACACTGAAAAATATTTGATTTTTTTTCGTTTTTTTTTTCTTTTTTTTGCGGGGTGCTTGAAACACTTGAATTTGTTACATGGATTCAACATGTTATGGTGGGTCACTTTTATTTTTTAGTTTATTTTCTTAAAATTGTGAACTTTGTGTTTGTTTATGAGAAAATGCAAGTTGGTGTCTTGGATTTTGCTTAGTTGAGCTTTATAGGAGTGTTTTTAGCTTGGTTTGTGTGTGGTTGTTTTTTTTTTTTTTTTTGTTAAGATTGTTGAGTCTTGAGTTCTTTCTCTTTCTATTCTTATTGTTATTTTTCCAGCTTGATGGGATGTTCTAATATTTTAAGATAATATAACTTGTGGGTTGTTAAGCTTTTTCATTTTAGCTAACATTTTCTTACTTATTTGGAAAATGGAAATTGAAATTTTAGCTTTGAACTTGCATTTGTTTGAGCGAAGGTTCACTTAGTTGAGGTAGTGAAACTGTTTAGCGAAATCATTTTTTTGGCAACTTAAACCAGATGGTATTTGTGAATAAATAGACAATAGGTTTTATATTAACTTGATTTGGGAATGTAAGTTTCGAGAGTGAAAGTATAGCTAAAAAGAAAGGTTGTTTAGCTGAAGTAGCTAGATAATTTTGCTCACTTGTGTCAAATGATTGAAAATATAGTATGTATTGGAACCAGTAGCGTAGATTAAGTTTGATTCCATGTATAATAAACCTAGTAGTTAGTATGGTGAGGATAAATGTTAATTAGATGTAAAACATTTGTGGGTTGAAGTATATGATCAGTTCTTTGGAATTGAACTAAGCAAATAAGGGAATTTTTTAATTGTGCAGTTTAGAAGCTTTAGGTTTTCTTAGTAAGCTAATAACTATCATAATTTAGCAGGGTTGGAGTAGCTTGCCATGTTTCTAAATTGTTGTAGGCTCAAGTAACTCAACATATGAAATAACACATGTATCAAGCCCAACTGTTCCTTTATATGCAGTGGTAATGTGTGGAGTGCTTTTTTTTTTTTTTTTTTGCTAGTCTTAATTATCTGGCTTTAATTTGATTTATGTTGTTGAATTTGGTGCTTTGTACAGGTATTCTGGCTTGCTGCATCATTGTGAGCAAGTTCAGGGTTATTATTTAGTGCTGTAGGGTTTCCTTTTTCCAAAATTCAATGGTGCCAGAAGGCTAGTGGAAATATGGACTGTTTCCAGACTATTTGTTGTCTAAAGGGTAAGCCATTATGAGCAATCGATGTATTCTGCATATTTCTTTACTACAGTGAAAGACGAGTGTGTTGATGCTGATAATTGCCTGATGTTTGGTTGCAGGCTCACTAGGCCATCAGTTCTTGTTATTTATCGTTTGGTTATCCAGTTTCCAAGTTGCTGTGGCATTGCAGACCCTTCTTGAGCCCAGTCATGTTTCTTCTACATCTGAGCTAGCAACTCCACCAAATTTTGGAATTTTTGGTCCTATTGAAATATCACCTGCCATCCTCCCACGTAACCCTTATCCTGATGAATCTTTGGCTCCTATGTACCCAACTTTTCCCACCACGTACAAGCCAAATTTAACTGGCAAATGCCCTGTAAATTTCACCGCTTTGTCAAATATCATAGACAAAACAGCATCTGATTGCTCTCAACCCTTGGCAGCTCTTGTAGGAAATGTAATATGCTGTCCGCAGCTTGGCAGTTTGCTCCACATCTTCCAGGGTTATTACAGTGTCAACTCTGATAAGTTGGTTTTGCAGAATGCAGTTGCTGATGATTGTTTTTCAGATATCATTAGTATACTAGCCAGCAGAGGGGCCAATAAAACTATACCTACACTATGCTCTGTTAAATCATTAAATCTTACTGGTGGGTTGTGTCCACTAAAGGATGTTGTCAACTTTGAGAAAATAGTAAATACAAGCAAATTACTGGAAGCCTGCAGTACCGTCGATCCTCTGAAAGAGTGCTGTAGACCAATTTGCCAATCTGCAATCACTGAAGCTGCTCTTGAGATGTCTAGGACACAATTGACAATCAATGATAATGAAGAGTTAGTGACCGAGCATAATCGTAATGATCCTCTTAGTGATTGTAAAGGGGTGGTGTATTCATATCTCTCTAGGAAACTATCAGCAGATGCTGCAAATGCTGCATTCCGGACAGTATCTGCCTGCAAAGTTAACAAGGGTACAGTAATTATCATTTTTCCTTTTTTTATGATTTCTTTCCCATTTTTTTGCTGGTCTGAATTTCATAAATGTATTGCCAATGTTACATTAATAAATTTCCTGTGCACATATCGCATCTTCTTTGAGGTTCTCCCATGTTTTGGAACTTTTCATGATAGAATGATGCTAATCTGAAGAGAGGACAAAAGTGTGGGCAATATGCTATGAGTCTATACCATTGGTTTCATCTGTTTGTCAAATGATGCTGCTTCTGAATCTATCTAGATGCCCTGTGTTGGTTTCAATTAATCACACTAACTTAGACCATGAAATAAAGCCAAAGTTTTCAAGTTTTATGCAGGAGTGGTAAAATGAGACTTAGAGCTTCAGGGTATCATGCAAAGTATTTGAATTAAGGGTAATCATGTTTTCGGGATAGAATCATGGTAGCTGTGTTGCTCTATAGTTGTTCACAAGTTTAATTGATGTTGTTAATTTGCTTTCTTTACCTGCATGCATTTCTTTGTCACATAGATTTATCATAAATTGGTGGAACTCAAGAAGGATATGTTGCAAGTGTTTTACTGATTCTTCGAGTTATTACACTTCTGATGAGTCAATGTTCATGTGCAGTTTGCCCTTTGAATTTCACACGCCCTCTAGAAGTTATCAAAGCATGTCGAAATGTAGCTGCTCCCAGTCCCTCCTGCTGTAGCTCATTAAATACATACATGGCTGGGATACAAAATCAAATGTTAATTACAAACAAACAGGCCATAATTTGTGCAACAGTTTTGGGGTCCAAGCTACGACAAGGTGGGGTCATGACAAATGTGTATGAGCTTTGTGACATTGACTTGAAAGATTTTAGCATCCAAGGTTTATTTTCTCAGTTCATTATCATTCCTGTAAACTTTTCACTTCATTTCATCATCTATTCCATCTGATATGTATACTTTTGTGTGTGTTTGTGTGTGGATTTATGTGTTGGTGGATGCAAAGCAGCGTACAGACAACAAGGTTTGCCTCTCTCTCTCTCTCTCAGAGCAATATAGCTTATATGCTGATATTATATTTGGAGGTTACAGTAAGAGTTCTTGGAAACATATGGATGTCCAGTGCTGAAAGTGTGAAAAGGTTGTAGGGCATGCTTTCTATATCACATGAAAATCTCCCACCCGAACCTGGCAGTTGGCTTCCTGGTAGTCGTTTTATTTGTGTATTTAGGATGCTTGATGAAAACACCTTTGTTGCCAAGTAGCATATGTAAGTAAAAGAACATCGGTTATCTTGCGCTGTGAGGTGATATCTTACTAAGGCCTAGGGAAAGGATAGGTGTGTTATTTTCCAATTTGTTTGAGAAAGGTAATAAGGTTTTGTTCATCTGACTGCAAAAAGAAAGTGCCTCTTAGAGCTTGTAAAGAAACTTTTCTCTTTTGCAGCCTGGAAAGAAATCAGATTGCTATCTCTTTATTGTTATAATAGTTATTACTATTGTTTATTGAATTTTCTTTTCCATTCAATTATAGGGTGTCTACTTCGTAGCTTGCCTCCCGATGTTATATTGGACAATTCAACAGGGTTCAGCTTTACATGCGACTTGAATGACAACATTGCAGCTCCATGGCCTTCATCATCCTCCATTTCAACCTTGTCTCTTTGTGCCCCAGGTAAATGTTCAACTACTCAAAAAAGAACCAGATATTAGCTGCTGTTCATATTTCTAAAAGAGCCTGGACAATTTAACATTTCATCCGAAAGATTTACACACACACACACACACACGCGCAGGCAGTTTGTTCTTTAGTTCTTGTTTTAATGGCTCCCACTTAATTTTGCAGAGATGTCCTTGCCTGCCTTGCCAACATCACAGATCAAAAACCCTGGTGTGTACCATTGCCCTGTGCAATTCATAGGCATTTGTAATAGCATGCTGATTGGTGGATCACATATTAGTTAGCCAGCCATAATATAAGATTATTCATCATAAAGATATTAGCTTCTAATGTGACAGCGCTTGTTCTTGAACAGCAGCAGCTTTTTTCTTTCCATTCCCCCTTCTTTTCTGACATATCCGTATCAATGTTTTGACGCAGGCAATCGTGGTGGTGAGTTGGAGTTGCTGGTGCCCATTTTTTCATTTTTTATTTTCAGTGCATTGTTGTACTGAAGAGATTAGTCAAGGGCTTGAACCGGTTTGAAATAGGTGGTGGTGTCTCTGGAAATTTAACCTTGTGTGGGAATTTTACTTGTATATTTTGATGAGTAGCCTTCTTCATGTATAGCAGCTTTTCATTTTTCTTTTGTTTCCAAATCTATTTTTGTCTCTAATTTTGATGATTATTGTTGGAAGACTTCATATTTGTAAGGAAAATTTTCTGTGGGTGTCTTCTGTTCGAGAACCAAGCATTTTGGCTGTGGATGTATAGCTGGTCATCACCGCCCATAGCTGTGGCTCCCCTCCCCTTTAAAATTTCAGTCACCACCGCCTATAGCTGTGGCTCCCCTCCCCTTTAAAATTTCAGTCACCACCGCTTAGCTTTGGTTTGGGTTCCAGTATAAAAGCCTAATCAACATGAATCAGTCTTGTGGGTTCACATGGTTCGTTGATGATGGCCATGGCCTTCTTAACGCCAAGTATCATCTACTAGTTTTTTTGACACCCTTCCCGGTCATGGTTAGATTATTATTTTGTAATCTTAAAAAATATATATAAAAGTAGTAGGAAATTAAGTTTTTAAATATTGAGACTGGGGTATTGGATGTTATTTTTTTTATAAAAAATATTAAGTTGTTAATATATTAAATTGATAAAGACTAACCATGTTTAACATGTAAAATTCTTTATTTAGGGCTGAAATTATAAAAAAAATATTAAAAGAGTTCAGGGTTGTTCTGTTGTTCTTCTCATACTTCATTATAGATTTGCATAATAAATTTATCAATTTATCCTTGGAAAAGAGAAACATAAAGGCGGGCTTTAGGGGTATTTTTGGACTTTTACACGGGATATATTTGGTATTATAGAATTGTTGAGGGGTATGTATGTCTTTTAAAGTTCTAAATATCCTTGGAAGCAGAATTTCGATTTATTTTGGGAGATGGACTTTTTCGGTTTTTTCTTTTCTTGAGCACAATAAAATTATCAAAATATCTTTGGATTTTAAAACAAAGGCTTTTGTTTTTAGGGTTATTAGCGTCTTTTGCACTCCGATTTTTTTTTTGTAAATTTTGTGTAAGGTCAAGGGTGTTTTGATATTTAAAAAAAAACAAAAAAAAAACTGCCGGTGCGGGATAAGAACGCGTCAACTTGGAGAGGTTGTCCGTGTCATTTGGGCGGCGCATCACACCTCCTCCGATATCCAAAAATACCCGACCGCCGTCTTAGACGAAGTGTTGCACGGCGACACTTCGTCCTGACCGGTTTATGCTGTCATAAGTGCTGCCATTAGACGACGGCTGAATTTGTTTTTCTCCACCATTTTTTCTCTCTCCTCCACCCACCCAAAGTTCAAAAATATCTTAAGCTTTTGTATTATTTCAATGTGGTCCTCATATTTTTTATTGTTGAACAGTATTTGCTTTAAATTATTTTTATGATTTTTTTTTCAATTTCATCATTTATCATTTTATTTTATTTTTGTGTTAGATTTGGTCTTTTTTTTTTAATTGATATTTATTTTGCTTTTCACCCTTCTTCTAATTGATTTTCTTTTCAATTTCATACTTAATTTTTGTTTTTTTTTTAATTTGGTCATCATTCTTTTTTCATTATAATTTATTTTGGTTTCATTTATTTTCTTAATTGATTTTTTTTCCAGATTCATCCATCATTGTTTGATTTTATTTGATTTTAATGTCAAATTTGATCCTTATTTTTTCAATTCTAGTTTTTAAACTCGACTCATAGGTTGATCCCGGGTAAGTTCTGGGTCACAAATCAAGTAGATTGGTCAAGGTTACCCAGATTAACTTAACCTAAAACAAATATTCAACAGGTTTTAAAAAAAATTTACAAGAAAGTTGTGTTCTTATTTTTTTTTAATTATGGTTTTTATACCCGGTCCAGAGGTCAATCCTGGTCAAGTCTCAGGTCACAGATCAGGTGAGTTGGTCAGGGTTACTCGAGTAACCAATTTCTTTATTTTACAAATATGTAAAAATGATATTATTCTGGTCAATTTTTTTTTTAAAAAAATTCAATGGGTTTTAAGACGGGTTTTAAAAAAAATTAAAAAGAATTTTAAAAAAAAATTGGATCCTCATTCTTTTAATCATGGTTTTTATATCCTGGATGTCAATTTTTTTTTAATTCGGTTATTTGTTGTCATTATCTTTTTTTGAGTATTATTAGATTAGTTGAGATTATTAAACTCGGTTGACTCAATGATCTAATTCTCTGATTTTTTTTAAATCTCAAGTTTTGCATGGAATCTTTTTCTTACATTAAAAAAATAATAGTCCAGTCGTAACATAGTGCGGACCATCTATCTAGTTCAAATCTAAATAAATTAAGAACCCCACATCAAATTAACTAAATATTAAAGCTTAAAATAAAAAAAATCAATTAAAAAATAATTAAAAAAATAACTTTAGCAAATTTAAAATGATGGATCACACTATGATGCGGATCAGACCAACCATGTTTAACCTCACCTTATAGTTCCTGTTAATGAAACCATTGTTTTTCCCTCACCTTCTCTTAAATTTGTGAGCCCAAGTGGAAAATGATTAATAGATAAAATATTGTGCTCCCAAAACAAATACTTTTTCCATCCTTTTCATTTGTTAAATCAATGTGTTGTGTTTAGTTGGTATTTTACGAGATATATATTTGGGAGCACAATATTTTATCTAAGATAAATATATAAAATGAATTTTTTAAAACAATTTTAAATTTAATTTTTATACTCTTAAAAAAAAGTATAATGAAACATTTCTTCTTTGTTCCATTGTTTTCGTTGTTAAGGCTACCCAAAAAAAAAAAACTAAATCTCAAATCAGACTTTTCTCACTCTAAAAGCTACATGTTAAATATGAGTAAAACATGAGTCTATGGCTGGTCTGAGTCTCCTTGAGCGCTTTTCTCTACAAAACATGCTTGCCAAATTCAACTCAATCCATTATATTGATCGAAAACTTGGTGAAATCCCTTGTATTTTACTTAAAATTGAAAAGGATCAAACACATAAGTCAATTATTTTTTTCATCTTAACGCGATTCTGAGTGGCTGAAAAGAAGTGATGTAGAAGAAGTCTTTTCACCTATGGATATCGACAAAATAGAAGAGCTTATCATTGACGTAGATGGTCTCTCATACCGGATTAGGAAACTAGAGGGCTGCCATGATTTGTTTACTTTCAACACAGTGGATTATATGTTATTATCATTCTATCATTACTCGGATTGGTTCGAATCCCCATGGCCTTAGACCTACTCAGATCAGGGCTTTGAAAGATGTTGTTGGCTTAATCCATGCATGGGATATAAATTTCTTTGAGAAAGTTTGTTCTTCTGTTGGCAGACTTAGTCACCTTGACAAAGCCACTGCTGAAAAGCTAAGATTAGATGTTATTCGTTGCTTCGTAAGTAGGAGGACATCTTTCAGTGATGTGTTTTCTCGTATACTAAATATCAAAGTTGATGATGGGATTTTTCCATATTCAAGCTTCGAAAGATCCAATCAAGAACTCGTGATGACAAGATCTAGTTTAGAAGACATGGGTTTAGTTCATAATAAAAAAGACGAAGAGGTGGTGCCCTGTTCATTAATTTGATGAGAACCAAGTTAGTAGATTAAGAAATGCCTACGTACTATAGAGCAGCAAAGGCGCGGCAGAAGCAAGCTGAAACTCCCCGCAAAGTCACGTCAGAAGAAATTCCAGAAGCAAGGTCAGTGGAACGAGTCCTTGTGGAAGGATTTGAAGCATCGTTAAATCGGCAACCAGAGGCAGATTCCAAGCAGCAACTCCAGATTCCAGGCAGACTCCAGACGCGAAACAGATGCGAACATCTTTGCTTGTGGTCGATCGGTCAAGGAAGATGGGATCTATTTTAGCAAAGATACAGAAAACTGGAATCGGGAGTACTGTCAAGTGGTAAAGGAAGTTTTCTAATTTAATAAATAATCATAAATAATAAGGAAGAGACATCGCAATGATATTGTTTGCTTGGTTAATTGTTATTTTCTTTTTCTTTCATGGTTACCACATTTTTGCTGTGTTATTTGCCATCTTTTCCTGTGAATATACAGAGAAATATTTAAGTGATATTTTGGTGCAAGGGCAGGAGGGTAATAGAGACAAGAGGGCTGTGCCTCTTGCAAAGATTTCAACTTTTTTCTAGAAGGTAATAGATGTTGGCCAGCGCTATGCCATGGGTTCATATTTTTTCCAATAAAAACAATGTTTAGGTGTCGTAATCATGTTTCAGTAAAAGAAGAAAAAAGACTCAGTGTATAAGCACGACTTTATCTAATAAATTGGTTTTATTTTAATTAAACATAGAAAACAATCAGCAATATAAATAAATAAATAAATAAAAGCGATAATGATAATTTGAAGAAGAAAAAAACCCTATAAGGGATCGAGAATTTGGATAAAAAAAAAAGAAAGAAAAATCAGTTTGAATCAACCTAAAATGTCATGATAAACATGTAATCTAAACAATGTCGAATGACAAAATTGATAAAGAAAAAAAAAAGATATCGACCCGCATTAAATTTTAAAACCTATGATTTAAGTTATTAGACCGGAAGCATCATAAAATGAAAAAATCATAAAAATCAATCCTTAACAAATCAAATATTAAAGGATAAAATTAAAAAAAAAAACCCAATAACACATAAGGATCAAAAACAAAAAAAAAACAGTTAAAAGAATGTGGATAAATTAAAATAAAAAATAAATTAGAGGGCATCTATAAATTTTTTTATTGAAGAGTGAAATTGGAAAGAAAAAATATTTATGACTTATATGGTTTAATTCTTTATTTCAGTTTGATTAAAAGTTTTGAAAAAAAATTCTATATGATTGGATTTTTTTTCCAAACTAAACAGTTTGAATCAGTGCTCATTCTTAATCTTAGACTTCCCTGGCTTGTCAATAAACCAAAAGGAGAGGTATCTATAGAAATAAATTGTTAATAATGAGGATATGATTGTTATAATATTACATTTCATTTTCCAAACATTCGGATGTGAGATTCCTCATATTAAATTACAGAATCATCTTCCTCTCAAATAAGGAAATGAAAGTGAAATGGTTTGAAGAAGCTAGCAAGACTTTCAAAAAAAAAAAAAAAAGTCCTACTCCTAAGTAAATGAAATGCAATAATATCTGAAATCTCGCTTTCCCAGCTGATTTTACCATTTCCTTTTTATTTAGAATTGTGTTTGTTTTTTAAAAATATATTTGACTTGAAAAAAATATTAAATTGATATTGTTTTAGTGTTTTGTTTATTGTTTTAATGTATTGAAATAAAAAATTTTAAAAAATTATTTTAATATATTTTTAAGTAAAATTTTGTTTTAAAAAATATACCACACCACAATACAAAACAAATGATTCACGATGGAAGCCACTAATAAACACCTTCTCCACCACAATACAAAACAAATAATTCACGATGGAAGCCACTAATAAAACACCTTCTCCTCCTAGTCTCTTGTCATGGCCCCTTTTATCCTAACATCAACCAAACTAGGCGTAATCATAATACATTTAAGGAAAATTATTCATCATGGGGAACTTCATATTCTTCTGACAAAATGATGGGTGCAGATTCGAGATCAAATAGTTGTCTTAAGTTATATGGGACTGCGATACTTGGTTTGCCATTCCAAAACAGATCAGCTAGAATCCGATAACCATGCTCAGTAGGATGCCATCCATCGAAGAATAGATACTCACTTGGATTTTTGCATAGTGTATATGGCTCTATTCCACAATGTGCTGCGTTATACATTCCATGGCCACAACAAGAATATCTTGATTCCTTGAAGCCTTCCCAACACGAACAACAAAGACGAGATTGAAAACAAAAAGGAAACACCAAGTTATTAACTTGTCAACCAGCTTACATCTACAATATGATGATACGGTTATTGATGTACAGATTGTTTTAAAATCATAGTTTTAAAACCTTGTTTGATTGGTGGATTTGGTGATTCTTTACCTAACTTGAACTGGGTTCACGTCAAACTGTTTTTTTTTTTAATTAAAACAACCCCATTTTAGAGTTAAAAAAACAACTTGGTTTAAAAAAAAATTAAAAAAGTCAAAATCAGTGTCAACCTATCAACCTACCTAAGGATCAAATCATCTAACCCACGACTTAAACCTTGGATTAGATTAGAAGCCCGACTGGGTTGAGTCATGTAACTATACTTAAAAGAGACTAATCAATGTAAACTTTATAGTGTGTCTCATGAGGTGGCATTGTAACACTTGAGCATTGCCAAACAATAAAGAGTGGAAGACAATGTGTAGCTTGCTTTGCTTCCTCACTAAAACCCTAATATATTATCAAAATCTATGTACTTACCGTAAGCCTTTGGGTCCTTTATCATATCATAAAGGATGGTATAGAAGTCTAGAATTGAGTATTTGAATCCTGAAAGTTTGCTTTCCAATTCCTTGATGGCTTTAGATGCAGCACTGTTATGCTTCTTTATCATCTCTAATGATCCTTCTTCACATTCATCACCACGGAGTTCTCTGCTTTGTCTTATGGCTGGCAGGCAACCTCTTGGCCCTACATTTAAAATAGCAAATTTCCTTGCTCCAAAAATGTACAATTCCTGCAAATGCCGACAATGAAAAATAAAATTAAAAATGAAGTAGCTCAATATGTAAATAATTACTTAATTGTTAAATCTTACACACAATACACGTGTATGAATAAAGAAATATTTTCAGTTTTTTTATTGATTTATGTATACAAATACAAGCAAAGTGATCCTAGTTACCAGGATAAATCTAAAATGATTTGTTTTAATAAGATTTTCTTTTAAAAAAATAAACTAAAACAACATCCATTTAAAAAAAACATAAAAAGTCAAATGAAACTTTTACCAGGCTATAACTATAGATTGATTCGCCGAGTTATTTAGATTTGACATAGTTAATTTTCATTAACTTATTCAAGTTCTAAATCAACTAATGAATAATAGGTGAATCAACTAAGCTAGGTTTAGTAGCTATTTATATAAGCACACACTACTGTTTATAAGAAATTTTATTGATATTACCTTCACAAAATCTGTCAAGTTACCCACCAAATTCTTCACAAATTCATCTTGCTCCAGCTGAGTAGCATTAGGGTAATTATCAACAAAATAAGAGTAATCATTGCCCCCAACACAAGTCGCATAGACTGCTTGGCTCAGCCGTTTATTTGCCTCTTTGTCCCCAAGCTGCTCCTCCATCGAATTGGCCACGTTCTTGAAGTTGCTAAGTTGCATGCCAAGACTAATCTGGGGAAGAGGAAATTAATGGTAAGATTTTGAAGCACAAAAGTACATAAACCTCAGCTATTTCTACACGTGCCGTGAAGTGTTTTTTTATACTTTCATTAGTAAGAATAATATAAATTATATTTTAGGATTTTATCTAATAGTTTAAGTTATTGGATTGAGATGGTTCTTTAATATGGTATCAGAATCTTGATGATCAAGCGGTCACGAGTTCAAAACTCACAATTCCTATTTATTTGATAAAAATTAAACACAAGGTAATGTGAGTCTGTGTAAGTTTCAAGTTCAAAGAACTTTCACTTAAGGGTGTTAGAGAATAATATAAATTATATCTTAAGACTTCACCTAACAATTTAAATTATTGGGTTGAGATAATTCTTTGATAATAACATACCACTTTAGAATCAGTTTCAGAAAAGACACCAGCTCCACCACTTGCGAAATTTACTCCACTAGTGAAATTAATACCAGGTTGTAAATGTCGATACACGACGTCGGGTGACGGCTCCCGTTTTTTTTGTTTATTTAACAAAAAGGATTTTTTCTCAATTGGGAGAAATAAAGATTTTATTGGAGTCGCCATCTAGTAATTTGAGGGAACTAGAAATCCCAAATTAGACACTGGTCCCGTAGATTCGGGTACGGGGTTAGTTATGATTAAGGGAAGGTAGACACCATCCTTAAAACATCCTTTCAATAGAAAGGTTACCCTTACTTGTGTGTTTTTTGTTTGATTCAAATGCGATTATATTTTGGGCTTATTTGTAATTTTTTTAAAATGATTAACGTCGGTCCCTAAAAATAGGAGACACGTTAAAAATGACATCAGTCCCTAAAAATTAGGAGACTCGTCTAAAATATTGACGTTTGTCCCTAAAAAGGAGAATTACGTCTGGGTTACCAAAAGGAATAATGGATATAATCCATTATATTTTGAGTTTATTGGTAACTTGTTTTTTTTAAAATGGTTAACGTCGGTCCCTAAAAATAGAAGACGCGTTAAAAATGACATCAGTCCCTAAAAATTAGGAGACTTGTCTAAAATATGACGTTTTAACCCTAAAAAGGAGAGTTACGTCTGGGTTACCAAAAGAAATAATGGACATAATCCATATTTGGTATTTACATTTTTGACATCGGTCCTTTTTTTTAAAAAAAGAGACGTGTCGACTTTGGTTTTTTGTATTTTTTACAACATGCAAGAAAATTTACAAGCATTTATATATATAAAAAAAATATCAAAAATACCAGTAGAAACCCAAAAAATTACCTGAGTGTCACCGTATAGGTAAAATACTGAAATACCCTCGAATTTCTCCGAAAATTATGAAAATGCCACTGGCGGCGCGTGTGGCTCACGCGCGGCTACTGTTGGAGGCGGCGAAATTTTCTGGCAAGATTTCCGGCCAAAAAAATGGTTGCTTCTGGTAGATCTGAGGGCGAGGATTCTGATGGTGGTGTTCGTGACGGTCGTTGATGGCTGATAAGTGAGAATCGACGACTTGAAACTTCGGTGGCAGCCGACGATCGCGGCCCTTTTCCGGCCAAATGGGGAGGAGAAAACGCTGAAACCAGCGGGGGTTTTGCTTTATATGAGGATAGAGACCTTTCTGTGGTGGTTTGGAAGCTTTAGATGGCCGGAGATGGGAGATCGGAAGAGAGAGAGGGAGTCGCCGACGAGAGGAGAGAGAGGCTCTGAGATGTGCTATGGTGTAAACGCGCGCACGGTGCACCGGTGCCGCTGAGGCCTGTGATCCGTTGGATCTCCGATGAAACGATCGGATGGCTGTGATTGGATAGATCTGCAGGTTGATCGGACGGCCTGGATGAGCGGATCTTTGATCTGATGTGGCGCGGTACACCGAAAGCTCGGTACACCCGGTGACGTGGCGCAACCGGATCTAAGGGAGAATTGTTTTAAGGGCTGAGATTTATTTGGGTTTTAATTGGGTGTGGTAAGCCCTATTGTATCTTATTAAATCAACTGTTGAGATCTAAACACTATTAAATCTAACGGTTAGGATATATTTGGTATTTTTTATATTGTTTTTTTAAAAAATCAATATCCTACTCCCGTGAAGAAATAGTAAAAAAACCTGTAATAGTAAAATCAATTCTCTCTTTTTCCTTTCTTTTTTTTCTTTTTTCTTCTTCTTTTTTTTCTTTCTCATTTTCTAGTCTATTTATAGCCAATGACAGGGGACATATAAATCATCCACCGATCTGCTTTAAGAAAAAAATGGATTACCTGCTTTCGGTGCACCTGCTACTTTGACAAAATTTGTTTTTTTTGTCGCGGGGTGCGCGACGTCGCGGCGATCGTCCACCCTCGAAGTGTGATGAGGGGTATATATCTAGTAAATATGGTGAGACAAGGAGTTCTTTGTCTCTTAGCAAGTGAAAAATGGTGTGGGAGTCGCCACCTAGTATCTTGGTCACTAGGAACCCTAAGCCGGTCTCGAGAGATCGGGCACGGGGACCGGTTGCGTAAAGGGAAGGTATTAGCACCCCAAATACGCCCTACCTAAGGTAAGCTGCATTGTTTATTTGTCTGATAAAATTCAAGGTCTCGTTGTGTTTCCTAGTTGTTGGGTCGTCCATGGTTCAAGAAAAGTCCTCCTCAATAAGGAGGTCCTTATCTTATCGAGTAAAACCTAACCGTTCTAATGTCTATGTATGTTGGTATGTCTATGGTTCAAGAAAAGTCCTCCTCAATAAGGAGGTCCTTATCTTATCGGGTAAAAACCTAACCGTTCTAATGTCTATGTATGTTGGTCCGTCTATGGTTCAAGAAAAGTCCTCCTCAATAAGGAGGTCCTTATCTTATCGGGTAAAACCTAACCGTTCTAATGTCTATGTAAAAAAGCTATATTTTTAATATCAGGAATACATTTTACGTATAAATTCTTAATCCCAAATACTAAAAGAAGACAAAAAGATTTTTTTTAGAATTTTTGAAATATTGGCCTAGTTCTCATGGCTTGAATAAACTGGTTATTAAAGCCAAAATGCATGCTAATACATATATTGTTTTGAAATTTTTCTTTGTTGTATGAAAAATATGATGTTATAATATTTATATATATATATTGGAGAGACTAGGCCGTATTTTAAAACAAAACATTTTTTAATTATGTATAGATTTTTTTTGATGTTTTGACGTAAATCGGGTATTTTAATACTGGGTTAATATTCTTACGGTATAAAAATACAACCAAATATTAATTCATTTTGATAAAAATATGCAGAAAAATCAACAATATTTTTAAAGGTATTTAGGAAATTTTTGGAAAGTAAAAGACATTTTTTTTTTTGAATCTTTGACGCTTTTGACGAAAACCGGGTATTTTAATACCGGATTTGTATATTTACAGTATAAAAATACCATACAATGTTGGTCAAAATACAATAATAAAATTACAGAAAAAGAAACATATTTTTTTAATAATTTTTGCAGAATTTTCTCAAATTTTTTCATATATGTATATATATATAAATAATATAAAATATAATATATATAATATTAAATCGGGCTGGGCCGGCCCAACCAACTGGGCTGGGCCGGTCTCAGCCCAAAGTGTTGGGCCGATTTCGGCCCAAAATTTACTGGGCCGATTTCGGCCCAAAAAAACTATTACTTTCTTACGGCCGGACCCGACCCCGGAAGATTAGGCTGGGCCAGGACCGGCTGGCCCGGCCCAAGAATAATCTTGGCGGGGGGGAATTATTTTCCCCCACCCTTCTCGCATGCGAACGTTACTCGTTCGCATGCGAGAAACAAACAAATGCAGCAACGGAGGAGAAGAAAAATTACCTGGCGCGGAGCAAGCGGCGGCGTGCTTGTGTTTCCGGCGGTCTTTAGCGGAGGCCGGTGGCGGTGTCGTGGCTCACGGACGGCGGCTCCGGCGCGGCGCCGCGGCTGTTTCCAATGGTTCGGTCCGTTTCCTCTTCTCTTCTTTTTTTGGGTTCGTTCCTCCCTTCCTTCTCTCTCCTTCTTCTTCTCTCTTCCCTTCCCTTTCAGTCTCTCCTTCTCCTGCTTCTTCTCTTTTTTTTTTTTCTGCCTTTTTCTTCTCCTCTGTTTTTTCTTTCCTCTGTTTTTTCCGTTCTTCTTCCCCTCTGTTTTTTTCTTTCTCACTCTTTCGGGTCCCTTCTCCCTCTTCTGGTTTTTTCTCCCCCCCTTCTTGCAGTTGGGTCGGTGTTATTTATAGAGCCAAGTGAGTGGCTCTTTTTCGGCTCTCATGGGTAACAGCCGGGTGGTCGGCCATGGACGCGGCTGTCGAGGTTCGGTGGGTGGTGCGCGGTGGGTGGTCGGCCATTGTGTTCGGTCGGTGGGCTCCAGGCGAGAGAAAGAGAGGGGGGCCAAAAAATTCAAAAAAAAGCAACATTTTTTCCTTCTTCCCCGCCTGCTGTTCGGGGGAAGAAGAAAGATGAACAGTGTCGTTCAAAACGACACCGTTTTGTTTTTTTTTTTTTTTTTTTTTTTTTTATTAAATATATGAAACGGCGTCGTTTTGGAGAAAACGCGCCGTTTCATTTAAATGTGGCGCCAGAATGCGCCAAAGTCCAAATCAGCCCTCAATCATCTTTTGTCCCTTCAATTGCATCCCCGCCGAATTTCGGTCTTCGCCCCATAGTTGGCCGCGTTTTTCACTTTAGTCCTTGGTCTCCGAATTATGCAATTGAGCCCTCAATTGATCAAATAACTTCCAATTTCTTCAATTAGGCCCCGAATCAATTAATTCCAACCCCCTACTTGCGCGCCTTCTCCAATTTGGTCCCCGGTTTCGGATTTCTTCAATTAAGTCCCTAATTGGCCCTTAAACTTCAATATTTATGCAATTAAGCCCCTGATTTGACTTAATAAATTCCTAAAAAAATATATTTTGGCCCCTATAAAATATATTTCTTCTAATTAAAGCCCAAATTGACTTAAAAAATCAATTTTCTTGCAATCAAATCCCCTATAAAATCAATTAAAAATCCAATTAAGTCTATAAACATCCAAACTTGGGCTTTTCTCCTCAAAATTCAAATTTCCTTCTCAACATGGCTCTCATCCTTCAAGAATATACTTGTCAAAAATCCAATCTTTGTATTTTTAACCTCCTTGACCGATTTTTCCGACCATTTGCTTTGAGCGCTTCGCCTCCTGTTATTTTTCTAACCTCCTTTGGCTATTTATTTTATTTCATTTATTTGGGGACCCAAAAATGGGTTACAACAGATGCCCCCTCTTTATAAAGCTTACGGAGCGAGGTTCTGCGCAGTAAGTTTTATAAAGATAAACCAAAACCGAGCTCCCGAAACGATTTAGTCGGAGCTCGATTGCTCAAAACTTTGTCCTTACAACAATTCTCCTTAACCCAAAAACTATGATCAAAATTTAGTCATCTCGAGATCCCTTCGGTGATCTCCTTTAACCCCAAAAACTTGGAATCTCATCTGGCGATTCCTTTACCCATAACCAAATACAAAAACACGTATGTGGTCTCATTATTATGGGTGACCTACCCAGGAAAAATGATGGTCTCATTGTATGGGTGACCTACCCAAGAAAAATGATGGTCTCATTGTATGGGTGACGAACCCAAGAAAATGATGGTCTCATTGTATGGGTGACGAACCCAAGAAAAATGATGGTCTCATTGTATGGGTGACTAACCCAAGAAAAATGATGGTCTCATTGTATGGGTGACGAACCCAAGAAAATGATGGTCTCATTGTATGGGTGACGAACCCAAGAAAAGTGATGGTCTCATTGTATGGGTGACGAACCCAGGAAAAATGATGGTCTTATTGTATGGGTGACGAACCCAAGAAAAATGATGGTCTCATTGTATGGGTGACCTACCCAAGAAAAATAATGGTCTCATTGTATGGGTGACCTACCCAAGAAAAATGATGGTCTCATTGTATGGGTGACGAACCCAAGAAAAATGATGGTCTTATTGTATGGGTGACGAACCCAAGAAAAATGATGGTCTTATTGTATGGGTGACGAACCCAAGAAAAATGATGGTCTCATTGTATGGGTGACCTACCCAAGGGGAAGAATTCTTAGTAAACTCCATGCTTTTCTAAGAAATAGTTTCAATACGAGGTCCCTTCTAGCGACCTTCCTTGATGAATGTCGAAGTACGAGATCCTTTCTCGGTGATCTCAAATAACTTGAAATCCCATCGGGCAATTCCTTTTACCTCGGCCTAAAACATGAAGTTCCTTCGGCGACCTTCATCGAAATACAAGATCCCTTCTTGCGATCTCCTTTATCCAAACAACTTGGAATCCCATCTGGCGATTCCTTTTATACAAAAGCTGAAATTTAAGGTCCCTTCGCGACCTCCATCGAAATACGAGATCCCTTCGGCGATCTTAACAACTTGGAATCCCATTTGGCGATTCCTTTTTACCGAATGCTATCGATGTCGTTCTTCCCGCCGGCATGGTTTGAAAACCATTATCTTATCTTCTTGTTGTTCTAGAATCAACTCAATGATTCTTTCTTCATCCATAATCTTGTTGGAATGCGCTAAGATCTACTTCGTAACGATCCAAAAAAACATACATGCAATGATTTATGATTAGATGCAATGCATGCATTCGTACTGGTTTTGAAACATAGGCCCCATCCTCTTCTTCTAGTTCATGAGACTCCCTCTTAACATGAACTTTACTTTTGAAGTCGTATGCTTTGAATTCATCTCTCGTGTTGCCTATCATATTCTTGGAGAAGAAGTCTTTGACTTTCTTCAAGTAGTCCTTTTCTCAAAATGTATGACTTGTATTTGCCTCTTTGTCATGCTTTTGTCAAATGCTTTAGCTTGATTTTCAAAACTATGGGCTTCCCACCAATTTTAAACACGTAAAACTTTTCAAAAAACAACTCGTTTTGCCCCCAGTGTAGGGGTGTGATCCTAGTCTGGGCTTTTATTCATTCAGCCAATGATAAACTTTTTTAGTGCGTGAAGGGATAATGATGATTTTTTTTTTCAAAATGCACATTGTTATGGTTGATAAAGACAATTACAGATGATTATAAAGTGACCACTTAATCATTTATCCATTCATTACGCTATCAGAGGTAGGGATGTACTTTAGGGTTAGCTTTTCTTAAATTTCATATTAAACCATTTTATGATATAACCACTCAAACTTGTTCAAAAAGTGCATAATCTCATCATTTATTAAAAAAAGTAGGCTCAAAGACAAACATAAAATCTGGCTGAAAACATGAGCCCTGATTGCTAAATAGAGAAAATAAAAGCAATGACAAAAGCAAATGACAAAAACATGCTAAGGTAAATAAAGTTGTTTTACATTTTGAAAACTACGAGAAGTTCTTGGGTCAACCCGTTCGGGAAAGTCAACCGAGGCAATGCTTCATCTTCCTTCCCCACTTGCGTTTCCTTGTCTTCTCCTTCGATCTCGCCTTCTTCATTATTGACGATTCTTGACCAAGGTTTTCCAACCCTTTATTCCCTATTACTTTTGTCATGACCAGGCAATGGATTTGAATTGATATTGGGTGTGTCTTCAAACGACACCCATCCTATCTTGATGAGCTTCAACAACATGTTCTTGAAAGCGTAGCACGTTTCAAGACAATGTCCGGAATACCAGCATGGTACTCGCAAGTCAACTCGGGCTTATACCGATGGGGAATGGTGGTTGTAGTGGTAATGTAGGGATAGGAGCTATTTGTCCAATGCTCGGTAGTTTGGCATACATTTCCTTCAAAGGCATGGGTAATGGCGGTAGTTGTTCGCAATGTACCTTGTATTTGGTCTTTGGTAGTTGTTTTGGTTGTTTGACTGGTTATTTGCTCAATTAGAGGAAAATGGTTTGTTAAAGTTTATGTGGGCAACATGAGAGGTAGGTATTTGTGGGTTGAGTGAATCCACTATATTGCCCTTGGACCCACCTTCAAAGTCGTAAATGTGACCTTCCATTTTTCTTCCAATAAAACCCTTCGCCTCCAATGGCTCAACTATACGTCCAGCTTTAATCCCTTGCTCTATTCTTTCAGCTATGCGTACCGCATCGTAGAAATGCTGAGATGAGCTACCCATTAGGTGCTCATAATATGGTGCTTTAAAGGTATTGGCAAACAAGGTCACCATCTCCGTTTCTATCAAAGGGGGTTGGACATGCATTGCCTCATCCCTCCACCTTTGCGCATAGGCCCTTACCGACTCTTGGCTCCTTTTCTCCATTGACATTAGACTTGTTTGATCGGGAGCGATTTCCATGTTAAACTTGTACTGCTTAAGGAAAGCCTCCATCAAGTCTCTCCAGCTCCCGATCCCGACACTGTCTAACCTCATGTACCAGTTCAAAGCGGATCCGTTAGGCTATCTTGAAAGAAATAGATTAGCAATTTATCGTTATGGATTACTTCCGCCATTTTGTTGCGTAGGATCGAAGGTGAGTGTTTGGGCATTCCAAACCGGTATACTTAATGAATTCCGGTATCCGGAAATCTTTTGGCACCGCAATGTTTGGTACCAAACATACTTCGGATGCTCGTATAGGGTCAAACCAGTCATTACCCTCAACTGCCCTTAATCTTTCTTCCAAAGCAAACAGCTTGTCTTGGTCCATCAGACTAGGAGACCTATTATCTGGGGTTCCTTCCGCTGTTAAATCCACAGTGATTGGAGTGTGAGTTGGCTGGATAGGGGTGATAGGCACAAAATGTTGTTCATTGGCCGAGTTTGCCCCCTGGTTTTGAGATGCTTGAGGGATGTGAGCTGCTGGCGCTCCTTCAAGCTGTTGTGCTGATGTTCCCTCCCCATTCTTAGCTCTTAGAAGGCTGCTCAAGTAAGTTGGTTAGCCGAGAAACTTCATTTTTTACGGACTCCAACTCGGTCTGATAATGTGACTCTAAGTGAGCTCTCTCTTCGTTCTCCATTCTCGCTCTAGACCGGGTGTTGTGGATTTTGGATGTGGGACCTATGTTTCATGGTCTGACGGTGGCGTTGAAAAATGTAAATGAATGTATGATAAAGAACAATGCATGATGCATATATGATGTGAGCTGAAAAGACCTGAAAACCAAATGCCTTATGGTTAGGTTTTGTCTTATGCAAAAATATTTTGTGGAGCATACACCCTATAGCCGGTTCTAATTCTTTTGTGCTTGACGAGGGTAGGTTGGCTATTCAGTCTCTAAAAAGGGTCTCTTGCTGTCCTAGTGATTGCCCTCGTGGAGGCAATATGGGGGCTTGTAGGCAATGAGATGGCACATGTACCAACTATTGCCAGTCTAAGCACTCGCGAAGAGTTGGGGTTTACACAAACTTAAACCTTGACTAACAGTCGTAAGGTAAGCTGCTAGTCCCCCACTTAACTTAAAATTTGTGTGTGCTCTCAATAATCAAAGTATGTGATGCATGTGACAGTTCTATAAGATGTATGAGACAGTTCTATACACATGCATGAACAATATGTGAAAAAATATTTAAAGCATATAAGCAGATAACAAAAGGAAAGGCATATTAACAATAACCACACGAAAACAAAAACAAATCAGACAAAAACAAAGCTTAGTCCACAAGGTCCCCAGTGGAGTCGCCATTCTGTCGCGCGATGCGCGACGTCGCGGCGATCGTCCACCCTCGAATGTGTGATGAGGGGTATATATCTAGTAAATATGGTGAGACAAGGAGTTCTTTGTCTCTTAGCAAGTGAAAAATGGTGTGGGAGTCGCCACCTAGTATCTTGGTCACTAGGAACCCTAACTGGTCTCGAGATCGGGCACGGGGACCGGGTTGCGTAAAGGGAAGGTATTAGCACCCCAAATACGCCCTACCTAAGGTAAGCTGCATTGTTTATTTGTCTGATAAAATTCAAGGTCTCGTTGTGTTTCCTAGTTGTTGGGTCGTCCATGGTTCAAGAAAAGTCCTCCTCAATAAGGAGGTCCTTATCTTATCGAGTAAAACCTAACCGTTCTAATGTCTATGTATGTTGGTATGTCTATGGTTCAAGAAAAGTCCTCCTCAATAAGGAGGTCCTTATCTTATCGGGTAAAACCTAACCGTTCTAATGTCTATGTATGTTGGTATGTCTATGGTTCAAGAAAAGTCCTCCTCAATAAGGAGGTCCTTATCTTATCGGGTAAAAACCTAACCGTTCTAATGTCTATGTATGTTGGTCCGTCTATGGTTCAAGAAAAGTCCTCCTCAATAAGGAGGTCCTTATCTTATCGGGTAAAACCTAACCGTTCTAATGTCTATGTAAAAAAGCTATATTTTTAATATCGGAATACATTTTACGTATAAATTCTTAATCCCAAATACTAAAAGAAGACAAAAAGATTTTTTTTAGAATTTTTGAAATATTGGCCTAGTTCTCATGGCTTGAATAAACTGGTTATTAAAGCCAAAATGCATGCTAATACATATATTGTTTTGAAATTTTTCTTTGTTGTATGAAAAATATGATGTTATAATATTTATATATATATATTGGAGAGACTAGGCCGTATTTTAAAACAAAACATTTTTTAATTATGTATAGATTTTTTTTGATGTTTTGACGTAAATCGGGTATTTTAATACTGGGTTAATATTCTTACGGTATAAAAATACAACCAAATATTAATTCATTTTGATAAAAATATGCAGAAAAATCAACAATATTTTTAAAGGTATTTAGGAAATTTTTGGAAAGTAAAAGACATTTTTTTTTTTGAATCTTTGACGCTTTGACGAAAACCGGGTATTTTAATACCGGATTTGTATATTTACTGTATAAAAATACCATACAATGTTGGTCAAAATACAATAATAAAATTACGAGAAAAAGAAACATATTTTTTTAATAATTTTTGCAGAATTTTCTCAAATTTTTTCATATATGTATATATATATAAATAATATAAAATATAATATATATAATATTAAATCGGGTTGGGCCGGCCCAACCAACTGGGCTGGGCCGGTCTCAGCCCAAAGTGTTGGGCCGATTTCGGCCCAAAATTTACTGGGCCGATTTCGGCCCAAAAAAACTATTACTTTCTTCTGGGCCGGACCCGACCCAGAAGATTAGGCTGGGCCAGGACCAGCCTGGCCCAAGCAACAATGCTGGCGGGGGGGATTATTTTCCCCCCCTTCCTCGCATGCGTAACGTTACTCGTTCGCATGCAGAAACAAACAAATGCAGCAACGGAGGAGAAGAAAAATTACCTGGCGCGGAGCAAGCGGCGGCGTCTTTGCGTTTACGGCGGTCTTTGTAGCGGAGGCCGGTGGCGGTGTCGTGGCTCACGGACGGCGGCTCCAGGCGGCGCTGCGGCTGTTTCCAATGGTTCGGTCCGTTTCCTCTTCTCTTCTTTTTTTTGGGTTCGTTCCTCCCTTCCTTCTCTCTCCTTCTTCTTCTCTCTTCCCTTCCCTTTCGCCTCTCCTTCTCCTGCTTCTTCTCTTTTTTTTTCCGCCTTTTTCTTCTCCTCTTGTTTTTTCTTTCCTCGTGTTTTTCCGTTCTTCTTCCCCTCTCGTTTTTTTCTTTCTCACTCTTTCGGGTCCCTTCTCCCTCTTCTGGTTTTTTCTCCCCCCCTTCTTGCAGCTGGGTCGGTGTTATTTATAGAGCCAAGTGAGTGGCTCTTTTTCGGCTCTCATGGGTAACAACTGGTGGGTCGGCCATGGACGCGGCTGTCGAGGTTCGGTGGGTGGTGCGCGGTGGGTGGTCGGCCATTGTGTTCGGTCGGTGGGCTCCAGGCGAGAGAAAGAGAGGGGGCCGGCCAAAAAATTCAAAAAAAAAGCAACATTTTTTCCTTCTTCCCCGCTGCCTGTTCGGGGGAAGAAGAAAGATGAACAGTGTCGTTCAAAACGACACCGTTCTGTTCTTTTTTTTTTTTTTTTTTTTTTATTAAATATATGAAACGGCGTCGTTTTGGAGAAAACGCGCCGTTTCATTTAAATGTGGCGCCGAATGCGCCAAAGTCCAAATCAGCCCCTCAATCATCTTTTGTCCCTTCAATTGCATCCCCGCCGAATTTCGGTCTTCGCCCCCATAGTTGGCCGCGTTTTTCACTTTAGTCCTTGGTCTCTCGAATTATGCAATTGAGCCCTCAATTGATCAAATAACTTCCAATTTCTTCAATTAGGCCCCTGAATCAATTAATTCCAACCCCCCTACTTGCGCGCCTTCTCCAATTTGGTCCCTGGTTTCGGATTTCTTCAATTAAGTCCCTAATTGGCCCTTAAACTTCAATATTTATGCAATTAAGCCCCCGATTTGACTTAATAAATTCCTAAAAAAATATATTTTGGCCCCTATAAAATATATTTCTTCTAATTAAAGCCCAAATTGACTTAAAAAATCAATTTTCTTGCAATCAAATCCCCTATAAAATCAATTAAAAATCCAATTAAGTCTATAAACATCCAAACTTGGGCTTTTCTCCTCAAAATTCAAATTTCCTTCTCAACATGGCTCTCATCCTTCAAGAATATACTGTCAAAAATCCAATCTTTGTATTTTTAACCTCCTTGACCGATTTTTCTGACCATTTGCCGAGCGCTTACGCCTCCCGTTATTTTTCTAACCTCCTTTGGCTATTTATTTTATTTCATTTATTTGGGGACCCAAAAATGGGTTACAACATTTTTTATTATATATTTGTTTTTTATTATTATGTATAATAATATATATTTATATAGGCAAAGTAAAATCTCAAATCAGTATTAGAAAAACCCGATTCCACCGCTAAAAATTCATTTTAATGACCGAAAATTATGTCGAAATACTGGAAAAAAACTTTTGACGGGTATCAACCCGGTGAATTGGGTTTTGACCAAAAATAAAAGTTTTGACCCAAAATGGCCTGAAACTCATTTTTTACCCCGGTCGACATGGTCGGACCCGTATTGACTCGATGGACTCGGTTTTGACCGAAAATGACGGTTTTGACCCGAAACGGCTTGAAACTCATTTTTTTTTCTGATTAACATGGTTTGACCCGTATTGACTCGGTGGACTTGGTTTTGACCGAAAATGACGGTTTTGACCCAAAACGGCCTAAAACTCATTTTTTACCCTGGTCAACATGGTTTGACCCGTATTGACTCGGTGGACTCGGTTTTGACCGAAAATGACGGTTTCGACCGAAAACTCATTTTTTACTCTGGTCGACATGGTTTGACCCGTATTGACTCGGTGGACTCGGTTCTTATGGAAAGATGCGGTTGACTCGAGAAAAATATATTTTTAAATTTTTCTTTTTCTTAATTTTTTTGGATTTTTATAAATAATAATACAAATAAAATAACATTCAAGAAAAATTTTGGTGAATCCAAAATTGGGTTACAACAGTAAATATGGGGGACGAACGGTTGACCTATGTTTGTTGCTGCATGTAATCATCCATTAGAAAAGAAAATTTAAATTAAACCAAAAACTTAACAACAATTTCGAAAAATGATTCATATTGTATTTTTCCAATACTTACCGATGAAGTCGACAATGAGACGGCCATTGGTGAATCTCCCAGTAGGAAAGTGGAAGAAGGTTTCTCCATATGGCCAATAATTTGCTCTATACGAAACGCTGAGATTGATATAGTTATCGTTTCCTGCATCAAAGATTGAATCTCCAAATATGAACATAGCAACGTGTCTTTTTGGCTGTCTAGAGTGATCACATAGGGAGATTTCTGGGATGAGAAGGCTGGCAAGGAAATTGAGCAGAAGAAAATTGAAGGTTAATTTTGATGCAGCCATTACTTATTTGTTCCCAATTTCGCTTCACTCTTCTCTTCACTTACTTATAGTTAAAGGTTTTTTTTTTTTAAGGATAAGTTAAAGTTTTAAACTACCTCCTCAGACCTCTTAGATGATGAAAGATGATAAACAACTCTGATTTGGACACCTTGAACACGTTACAGCAATTCAGACAATAAGTCAAAGGCTAGTTAGTTGAATCTTTATGAATTAATTTCTACAACTGAAGGTACCGATATATTTATTTATTTATTTTTAAATAGATTTGAATTCTCAAAATTATACTACTTAAATGAAATTGAAAAAGATGGTAGGTATAAGAAAACTTCGATCGATGAGGTATTATTATTAATTAAATAACCTCTGTTGTTTTTTTTGTACTGATTTTCATTTATAATTCCATTTCAAATTTTGAGATTGGCGCCATCCGCTGGTCAAAGAATTTCCTTTCGACAACAGAAAGTCGAGAAAGTCGTCAAGGATCATTTATCTAAAATTTAAGCTATAGATTAGATAAGTTGATCTAACTCAATCTAAAACAATCTAATTTTATTTATTATTAAAACTATTAAGAAAAGTATTTAATCTCAGTTAGTTAAGAGTTGCAGCAATTCAGATTGATAAATAAAGGGAGTTGCTGCATCTTCCCTTCCATTTCTTTGAAATGATTATCAACTATTCCAACTAATCAAAGGTAATAAGCCAAAGTCTAGTTAGTTGAATCTTTAGACTAGATAATGCCACAGATATTATTAACTGAATAAATTGTTAACTGAATATCTTTTTAGTGCAGTGAGTTTTATATTAATATATCAGTGTGTGTTTTATATAGTTATTTTTAAAAAACTCATGTTTAAAAAGATTATAGGTATGATGATAACCCAATATCTCTAGACTCAGCTACGCGATGAACTCAAATACATGTAGATCTGGAAAGCTACGTACCACACACAACATCCCCAGACTTTGTTACATGCTGAGGCTAACTACATTTAGTTCTAGCAAGCTGCTAGATCCAGCATCCTTGGGTTCATCAACTAGCCATTCCACCATCTAAATTCCAACCATTCAAAGGTAATAAGCCAAAGGCTAGTTAGTTGAATCTTTAGACTAGGTGTGTGTTTGGTATTGCGGTAGTGGTTGTGGTTATGGTTTGAAAAAAGTTGTTTTATAAAAAGTACTTTTAATTGAGGTTGGTTTGAAAAAATAGGTGTTTGGTTAAAACTGTGGTTGAAATTGAGGTTCAAAAAAAATAGTTTAATGTGTTTGGGTAAGAATGCTTTTGAAATTGAGGTTATAAAATAATTTTAAAAAATATATATTAATATTGATAGTTTTAAATTTAAATATTGTAGAATTAATTACTTATATTACATTATAAAATAAATAATACTTTATATAAAATATTTTTTATTATTCCATTAAACTATTTAATAATACAATTAAATAAAATATTATCATGTATAAAATTGATATTACAAAGGCGAGTAAATTTAATTTACTCTATACTAGTTTTTCGGTAAAAATATATTGTTCATATCACAGTGCAAATAAATTTAATTTACTCTAAACTAGTTTTTTTTTATAAAAATATTAATAAAATTAATACACACTATAAAAAAATAATAAAAAAAAACAAACTGTTTTAACAGTGCAAGTGAATTGCATTGTTCACGTGAACAGTGCAAAACTCCTGCACTGTTCACTTGAACAAGTACGTGTACACTGTGCATGCTGATTGCACTGTTCACTGAACAGTGTAATTAGCATGCACAGTGAATGGAAAGCAGGATTTTCCTGCTTTACATTTTTAACGTTTCAGCCGCAAAAAACACGTGGGCCCCATACACAGTAAATCAAGTTTTTTAATTACCAAACAATTGCCAACTGCGTTTTAATTAAAACGCAGCCGCAGCCGCGTAAACAAACGGACCCTAGATAATGCCAAAGACATTGTTAACTGAATAGATTATTAATTGAATATCTTTTTTAGTGCGGTGAGTTTTATATTAACGGATCAATGTGCGTTTTATATATGTTATTTTTTTCTTAAAATTCATGTTTAAAAAGATTAAAGGTACGATGATAACCTAATATCTCTAGACTTAGCCACACGATATGAGCTCAAATACATTTAGGTTTGGAAAGCTACGTATCACACACAATATCCCCGGGCTCTGTTACACGCTGAGCCGAACTACATTTGGATTTAGCAAGCTGCTAGATCCAACATCTTTGGGCTCAGCATCTTGTCAATCCCAAATAAATATAAAATTGATGGTATTTTTAGGCTTTATATTGGGCCACATGACTCCGCTTGTTTTTTCTCATGACCCTTAACATAAAATGTTATATATAGTCAAGGATATTTATTTCTTTATACCCTTAGGCATATAAAAATCTTCAAAATGACCTACCACTTATTCCTTATTAATAATGTGTAAGAGATATTTATACCACTTTAATGTATATATCAGGGATATTTTTCCTTGTTAATGCTATCAGGGCAAGATGATACTTCAACCCCTCGTCTCCACACAAAATCAAGGCTCATAGGCTATAAAGACCATATGAATCCTTCAATGATAAAGAGGTTCATGATCTCCATTCTTGACTGTATATTTATCATAGTTTTGAAACCCAACCCGGTGGTTGACCCGATCTAATGACCGGGTCACGGGTTAAATGGGTTGACCCGGTTGACTCGGGTCAACCCAAAAAAACCAAAGACAATGATCATGAAACATGTGTGGCTGATCTTTCATGTTCTCTTCCATAAGCATCTGGCTTATGTACTTGAGAAGCGGGTCAGTGGAATCACTATCCTCAGGAGTGAGATCAGGAGAAGGGGTATTGAATTCAAGTCAGTGCTCAATGACTGGGTATTGATATGAATTTGGGAACATGATTGTTTCATTAAATTTGGAATCATTTTGATAATCAAAGAGTCCTATGTAATTAGGATTCATGACCATCCTATCTATCTATCCCTCAAAAAGACCCCATACTGGAACACTCTTTTCTATTCTCTCATTCCCCAAAGACGCACACACGAAAGAAAGAAAAAAATATAGAAAACCCAGAGAGCAAGAGAGAAATTAATTAACTTTTCTCTTCTAGGCCCTAGCCGCTGGTGACTCCTTCTTCTCCAACAACAGCACCTTGGTCACATACCAGCTCAGCCATTGTGATCTCAAACGTGAACAGTTTCCTTTTTCAGCAGCAAGCAGCCTCTATCAATCGTGAGCTTCAATCACGCCAATAATAGCATGAGTTCATCCCCAAGCATCAACAACTTTGCTTTCAACTAAGAATCTCATCCCCAACATTGATTTTGGTCAAGATTAGCAGCAGCTCAGCCTCAGCCATATCTATCAACTGTGAGCCTCAATAACATGATCTTAGCGCGTCTCTTTTCGTTCTCTTTCCTGTCCGTGAAGGTGGATCAAAGAAAGGTATCTTGCTTCTCTCCTGGAGATCCGCTTTTCGAACTAATGACAGAGCCCCCCGGTTGGAAGGCATTTATTCGTCTTCATCGTTTAAAACGATGTAGTTTAATGTGTCTATATAAAAAAAAAAACAGAGAGAGAGAGACCGGGTCTCGGCTGGGTTTACCCGGGTCGCCCGGGTTCCGGGTCAACCCGCCGGGTCGACCGGGTTTCACAGGGCCAATTTCCAAGCGGGTTTTGCCTCCACCCGGACCGGTCTCATGCCCGGGTCGGCCGGGTTCCGGGTCGACCCGCCGGGCCGGTCCGGGTTTTAAAACTCTGATATTTATTTTTAGAGTCTCTCTCTAAAAAATATCCAAATTAATTTTATTAAGGGCACTTTAATTAGGTCAGATTAATTTTATTAGGGGCACTTTAATTAGGTCAGATTAATTTTATTAGGGGCTTAATTAGTGAAGATTAAGTTTGAGAGCCTAATTTGAGCTTAATTGAGAAGATTGGAATTTTAAGAGACCAAATTTAATTTTTACCAATTGATTGAAATTAGGGGTAAAATTACAAGAAAATAAAAGTTTTGGAGTCAATTAAAGGCTAAATTCAAGAAATTCACATCCAAGGATCAAAATAAAAAAAAGGCGTCGAACTCTGGGGACCTAATCGATTGAAATCATGGATTAAATTGAAGAAATTCCAAAGTTTAGTGGTCAATTAGAGGCTAAATTGAAGAAATCCGAGACCAAGTACCATTTTAAAAAAATATGGTAAAATATGGGGGTTAAATTGAAGTTCATCAAGGGTAAAATTGCACAAAGTTGAAAGTTTGAAGCCCATCAGAGATGTAATTAAGAATAAATCACAAATCAAATGACTAAAATGATATTTTCCAAAACGACGTTGTTTTGAGTAGACTGTTCATCTTCTTCTTCTTATTTTAATCAAAAACGATGCTTGAGTAGTCACCTTTCAGGACATTTAATGTTTCATTTCTCCATCAAATTAGACAAAACTTACACGAAAATTATCACCTAACATCTGGCTACACCTTAGTGTGGTTCGTTCTAGCTAATGGATATCATAGTGGCTACGACACCGTTTCAAAATGTCCAACCTAACCAGCCATTAATTGAGATGTCCAACCTAGCCACCGAATCGAAAATGATCACTTCTAGCACACACTACTATTTATAAGAAACTTTATTGATAAAAAAAAAAAAACTTTATTGATATTACCTTTACAAAATCTGTCAAGTTACCCACCATATTGTTCACAAATTCATCTTGCTCAAGCTGAGTAGCATTAGGGTAATTATCAACAAAATAAGAGTAATCATTGGCTCCAACACAAGTCGCATAGACTGCTTGGCTCAGCAGTTTCTTTGCCTCTCTGTCCCCAATCCGCTCCTCCATCGAAATGGCCACGTTCTTGAAGTTGCTAAGTTGCATGCGAAGACTAATCTGGAAAATAAGGTAATGGTAAGACTTTGAAGCACAAAACGTACATAACCTTTCAGCTATTTCTACCAGTCCCGTGAAGTGCAAACTGGGACTATCACATACCACTTCAGGATTAGCTACAGGAAAGACACCAGCTCCAGCACTTGCGAAATTTACTCCATTAGTGAAATTAATACCAGGTTGTAAATATGGGGGGACGAACGGTAGACCGATCTTTGTTGCTGCAGATGTAAGCGCCCATTAGAAGAAGAAAAAATCTTAAATTAACCCAAAAAACTTAACAGCAATTTCGAAAAATGATTCATATTATATTTTCCAATGCTTACCGATGAAGTCCACAATGAGACGGCCATCGGTGAATCTCCCAGTAGGAAAGTGGAAGAAGGTTTCTCCATATGGCAAATAATTTGCTCTATACGAAACGCTGATATTATTGATGTAGTTATTGTTTCCTGCATCCAAGATTGAATCTCCAAATAAGAACATGACAACATGTCTTTTTGGCTGTCTAGAGTGATCACATAGGGAGATTTCTGGGATGAGAAGGCTGGCAAGGAAATTGAGCAGAAGAAAATTGAAGGTTAATTTTGATGCAGCCATTACTTATTTGTTCCCAATATCGCTTCAAATAAGTCAAAGGCTAGTTAGTTGAATCTGTATGAATTAATTTCTACAAACTGAAGGTATCGATATTTATTTATTTATTTATTTTTAAATAGATTTGAATTCTCAAAATTATACTAATTAAATGAAATTTAAAAAGATGGTAGGTATAAGAAAACTTCGATGAGGTATTATTATTAATTAAATAACCTCTGGTTTTTTGTACTGATTTTCATTTATAATTGCATTTCAAATTTTAACTTAATAGAAGTTAAAATAATTTATTTTTTATTTATAAAAAATATTTTTTATTTATTTTGCATATAAAAATTCATTTTATATATATCCATTTTAATGAAATATATATTTCTTTTTAAATTTATTTTTTATAAACTACAATTAAAAATATTTTTAAAAAAATCATAAATATTTAGAGATGATGTCACAGAGGAGTGATTACAATTCGCATCCGCTGGTCAAAGAATTTCCTTTAAACAGAAAGTCGTCAAGGATCCTTCTTCACATTTATCACCACGGAGTTCTTTCCTTAGTTTTATGGCTGGTAGGTAACCTCTTGGCCCTCCATTTAAAATAGAAAATTCCCTTGCTCCCATATTGAGCAATTCCTGTAAATAGCGATAAGAAAAAGAAGAAAAAATTGTAGTCGCTCAATATGGAAATAATTACTTGTTAAATTTTACACACAATAATAAATATACTAAATCTACTCATCACTTGACCCAATTCAAGATTTATTAATCTAAATCAATCCAAAACAATTTAATTTTATTTATAAAAAAATGATATTGACTTAAAAAAATCAAGCAAAACAAGTTTTTATGAATTATTAAAACTCAGTTAATTAAGAGTTGCAGCAATTCAGATTGATAAATAAAGGGAGTAGCTGCATCTTCCCTTCCATTTCTTTCAATTGATTATCAACTATTCCAACTAATCAAAGGTAATGAGCCAAAGTCTAGTTAGTTGAATCTTTAGACTAGATAATGCCACTGACATTATTAACTGAATAAATTGTTAACTAATTTCTTTTTGAGTGCAATGAGTTTTATATTAATGGAAAAATCATGTTTAAAAAGATTAAAAGTACGATGATAACCCAATATCTTTAGATTCAGCTATGCAATGAACCCCAATACATGTAGATCTGCAAAGCTACGTACCATACACAACATCCTCAAGCTTTGTTACATGCTAAGGCTAACTACATTTAGATCTAGCAAGCTGCTCATCTTTGGGTTGATCATCAACTAGTCATTCCACCATCTAAATTCCAACCAGCCAATTAAAGGCTAGTTAGTTGAATCTTTAAACTACATAATGCCAAAGACATTGTTAACTGGATATCTTTTTGAGTGAAGTGAGTTTTATATTAACGGATCAGTGTGCGTTTTATATATGTTATTTTTAAAAAAAATTCATGTTTAAAAAGATTAAAAGCATGATAATAACCTAATATCTCTAGGCTTAGCCACACGATGAGCCCAAATACATGTAGGTTTGGAAAGCTACGTACCACACACAACATTCTCGGGCTCTGTTACACACTGAGCCTACTACATTTGGATTTAGCAAGCTGCTAGATCCAACATCTTTGGGCTCGGTATCTTGTCAATCCCAAATGAATATAAAATTGATGATCTTTCTAGGCTTTATATTGGGCCACATGACTCCGCTTGTTTTTTCTCATGACTCTTAACATAAAATGTTATAGTCAATGATATTTGTTTCTCTATACCCTTAGGCATATAAAAATCATCAAAATGACCCACCACTTATTTCTCATTAATGATATATAAGGGATATTTATGTCACTTTAATATATATATCAGGGATATTTTTCATTGTTAATGTTTTCAGGGCAAGATGACACTTCAACCCCTCGTCTCCATATAAAATCAAGGCTTATAGGCTATAAAGACCCAATGAATCCTTCAATGAGAAAGAGGTTCATGATCTCCATTCTTGACTGCATATTTATTTTCAGAGTCTCTCTCTAAAAAATATCAGTCTTTTCTCTAAAAAAGATACCGACTTAAGCATCAAATAGTCTCTGAATCCATAAAAGAAATAAAAAACTTTTGGAGGTACTGGCTACTAATCATCATGGTTAATAAGAATGAATCAGATGTTAGACCACGAAATGAGCTGATTATCCAAGATATAAGTCTTTCTCCTAAGTTACTTAGATTTTATAGGCCACCATCATTGGCGCCACCTATGAGAACATCTGATTCATTCTTATTATGGTTTAATAAGAAAATCATTCATTCTTATTGAAGCAATAATAACTTATCAATCAAGTCGGACTACTCATGGAGGTGGTGCTAGTCATTTAAAGGAATCGTCAAGCCCGACAAGCCCAATACGATAACCTGGAACCGACCTTTATTATGGTTTTTAATGGCCTCTGTGTTAAATATGTATTGCTTTTTAGAACCACTATACTAGCCAAGAGAAGCTCCGTAGAGCTACAACATCACTCAACTAGGAGGATGGTGTTTGTCATAACTTATTTTTTGTTTATTCCCCAAAATCATCTTCTTTATTTCAAAAATAAAAATAAAATAAGGACTGGCATTTTGGAAAAAACAAGCTGGGAGGATTTCAAATAAAAAAAATCAAGCTGTAATTTTAGAAAAAATCAGGAGCCTAATTATATCTCATTTTACCCAAAAATGAAGAGACAATGCAAATTTAAGGACGAAACTGCATAAAATTTAAGCCTATGGACATAATTAGATTTTTAATAGGCCAATTTAATTTAATCGTGGACCAAATTAAAGTTTAATTATGTTCAAGAATTAATTTGGGTCCAATTGAAGGGTTTAATTAGGTGAAAGAACTTAATTATACTTTAAATAAGTCAGATTAATTTTATTAGGGGCTTAATTAGTGAAAATTAAGTTTGGGAGCCTAATTTGAGCTTAATTGAGAATATTAGAATTTTAAGAGACCAAATTTAATTTTTACTAATTGATTGAAATTAGGGGTAAAATTACAAGAAAATCAAAGTTTTGGGGTTAATTAAAGGCAAAAGTCAAGAAATTCACATCCAAGGACCAAAAAAAAAGGTGTCGAACTCTGGGGACCTAATCGGTTGAAATCAGAGATTAAATTGAAGAAATTCCAAAGTTTAGTGGTCAATTAAAGACTAAATTGAAGAAATCCGAGACCAAGTACCATTTTAAAAATAGATGCTAAAATATGGGGGTTAAATTGAAGTTCATCAAGGGTAAAATTGCACAAAGTTGAAAGTTTGAAGCCAATCAGAGGTGTAATTAAGAATAAATCACAAATCAAATGACTAAAATGATATTTTCCAAAACGACGCTGTTTTGAGTAGATTGTTCATCTTTTTTTTCTTCTTATTTTAATAAAAAACGCTACTCGAATAGTCACCTTTCAGGACATTTAATGCTTCAATTCTCTATCAAATTGGACAAAACTTACATGAAAATTATCACCTAACATTTGACTACCTTTCAGGACATTTAATGCTTCAATTCTCTATCAAATTGGACAAAACTTACATGAAAATTATCACCTAACATTTTACTATACTTTAGTGTGGTTCGTTTTAGCTAATGGACATCATACTAGTTGCGGCACCGCTTCAAAATGGCCTACCTAACCATCCATTTTCCTACAACAAAACTAACAGCTCATGAATAGCCAATTTGAACCAACGATTGTTCTCTTAAAATTCCAAACTTCTTCATATTTTGTGATTGTTGTTATCACAATATCCGTGCTCTGAAGGATCCAGTCGTGCTTGTTTGTAATATTTATGTTGCTGACATGGATTTTTCCTTTCTTAAATGACTAGTTGACTAACCAGAAGTTTGAGAGGAAAAACTGAAGCAACTTCTTTTCCCCTATTTCACCCTTTTTTTAATATATATATATATATATATATATATATATATATATATATATATATATATATATATATAGTTAACCCTACTTTTAAAAACCAGCAGGTGAACCCTTTTTTTTTATCTGATTAACTTGATCAGATTAGGTTTAAAAAAAAAACCCGAGTTGACTAGGCAACCCAATTAACATAGCAAAACCTTATCAAAAAATCAGTTACAACATGGTAACTATTTATATTTTTTAATAAAAACAATATTATTTTGATTTATAAAAAAAAAATTAGGGTGGACTCGATCAACTCATGACTCGGGCTTTAAATCGGGTCAGCTACCAAGCTGAATTTAAAAACCCTAACAAGAACGGTTTCCAAGCTAACCCAGTTAAAAATACCGAATTAGATAAATTAACTCAAGTCTTTTGAAATGTCATTATAAAAAAATAAAAATAAAAAAAGTTTTTCAATTTACTTCATCAAACCAATTCTTGGATTAACGAATTACGGAATTAACTTTTTAGGCAGACTGAAATTTATAACCCATTTTTTATTTGGAATGAAATATATTGTAGAGAATTAATAAGGATTTTATTTAAATAAATTTGAAAGAGGATTTGAATCCTTGCAGCCATGTTAAGAGCACGAGTCTTAATCAACGGACCAACTTTGAATTCTTAAATATTTCAAGATTTACCAAATCATAATCCTAGAGTTATAAAATAGAACAATATAACTAAAGTCAATAACATACTCTTGATCCACGCTTAACCGGATTAACTATATTCAGACATCAAAAGCAGTTGCCCTGTGAAAATGCTTGCTTGCTTGCTCAAAGAGTTCCATAGATTTTGTTAATCTTTTCCAAGTTTCTAGATTATCTAAGTAGTTCACATACCAAAGAGGATTGCAGGAGCGTGCGTTTGTGCTTATCTGTCTGTGATACTGTCATGACAAACAAGGAAGTTTGACAGCCAAAAGTAGAAAGAAATGTCGTCAAACTTGAACATTTTCCATTTTCATAAATTGAGATGTAAAACCCTACACAATCTACAAGGTTTAAGGGCACTACAGTACATAACATAAGAACACAGTGCCCCGATTTTGTTTCTACAACTAAAACCTCTTTTGCCACTTCTAGCATATACAGCATTATACATTAACATCAACTATATCATACAAAATCATCTCTTTTTCCTAACTTTTCTCCCCCCTCTTTCTTTTCTGGAATTCTGACAACCAATCATACAACTATATTTCTGCACCGGGAATGTTCCGTTGTACTGTATTGTAGTCCAATTTGTGATTGGTTCTGCAAATACTTTGAAAGAAAGAAGTGCGGAGCAGCGGATGAATTATGGCAAGTACATACTCCCCATTTCAACTAAAAAGACACGAGCTAGACTCATAGATTGCCCGTGTCACCCATGTGTTAGGAGCTTCCCGTCAAAAAGCAACTGCTGCTGTCTGAGCTTCCCATAGCAAAAGGCGTGTCACGAACAAGGAACTTCACACTACGAGTCCCAACATATTCCATTATCTCCAGACACTCCAGCAAGTCAGAGTCGCTCACCAACAATACCCATTCCTCTTCGTCATCTAGATACTTGAGCTGGAATGTTCCAGTTTGCAATTTGAACCTCTTTGATACTTCTTCGTAGAGTTGGAAACATCCTGCTGCTGATGGATCAAATTTGAATCGTATTATATCTTCTCTGTACCTGGCTTTTACAGTAATTTTTAAATCACCATCACCAAAACTAGTTTTCTCTTCTGAATGCTTCCTCTCCTCGAAGCTCGGAGAGCTTGATATGCTGCCATGCATAATTGAACCAGAGCTGTTTGATGAGTCGGTCATGCTTGAACAAGTAGGCTGGTTACGTTCTACATTTCCATCATCACCCTCCATTTTGGTATCCATCTCCTCAGCAGCAACAAAGGGGAGTGAGCTTCGAGGCACAATGCGGGAGTCCGAGTTCTCTAGTATAATACCGCCATTTTTCATGCCCCCTATGTTGCCTGCTTTTGCAAAAGAACCTGGGGGGTCATTCTCGAGACAAGCCCAAGGTCCAGAGCCAAAGCTAGTCTGTTCACATAATCCAGCATCTATTGCAACTGACTTGGAATCTGCACTGCAATCAATCACATGAACACTACACTCCTTTAACTTTCCCCCGCTAACTATGCAACATTCATCTCTTCAACTTTAACAGTAGAATTATTTCCATCAGTACAAGAAGCTGGAAGTACAGAAACTACATCGTGGTTAGCTGGTTCAGAATTTCCATTGGATAGGTTTTTTGCTTGAAACACAAAACCATTTCGATGATCAACTTCTTGATTCATGGAGCCCCCTGCTACAAAACCACCTGTGGTTGGATCAAATTTCAGCCCTCCTTCCACCCCCTGAACAGAGTCAAGCACGGTCTGTATTTTTCTTAATGAGCGGTTCACCTTGTTTATCTTTCGGGATGGCCATCTGGATATTCCATGTTGTCTGCAAATTCTCTTCAGTGTTGTGGGGCAAACTACACAAAGAAATTTAAAGGTTAACCACAAATTATTCTAAAAGGAGGCAAAAATGCTATCCTGTTTTCAAAGGATATGTTGACAAAGGACATTGAGAATAGTTAAACAAGGAAACCACCAACAGTACATCCCAAGTTACTAGTTCCACCAATACCAGGAATAAAAGAACCTTGGTTGATGAAGCTAAATGATCCAAACAAAAATTTCAACAATTCATAAGAAATGGAAGAACAACATTTTCATGAGTCAAATGAAAAATCCTCCAGAAAGCTTAGATATTTAAAGTCTGATTTCATAAGTATATACATGGCATGGAGCTCACCACCAATGCTTTTGGCAGCATCCTTGAGGCTTCCAGAAAAGTATTGCTGAAGAACGCTCAAGCTCACAGTTTTCTCCGCTGTGCTTCTCTTTTTCTCAACCTGTCTTCCAGATCCACTTGTTGTCTATGCAAAATATATATATATATATATATATATATAAATGGAAAAAAAATTCCGTTCAATACAACAAGCATGTTTTTTCTACTTTTGCGAAGGTAAAGCTAATTCACCAAAAGGGACAGAAATACGTCTCAAGGAATTACCTGTTCGTTAGAGCTATTTGATTCTATTTGATCATTTTTTGAAGTACACACATTAAGAGGCATCTTGGCAGCCGAGTTCAAGTTTCCTTCTGATAATGCAGTTTGAGAGCTTCCATTTGATATGGACATTGGTTGGAAGCTTGGCACTGCTTCCTTTGGCAACCCAACTTCAGAACATTCCTGTCCACCAAATTCTGTATCTGAAACTGTTCTCAAACTCTTACAAATTCTCTGCATGGTACCTGAGAGGTTGTTCAACAGGAGTTGCTGGTCTAAACTCTCCTTTATATTAACAGGGAGAAAGAGCTCTAAAATATAGTCATCATCACCAGTGTAGGTGCTTCTTAGCCTGATTGCAACTGCAGCATTCAGACCATACTTGCGTGCATGATGAACAAGTGGATACTCAGTTATATCATATGTCTTCACATCTGGGAAGAAGAAGGGATGATTTGATTGCACTGCTTTTCCAGCTATACCTTGCCCTTCCTCAATATAATGTTCAGCACACGCATGCACAAAACCTTGCATCTCTCTGTCATTCACATAGCAAGCTGTACCTTCAATGCACAAGACACATTTACCACTTGACCTTGAATTGGCTTCCCTGACACGCACTTTTATGATTTCATCAACAGCTTCCTCAGTATAATTGCAAGGCATCCACGTAAGAGCCAGTGGCAATCTATGTGCATGGCATACAGCTCGTAGAACATCAGCTATTTCAGACAAGGCAGCTCTTTTGTTGCTTGAGAGACACTGAAAAGTAACGATTTCCGTTAGACAAACACAAAGTGCTGATTGAAAGTGTTCGGAGCTAGGCCTTCTCATTGTTTACTCTTATTTTATTTCATTATCAAATTGCAGGCATGTATTTTGCACCCTTGCCATTGCGTGTGAATGCTAGAACTATCCAACAAAAAGAAAAGGGAAGTTGCAGATAAATACCTGAGGAAGAAGTCGAGGAGGTGCAGTGCTCCTTAAGTTCACAGCCTGCAAAAAGTCGAGTCAAGAATTAACAGTGCCATCCAGCATATATTTTCACATAAATTTTGGATTCTGATTCAGATGTTTGTCACATGAAACAACTGGCAAGCTTTAATCATCGATGCAAAAATTTCAAGATGCAAAAATTGTCCAAGTGATAAAAGTAAAGAACTTTTAAAACTAATATGCTTCAATAAAACCAAAAGGTGTAGACTTCCATACACTAAACTAGCTTGTATCAGTAGTTGTTTTAGTGATAGAAACACAAAAACCAGGACATTAAACATTTATTCCCATCATATGCAACAGTTTTGCTTGTCATCCTTAAATGATGCAGAATATTGAGGACAACAAATTAATTCCTAGATGATAAATCTAATGTTCTTGATCAAAATGCAGCAAATTATAGTTCTAAAACATAATAGCAAGAAAAAAGAACTTTTTTTTATCAACAACATACCAAGTATTTACAGGTTGGACTCCCATCCAGAGAAATGGAAGAAGCAGAACAAGAGGTTTCAAAAGGGAGGAACTTATTCATGAACAACAATTTGTTCTCACTCGGAGCAAACAATTTCTTCCCTCCCTCTCCTTTACAGGGTTTTTAAATGGAAAACAGGTTGCTAGGCAAGATACATAATTTATCATCGAAATTGCGCAACACAGACAGATATAAATGAGAACAAAAGCTTTTTTACTAGAATATATAGTAAAATGAAACTAACCTCAAGCGCATGGCAAACATTTTCCATCTCTGAATCAAAATCTGGTTTCTCCTTAACAGTGACAAGTTCCAGAACAGCACAGCAGGACATCTCATCAGGATCTAAGATCGGTAATGCAAAAAAGAGCCCCGGACTTCATGATCAACTGCATGCTTTGCCCGCAAGTATTCGGCCTTGCGATAATATCTTACATTTGAAGTCCACTCTGGAACTTTGGAAATGAATACACGACCAGGAAGTCCTAGAGACACACCAGGCTTCACTTCTGCAGAGAAAGTAAATGTTCTAGACACTTCTCGGAACCCTGCTAGCATTTGATCAAGCAAGTATGGTTGCTCTGAAGTGCTTAACATGTATTGATCCCCACTCCTTATGGGAACCCATACTTGTGCCAAAATACCCCCTCCATATGAAACCTTCAACAGGGATAATGCCCTTAGCATCCTCTCATCTAGTGAAGGCCCAACTGGCTGTGACATAATATAGTATGTTGTGTTTGGGAAATGGTTTTGCTGACCGACTCCATTACTGTGTTTTGCACCCAAATCATCAGCATCAATTGAATCTGAGGGATAACCAAAATGGGAATTTGTTTGCTGAAGCATCACTTTATCTCCACCATTGTAAGAAGTCCCAGCAGCATTTATTGTTTCCTGTATTGAAGCAGAATTTTGTTCTGCAAAACTTCCTGCATCAAAGGATGGATAGGATGTCGAAGGAAAAGATGGCGTTCCATAGGGGGCAAGCATTTGATCCATAGCTGATGAGTTGTTGCACCATCCAGCATACATATCAAAATTCATAAGCTCTGAAAAACTGTTGAATGGGTCCTCAAAAAATGAATTCCATGGAGCACCATCGAAAGTTGTGACACTATCCATCTGAGCTCTTGGTGAAGCCCAATAACCCATCCCCTTTTCTTTTGACGAGAAGGAGTTCTCCATTTTTTATATAACTAACCAAAACACACTCCTAATAACCATTGGAAGATGGGGGGACGAACGGTAGACCGATCTTTGTTGCTGCATGTAATCATCCATTAGAAGAAAAAAACTTAGATTAACCCAAAAAACTTAACAACAATTTCGAAAAATGATTCATATTATATTTGCCAATGCTTACCGATGAAGTCAACAATAAGACGGCCATCGGTGAATCTCCCAGTAGGAAAGTAGTGGAAGAAGGTTTCTCCATATGGCAAATAATTTGCTCTATACGAAACGTTGACATTGATATAGTTATTGTTTCCTGAATCAAAGATTGAATCTCCAAATATGAAATGAGCCAATTATGCAAGATATAAGTCTTTCTCCTAAGCTACTTAGATTTTATGGGTCATCATCATTTGCGTTGTTTGTGAGAATCTGATCAAAAAGTCATCAATTATTCTTCCTGAACTGATTTTTGACATCCTTTAGCGCTATTAATAGCAAATAATCAAAACACTTCTGGAATAGAATGTACCTCCCTGCAGTTGGTGGAATAACTACTCTATCAAAGCATTAATAACTTTTCAATCAAGTTGAACTACTCACATAAAATTTAAGCCTATGGACATAATTAGATTTTTAATAGGCCAATTTGATTTAATCATAGGCCAAATTAAAGTTTAATAGTGTTTAAGAATTAATTTGGGTCTAATTAAAGGGTTTAATTAGGTCCAAGGACATAATTATATTTTAAATAGGTCAAATTAATTTTATTAGAGGCTTAATTAGTGAAAATAAAGTTTGGAAGCCCAATTTAGGCTTAATTGAGAAGATTTGAATTTTAGAAGACCAAATTTAATTTTTACTAAGTCAATTGATTGAAATCAAGGGTAAAATTGCAAGAAAATCAAAGTTTTTGGGTCAATTAAGGGCTAAATTCAAGAAATTCGCATCCTAGGACCAAAATAAAAAGAAGCCGAACTATGGGGACCTAATCGGTTGAAATCAGAGGTGAAATTGAAGAAATTCAAAAGTTTAGTGGTCAATTAGGGACTAAATTAAAGAAATCCGAAACCAAATACCATTTTGAAAAAAGATGCTAAAATTTAGGGCTTAAATTGAAGTTCATTAGGGATAAAATTGCACAAATTTAAAAGTTTGAAGCCAATCGGGGTGTAATTAAGAATAAATCACAAATCAAATGACTAAAATGATATTTTCCAAAACGACGCTTGTTTTAAGTGGATTGTTCATCTTCTTCTTCATATTTTAGTCAAAAAAAGCTACTCGAGTGGACACATTTCCAAGGCATTTAATGCTTTATTTCTCCATCAAATTAGACAAAACTTACACAAAAATGATCACTTGACATCTGACTACATCTTAGTGTGGTCCATTCTGGCTAATAGACACCACAGTGGTTGCAGTACCATCCCAAAGTGACCAACCATTTTCCTGCAACAAAACTAATAGCTTATGATAGCCACTTTGAACTAACGATTGAGATCCTTCCGGGTTGAACCAAGGGCCAAGAAAGCCACTTTGAACTAACGATTGAGATCCTTCCGGGTTGAACCAAGGGCCAAGATTTGGCACCAATGGAGACCAAACGTCCCTCATCCACCCCCTATAAATAGATGAGGATTTAATAGCCTAAGGAGGAAGAAAATTGGGTGCAAAAATTGGAAAAAACTACCCCCACCCGAGTTTTCCTACCATTTTTCTTTCCCTCTCTCTCTGTTGTTCCAGCCACCAACCGTCATCACCACCGGCTTTCCACCACTAGCTCCACCACAAGTCTAGCGTAACCACCAGTCGACCGTTTCATGTCAGGAGGAGCCACCGCCAGCTTCTCTCTCCTCTTCTCACTTCTCTCTTTTTTTTCTCTCGAAGGTTCCTTCTTCTTCCTCTTACAGCCAATGCCAGCCACCAATTTCTCTATCAGCGCCACCACACTTCTCCCTCTCCACTGATTACTTATTTTTCTTCCTCCATAACAACAGCAACAGTAGCTCTAACAAATTGACAGTTGCTACCATTTCGGTTTTTTCCTTCTCCAATAACGGCAGTAGCAGCAACACCGACTCCCAGTAGTAATGTAACCATTAGCCTCATGACAATCTTCTAGGCACTACCAACCGCTCACTTCCCCCGCATCTAGTAGCCTTCTTCTCCTCCTTGCAACAAAAACTTGTTGCCGTATACAGTAGTTAATTATAATAAACATGGTCACTAGATTGGGTCAGTGGTTGTAAGGTGTGGGCTAAACTTGTGTAGCCTAGCCCAAATGACTAGGTCAAGTCTCGGTCCGGACCAAAAAAAGAAGAAGAAGAGAGGGTCGGGTTTGCTTTGGCCGCCATTCGGCCTAATCGAGACTGGTTTGGGTTCGGCCCAAACTAATATATTTAATAATAATATAATTATAATATATATTATAATATTATATATTATAAAAAAAATAAAAATTCCAAAAAAAATCCAAGGGTCATTTCAAAGTAAAAGAGACAACTTTAATGATTAAGAATGTTCCAAATTAGCTTGGGAGGCATGATCTACCGTGAATACCGGATATGCACTTTGTTTGTAAGAGAATTAGAATGCTATGCAACATTTTTGTTACTTTAAGTCAAAATATGATTTCTTATATTATACTCGAGGACTTAGTAAGATAAGCAAATCAGGACTACACCTTTTTTTCAACTTCACAAATATTATTTGAATCTCAAGAGCTTAAAAGTCTTCAACAAGTTTAAGTGGAATATTAGTTCAAACCGTAAAAGATATGAAGTCTCTTTGGGAACAATCTAATAGGAAACAAAGTCAACTACCTAGAAAACACTTACTAAAAAAACTCTATGGAATTGAGACTATGATCTCAACAGAAATTGGATATCCAAGCTAACAAGTTGATTATATCTTAGAAGGAAATAAAAATATATCATAATCAATGACTAAGAAAGTAAGTTTTTTATATATGAATTAGCTTGTTCAAAGTAACAATATTTCTATTTTTCCACCAGATACATAAGGGCAACAACCCCACAACCTTCCAATAAAAGGATGGACTCGCTCTTCCTAGTGTAATTGTATAATTTATCTTGGAATGGATTGACATGATCTCTTTATACGATTGCACAACTCTCCAAGGATGGGATAGACACGGTCTCAACAACGAGGATTCACATTATTTCTTCATGGTAACAACACCACAACCTTCCAAGGATAGAATGGACTTAGTCTCTTTAGTGCGATTACACAATTTACTTTAAAAGAGATCAACTTAGTCTCCCTGGTGTGATTGCACAATTTACCTTGGAAGAGATCGACATGGTCTTTCTAGTGTAATCTTTTAACTTATTAAGAGTGGAATAGACATGGCATCATCATCGAGGGCCTGAGATAGCTTTTCTCTTCCCTGAGGTTCCCTAGTAATAGCAGGAGAAAAGCTTCTCCTAAGACGAGAACTGCTTCATCTATCAGATGTGGATGTTGAGGTTCCGTCCCTCTAGTTTTGAGGCCCAGTATGATGGACCTTTGTCCCCTACTACTTCCCCTCGTTTCAAGTTGGAACCTGAACTCCTCATTAGAGGTAGCAACATTCATATTCCTATGGACAAATCTAACTCTATATAGGTCCATTTTTTTGTTCAAAGTAAAGAGAAGCTTTTGCTGAAAAATATCTAGAATAAAGGTTTCTTCTTAAATTAGAGCAAAACTGGCCCAAAGATTTTTCAACAAAACTGTTTTTTAGAAATTATAGAGAATGAAAGTGAGAGAAAAGATAGAAGCAAGAACAACTAGGATTATAAACGAAACAACTTTTCACCCTCATTGTTGGATGAATGACCTTTGATGTCATCTTATATTTCTAGAAATCTATTCAATTGTTGCATTGAATGCATGTCTTCGTTCTGTTTTCCAATAGACAATGTCGCATCCGACATTGCGGCGACCTTTAAAAACTAATTTTGAAAAAAAAAACCAAATTTCTAACATCTTATTCTTAGGGGAAAGGTCTCATTTAAGAAGTCTTCACCTAGTATTATAGTCATTAGGAACCCTAATTGGTTAGCAGAGATTCTATAGTACGGGACTAGTTACGCAAAAGAAAAGATATTATCACCCCTTAAACGTTCTATCTAAGATAGGCTGCATTATTGTTTTTGTCTTAAATTGAAGGGTTTGTTATACTATGCTACCGATGATATACTTGTAATATTACTGACTCTAGTGTTAATAAATATTAAACTACGGATACTTTCAACTCTGGCGTTGGTAAATATTACGTGGCAAAAAAAAAACATATGGTATTCCTGACTCTAGCGTCAGTGAATAAACCAGTAAAATGAATTTAAAACAATGCATACATATTATTTTATTTTATTAAGGGGAAGAAAAAAAAATGTATTGTATATCAAATTTTCATTTCACAGTAAAAATTTGCATATCAAATCCACAGAGAAATATGTAAAAAGAACGCAAGGGACCTACAAATAAATTCAAAAGGATCCATAAATTTTTTTGAAATTTTCTGATATCACAAAGGAGCTTATTTGGCCAAATATCAAAACAAAGAGAAATAAAATAAAAAAAATTAGTATAAGGGTGTATTTTATCAAACATACTCTTAGGCCAAAATAGATTAGGCAGGCCGGCCTCAGTTATTTCTTTTTTGGGCTGGGTAGTCCCAGCGGATAGCCCGGTTACTGACTCATGCCAGTAACCTGCCCTCTTTTTTTATCCGTAGGCGTGCGTGAACTGTTCACGCACGCCTGCTATAGCAACCAGGTAATTAAAATGCAAAACGGGGGAGAACGAAAACTTCCCTGGTTTGTAGAGACTTTGAACGAGAATCTGCAGGTGCTGGGCGAAGCTTCTCTCTTCAGCTTCCTTTATGCTCCTTGTCCTTTCCTTCTCTTGTTCTTCCTGTTTCCGTTTTCTCACGTTCTGTCTCTCCCTCGTTCCTTCTGTTTTTTTTTATCTCTCTCTGGTTTTTCTTCTGTTCTGTATATTCGTCTGCGACTGTATTCTCTCGGTTTTCCCCCTTCGAGTCTCTGTTCCCTTGTTTCTTCTGTTCGTCCCTGTTCTCCTTCTCGTCCCCCTTTACGGGCGTGGCCTTTCTCTAGTTTTTTCCTTTCCCACTCTCCCCGTCTGTGTCTTCGTTCTTCTCTGTTTTTCGTCCCTCTGCTCTCTTCGTTCCTCCCCCTTCATTCTCTCCGTTCCCCCCCAGTTCGTCCCCCGCGTGACCTTTCTCTAGCTTTTATAAATCCAGATAATGCCATGCATTCAAGCCTTTGTAACGGCTGGCATCGAGGGGCGGCTGGCGGGCGAATCGTTTCTTCTTCTTTCCTGCTGAATCGGTTTTCTCCGGGTAATGAAGATGGTGATGAACAGTGGTTTTAGAAACGGAGCCGTTTTGTTCCTTAACTGATATGGTAATTTCAAGTCGCCCCTGAAGTTATGAAATTTATCAATTAGACCCTTATTCATGGAAATTCTCTTCTTTTTTTAAATTTTACTCGTGGATCGATTGCAATTTAAACCCTGTATTTTAGCTTCATTTACAAAACAGACCTTGATTTCTGAATTATTCAATTCAGTTCTTAATTGACTCTTCAATTTTTAATTCTTTCAAAATTACCCCTGAAAAATTAAGCCCCCTACAGCACCCCTAACTTTTAACTTAGGTCAATGGACTTTAATTTCTTGCAATTTTGACCCAAATCAACCCCAAACTTTGATATTTCTTCAATTAAACTTCTTATTTCATTAATTAAACTAAATACAAGTTCAATTACATCTTCAAACTTATCAATTCTTCAATTAGGCTATTGATTTGTTTAATTAAACTAATCTAAAATTTAATTAATTCCCCAAACTTTCAATTTATGTTGTCTTGACCCAAATTTCAATTTATTCTTCATTCATTTTATTTTTTATTTTTTTATTATTTTTATAAAAAATATTAATAAAAAAAAAGAATTAAAAATTAGATTATGACAATCATTTTTTTTTTTAATGAAGATAAGAAAAGTGGTCATCCCTTTCAAATAAGGTCAAGACACATAGCCGTGAAAAATCCCAACAGTTCTGAAAGAAAAATCTCATAGAAAAAGTGAAAGTCTCTCATTAATGGAATCGACAGCTCTTAAATAAAAAAGACTTTTATTAAAGCTAATAGCTTTTCAAAAATTTTGCGTATTAAATACAAAAAAAACTTAGGAGGTTACTGATGGTATTTAAAATAATTTTAAATTTAATTTTTATACTCTTAAAGTATAATGAAACATTTCTTCTTTGTTCCATTGTTTTCGTTGTTAAGGCTACCCAAAAAAAAAACTAATAGTCAAATAACACTTTTCTCACTCTAAAAGCTACATGTTAAATATGAGTAAAACATGAGTCTATGGTTGGTCTGAGTTTCCTTGAGCGCTTTTCTCTACAAAACATGCTTCCCAAATTCAACTCAATCCATTATATTGATCCGAAAACTTGGTGAAATCCCTTGTGTTTTACTTAAAATTGAAAAGGATCAAACACATAAGTCAATTATTTTTTTCATCTTAACGCGATTCTGAGTGGCTGAAAAGAAGTGATGTAGAAGAAGTCTTTTCACCTATGAATATCGACAAAATAGAAGAGCTTATCATTGACGTAGATGGTCTCTCATACCGGATTAGGAAACTAGAGAGCTGCCATGTTTTGTTTACTTTCAACACAGTGGATCAAATGTTATTATATATCATTCTATCATTACTCGAATTGGTTCGAATCTCCAAGGCCTTAGACCTACTCAGATCAGGGCTTTGAAAGATGTTGTTGGCTGAAATTGTAGCTCAGTCACAGCTACTGTCAAATTAGATAAAGAAAGCTGATTAAGATTTTTTATTAATCAAAGCCAAAAGTCTGGAAAAAAATTTTAGTTTCTGTTTTTCTTGATCTCCATGTTCCCTCGCGAAGCCTCCGCATGTTGACAGCAGCAATCTCAGCAGCGTTGTTGTTGTTGTTTGGTTTTTTTTTATTTGATAATTTTATCTATCAGCTTGAGCTTCCATGTATTTTATGGCTTGCAAGACCAGTTAATCGATTTCGCCTTATTATTAACATTAACATTACTAAATAAACAGAAAGATTTTAGAAAAATGTTGTTCATATGCTGTAGATGAGTAGTGTTTTTTCCGATTCTTTCCCTTAAATTTTTATCTCCATTTATTTTATCACTAAACTTCATTTATTTTGAATTAAATCTTTAAAACTTATGTTTATGGTATTCCTGGAGTATAATTTTTTTCCTTGATAATTTCACAGGATATATCATTAAACACCTTAAGAAGCTTAAGATCGATAAACAAACAAGGAGGAGTGTGTGTGTGTGTGTGAAGTTAAGAAGAAAGAATGGAAGAGAGACTAGGTTTATTTCTAAGGCTTTGAGTTAGAGCAATTAAGAGGAGACAGTGGAAGGAGAAGCAAAACTGGTTCAGTACTGTAACATGGAGAATGGTTTGACTATAAATACAAGGATTTTGCTTCATTTTGAAACATTTTCCAATTTCCACTAATAATAGGATAGAACACTTAAAATCAAACACACAGCTGCCAAATAGCTGTCGTAGTTGAGGACATAGCTACGAGAGAAGAGCAAGAGGACCTTCCCAATGTCTTAATACATTCAAGTTACAAAGTAACAGAAGGAAACTTATTCATAATGGGGAACTTCATATTCTTCTGATAAAATGATGGGTGTAGATTCGAGATCAAATAGTTGTCTAAAGTTATATGGGGCTGCGATACTTGGTTTGCCATTCCAAAACAGATCAGCTAGAATCCGATAACCAGGTTCAGTAGGATGCCATCCATCAAAGAATAGATACTCACTTGGATTTTTGCATAGTGTATATGGCTCTATTCCACAATGTGCTGCGTTATACATTCCATGGCCACAACAAGAATATCTTGATTCCTTGAAGCCTTCCCAACACGAACAAAAATGAATGATTAGGAAGAGCATATATTGATATATAGGACGTGGCCCCCGTGAGACTACAGTATCCCAATGGATCCATTGATGGATCTATTAACATGTTAATATGCCAAACAATAGATCAATCTATCGACACTCTTACAATTAATAAATCAATTTTAACATATATCTTGAGTCATTTAACCATGCTTAAAAGAGAGTAATCAATGTAAACTTATTACTGTGTCTCATGATGTGGCATTGTAACACTTGAGCATTACCAAAAGATAAAGAGTGGAAAACAATGTGTGGCTTGCTTTGCTTCCTCACTAAAACCCTAATATTATCAAAATCTATGTACTTACCGTAATCCTTTGGGTGCTTTATCATATCCAAAAGGATGGTATAGAAGTCTGCAATTGAGTATTTGAATCCTGATAGTTTGCTTTCCAATTCCTTGATGGCTTTAGATGCAGCACTGTTATGTTTCTTTATCATCTCTAATGATACTTCATCACATTCATCACCACGGAGATCTTCGCTTTGTCTTGCGGCTGGTTGGCAACCTCTTGGCCCTATGTTTAAAATAGCAAATTTCCTTGCACCTAAATTGTACAATTCCTGCAAATGCCGACAATGAAAAAGAAAAAGAATGCGAAGAAGCTCAATATGTAAATAATTACTTGCTAAGTTTTACACACAATACACTTATATGAATAAAGAAATATTTTCAGTTTTTTTATTGATTTATGTAAACAAGTACAAGCAAAGTCCTGGGTACAGGATAAATCTAAAATGATTTGTTTTAAGACTTTCTGTTTTTAAGGGGAAAAAAAAACTAAAACAACATCCATTTAAAAAAAAAAAAGGTGAAATGGAATTTTGACCAAGTTACAATAGAGTTATAGGTTCACCTGCCAGGTTATCTAGGTTTAATAAGGTTAATTTCCACTAACTTGGTTCAATTTCTAATTGTCGATTGGATCATCGATTAACTGAGCTAGGTTTTGTAAGCACACACTACTATTTATAAGAAACTTTATTGCTATATATTACCTTTACAAAATCTGTCCAGTTACCCACCGTATTGTTCACATATTCATCTTGCTCCAGCTGAGTAGCATTAGGGAAATTATCAACAAAGTAAGAGTAATCATTGGCTCCAACACAAGACGCATAGACAGATTGGCTCAGCAGTTTCTTTGCCTCTTTGTCCCCAATCTGCTCCTCCATCGAAATGGCCACGTTCTTGAAGTTGCTAAGTTGCATGCCAAGACTAATCTGGAAAATAAGGTAATGGTAAGACTTTGAAGCACAAAACGTACATAACCTTTCAGCTATTTCTACCAGTCCCATGAAGTGCATGCAAACTGGGACTATGATATCACATACCACTTCAGGATTAGCTTCAGGAAAGACACCAGCTCCAGCACTTGCGAAATTTACTCCATTAGTGAAATTAATACCAGGTTGTAAATATGGGGGGACGAACGGTAGACCGATCTTTGTTGCTGCATGTAATCATCCATTAGAAGAAAAAAACTTAAATTAACCCAAAAAACTTAACAACAATTTCGAAAAATGATTCATATTATATTTTCCAATGCTTACCGATGAAGTCCACAATGAGACGGCCATCGGTGAATCTCCCAGTAGGAAAGTAGTGGAAGAAGGTTTCTCCATATGGCCAATAATTTGCTCTATACGAAACGTTGACATTGATATAGTTATTGTTTCCTGAATCAAAGATTGAATCTCCAAATATGAACATGGCAACATGTCTTTTTGGCTGTCTAGAGTGATCACATAGGGAGATTTCTGGGATGAGAAGGCTGGCAAGGAAACTGAGCAGAAGAAAATTGAAGGTTAATTTTGATGCAGCCATTACTTATTTGTTCCCAATTTCGCTTCACTCTTCTCTTCACTTACTTATAGTTAAAGGTTTTTTTTTTTTAAGGATAAGTTAAAGTTTTAAACTACCTCCTCAGACCTCTTAGATGATGAAAGATGATAAACAACTCTGATTTGGACACCTTGAACACGTTACAGCAATTCAGACAATAAGTCAAAGGCTAGTTAGTTGAATCTTTATGAATTAATTTCTACAACTGAAGGTATCGATATTTATTTATTTTTAAATAGATTTGAATTCTCAAAATTATACTAATTAAATGAAATTTAAAAAGATGGTAGGTATAAGAAAACTTCGATCGATGAGGTATTATTATTAATTAAATAACCTCTGTTGTTTTTTTTGTACTGATTTTCATTTATAATTCCATTTCAAATTTTGAGATTGGCGCCATCCGCTGGTCAAAGAATTTCCTTTCGACAACAGAAAGTCGAGAAAGTCGTCAAGGATCATTTATCTAAAATTTAAGCTATAGATTAGATAAGTTGATCTAACTCAATCTAAAACAATCTAATTTTATTTATAAAAAATAATGTTGACTTAAAAAAAAATAAAGCAAAACAAGTTTTATGAATTATTAAAACTATTAAGAAAAGTATTTAATCTCAGTTAGTTAAGAGTTGCAGCAATTCAGATTGATAAATAAAGGGAGTCGCTGCATGCATCTTCCCTTCCATTTCTTTCAAATGATTATCAACTATTCCAACTAATCAAAGGTAATAAGCCAAAGTCTAGTTAGTTGAATCTTTAGACTGGATAATGACGAATACATAACTAACAGAATAGATTGGTAATTGAATATCTTTTTGAGTATATAGACTTTAATATTAATAGATCAGTGTGTGTGTGTTTTATGCATATTACTTTTTTGCTTAAAATTCATGTTTAAAAACATTAAAGGCATGATGATAATTCAATATCTCTAGACTCAGTCACATGATGAGTCCAAATACATGTAGCTTTGGAAAGTTACGTACCATACTCAACATCTTAGGTCTCTGTTACACGCTCAGCCTTACTTTATTTGGGTCTAGCAAGCTGCTAGATCCAACATCCTTGGGCTCAGCATTTTGTAAATCTCAAATGAATATAAAACTGATGATCTTTCTAGGTTTTATATTGGGTCACATGACTTCACTTGTTTTTTTCTCATGATCCTTAACATAAAATATTATAGTCAAGGATATTTATTTCTCTATACCCTTAGGTATATAAAAATCTTCAAAATGACCTCCCACGTATCCCTCATTAATGACGTGTAAGGGATATTTATGCCACTTTAATGAATATATCACGAATATTTTTCCTTATTAACACTATCAGGGCAAGATGACACTTCAACCCCTCGTCTCCATAAAAAATAAAGGCTCATAGGCTATAAAAACCCTATGAATCCTTCAATGAGAAAGAGGTTCATGATCTCCATTCTTAACTGCATATTTATTTTCAGAGTCTCTCTATAAAAAATATCATTATCTTTTCTTTAAAAAAAAATACTGACTTAAACATCAAAAACTCCTTGAATCCACAAAAAAAAACCTTTTGGAGGTACTGGCACCCAATCATTATGCTTAACAAGAATGAATCAAATGTTAGACCACGAAATGAGCCAATTATGCAAGATATAAGTCTTTCTCCTAAGCTACTTAGATTTTATGGGTCATCATCATTGGCGTTGTTTGTGAGAACCTGATCAAAAAGACATTAATTATTCTTCTTGAACTGATTTTTGACATCCTTTAGCACTATTAATAGCAAATAATCAAAACACTTCGAATAGAATGTACCTCCCCTAGCTTGGTGGCACAACTACTCTATCAAAGCATTAATAACTTTTCAATCAAGTCGAACTACTCATGGAGGTGGTGTTTGTCATTCAAACGAATCGTCAAGCCCGACAAGCCCAATACGATAACCTATAACTAGCCTTTATCATGGTTTTTAATAGCCTTTGTGTTAAATATATATTGCTTTTTAGAACCACTATACTAGCAAGCTCTGTAGAGCTACAACATCACTCAATCAGGAGGATGGTGTTTGTCATAACTCATTTCTAGGTTATTCACCAAAATCATCTTTTTTCTTTCAAAAATAAAAAATCAAAAAATAAAATAAGAATTTCATTTTGGCAAAAGCAAGCTGGGAGGGTTTCAAATAAAGAAAAAAATCAATTTGCAATTTTAGAAAAAATTGGGAGCCTATTTATACCCCATTTTACCAAAAAATGGAGAGACAATGCAAATTCAAGGGTGAATCTACATAAAATTTAAGCCTATGAACATAATTAGATTTTTAATAGGCCAATTTGATTTAATCATGGGCCAAATTAAAGTTTAATAGTGTTTAAGAATTAATTTGGGTCCAATTGAAGCGTTTAATTAGGTCCAAGGACATAATTATATTTTAAATAGGTCAAATTAATTTTATTAGGGGCTTAATTAGTGAAAATAAAATTTGGAAGCCCAATTTAGGCTTAATTGAGAAGATTTGAATTTTAGAAGACCAAATTTAATTTTTACTAAGTCAATTGATTGAAATCAAGGGTAAAATTGCAAGAAAATCAAAGTTTTTGAGTCAATTAAAGGCTAAATTCAAGAAATTCGCATCCTAGGACCAAAATAAAAAGAAGTCAAACTATGGGGACCTAATCGGTTGAAATCAGGGGTGAAATTGAAGAAATTCAAAAGTTTAGTGGTCAATTAGGGACTAAATTAAAGAAATCCGAAACCAAATACCATTTTGAAAAAAGATGCTAAAATTTAGGGCTTAAATTGAAGTTCATTAGGGATAAAATTGCACAAATTTAAAAGTTTGAAGCCAATCAGGGGTGTAATTAAGAATAAATCACAAATCAAATGACTAAAATGATATTTTCCAAAACGACGCCGTTTTTTTAAGTGGATTGTTCATCTTCTTCTTCATATTTTAGTCAAAAAAGCTACTCGAGTGGACACATTTCCAAGGCATTTAATGCTTCATTTCTCCATCAAATTGGACAAAACTTACACAAAAATGATCACCTGACATCTGACTACACCTTAGTGTGGTCCATTCTGCTAATAGACACCACAGGGTGGTTGCATACCATCCCAAAGTGACCAACCATTTTCCCCGCAACAAAACTAATAGCTCATGATAGCCACTTTGAACTAACGATTGAGATCCTTCCGGGTTGAACCAAGGGCCAAGATTTGGCACCAGTGGAGACCAAACGTCCCTCGTCCATCCCCTATAAATAGATGAGGATTTAATAGCCTAAGAAGGAAGAAAATTGGGTGCAAAAATTGGAAAAAAACTACCCCCCCACCCAAGTTTTCCTACCATTTTTCTTTCCCTCTCTCTCATTGCCCCAGCCACCAACCGTCATCACCACCGGCTTTCCACCACCAGCTCCACCACAAGTCTAGCGTAACCACCAATTGACCGTTTCATGTCAAGAGGAGCCACCGCGCCTTCTCTCTCCTCTTCTCACTTCTCTTTTTTTTCTCTCGAAGGTTCCTTCTTCTTCCTCCTACAGCCAATGCCGCCCACCAATTTCTCTATCGCCGCCACCACACTTCTCCCTCTCCACCGATTACTTCTCTTTCTTCCTCCATAAACAACAAGTAGCTCTAACAAATTGACAGTCGCTACCATTTTGATTTTTTCCTTCTCCAACATCGGCAGTAGCAGCAACACCCACTCCCAGTAGTAATGTAACCATTAGCCTCATGACAATCTTCTAGGCACTACCAACCAGTTACTCCCCCTCATCTAGTAGCCTTCTTCTCCTCCCTACAACAAAAACTCGTTGTCGTATATAGTAGTTAATTATAATAAACATGGTCATTAGGTCGGGTCAGTGGTTGTAAGGTATGGGCTAAACTCGTGTAGCCTAGCCCAAATGACTAGGTCAAGTGTGGTCCAGACCAAAAAAAGAAGAAGAAGAGAGGGTCAGGTTTGGTGGGCTGCCATTCGGCCTAATCAGACCTGGCTGGGTTTTAGCCCAAACCAATATATTTAATAATAATATAATTATAATATATATTATAATATTATATATGATAAAAAAATAAAAATTCCAAAAAAATCCAAGGGTCATTTCAAAATATTTCTGATTTTCTCGTGTGTATTTCTATCAATTTTGCTTAATATTTACATTATAAGATACAGATCTGGTATTAAAATACTCGATTTTCTCCAAAACATTTCTTAAAAAAAATAGAATATATATCAAAACTTTTAAATTAATTTCCCTTTAAAAAAACAAAAAAAAAATATTTTGTTTTCATGCCTATGGTCAAATCCTAAAAAGTTTTTCAAACATATTCTCATAAAAAAAAAAACATTACATCTTACTCATGTTTTTTTTAAATAAAAAATAAATATCGTAACTAGTTTATGATTGTCCGTTAGGATCTGACCAATATGTCAAAAATCATTCACCAATTAGTTTGTTCATTTCATCTTGTTGATGGTATCAATAAAGTTCATCAGTAAAAGAGACAACTTTAATGATTAAGAATGTTCCAAATTAGCTTGGGAGGCATGATCTACTGTGAATACCGGATATGCACTATTTGTAAGAGAATTAGAATGCTATGCAACATTTTTGTTACTTTAAGTCAAAATATGATTTCTTATATTATACTCGAGGACTTAGTAAGATAAGCAAATCAGGACTACACCTTTTTTTCAACTTCACAAATATTATTTGAATTCAAGAGCTTAAAAGTCTTCAACAAGTTTAAGTGGAATATTAGATCAAACCGTAAAAGATATGAAATCTCTTTGGGAACTATCTAATAGGAAACAAAGTCAACTACTTAGAAAACACTTACTAAAGAAACTCTATGGAATTGAGACTATGATCTCAACAGAAATTGGATATCCAAGCTAATAAGTTGATTATATCTTAGAAGGAAATAAAAATATATCATAATCAATGACTAAGAAAGTAAGTTTTTTACATATGAATTAGCTTGTTGAAAGTAACAATATTTCTATTTTTCCACGAGATACATAAGGGCAACAACCCCACAACCTTCCAATAAAAGGATGGACTCAGTCTTCCTAGTGTAATTGTATAATTTATCTTGGAATGGATTGACATGATCTCTTTATACGATTGCACAACTCTCCAAGGATGGGATAGACACGGTCTCAACAACGAGGATTGACACTATCTCTTCATGGTAACAACACCACAACCTTCCAAGGATAGAATGGACTCAGTCTCTTTAGTGCGATTGCACAATTTACTTTAGAAGAGATCAACTTAGTCTCCCTAGTGTGATTGCATAATTTACCTTGGAAGAGATCGATATGGTCTTTCTAGTGTAATTTTTTAACTTATTAAGAGTGGAATAGACATGGCATCATCGTCGAGGGCCTGAGACAGCTTTTCTCTTCCCTGAGGTTCCCTAATAATAGCAAGAGAAAAGCTTCTCCTAAGGCAAGAACTGCTTCATCTATCAGATGTGGATGTTGAGGTTCCATCCCTCTAGTTTTGAGGCCCAGTATGATGGACCTTTGTCCCCTACTACTTCCCCTCGTTTCAAGTTGGAACCTGAACTCCTCATTAGAGGTAGCAACATTCATATTCCTATGGACAAATCTAACTCTATATGGGTCCATTTTTTTGTTCAAAGTAAAGAGAAGCTTTTGGTGAAAAATATCTAGAATAAAGGTTTCTTCTTAAATTAGAGCAAAACTGGCTCAAAGATTTTTCAACAAAACTGTTTTTTAGAAATTATAGAGAATGAAAGTGAGAGAAAAGATAGAAGCAAGAACAACTATGATTATAAACGAAACAACTTTTCACCCTCATTGTTGGATGAATGACCTTTCATGTCATCTTATATCTCTAGAAATCTATTCAATTGTTGCATTGAATGCATGTCGTCGTTCTGTTTTCCAATAGACAATGTCGCATCCGACATTGCGGCGACCTTTAAAAACTAATTTTGAAAAAAAAAACCAAATTTCTAGCATCTTATTCTTAGGGGAAAGGTCTCATTTAAGAAGTCGTCACCTAGTATTATGGTCACTAGAAACCCTAATTGGTTAGCAGAGATTCTATAGTACAGGACTAGTTATGCAAAAGAAAAAATATTATCACCCCTGAAATATTCTACCTAAGGTAAGCTGCATTATTGTTTTTGTCTTAAATTGAAGGGTTTGTTATACTATGCTACCAATGATATACTTGTAATATTACTGATTCTAGCGTTAATGAATATTCAACTACGGATACTTTCAACTCTGGCGTTGGTAAATATTACGTGGCAAAAAAAACATATGGTATTCCTGACTCTAGCGTCAGTAAATAAACCAGTAAAATGAATTTAAAACAATGCATACATATTATTTTATTTTATTAAGGGGAAGAAAAAAAAATGTATTATATATCAAATTTTCATTTCACAGTAAAAATTTACATATTAAATCCACAGATAAATATGTAAAAAGAGCGCAAGGGACCTACAAATAAATTCAAAAGGATCCACAAATCTTTTTGAAATTTTCTGATATCACAAAGGGACTTATTTGGTCAAATATCAAAGCAAAGAGAAATAAAATAAAAGGGATTAGTATAAGAGTGTATTTTGTCAAACACACCTTTAGACCAAAACAGATTGGGCCAGGCCAGCCTCAGTTTTTTCTTTTTTGGGCTGGGTAATCCCAGCATCTCAGCCCGGTTACTGACTCATGCCACTAACTGGCCCTCTTTTTTTATCCGTAGGCGTGCGTGAACTGTTCACGCACGCCTGCTATAGCAACCAGGTAATTAAAATGCAAAACGGGGGAGAACGAAAACTTCCCTGGTTTGTAGAGACTTTGAACGAGAATCTGCAGGTGCTGGGCGAAGCTTCTCTCTTCAGCTTCCTTTATGCTCCTTGTCCTTTCCTTCTCTTGTTCTTCCTGTTTCCGTTTTCTCACGTTCTGTCTCTCCCTCGTTCCTTCTGTTTTTTTTTATCTCTCTCTGGTTTTTCTTCTGTTCTGTATATTCGTCTGCGCCTGTATTCTCTCGGTTTTCCCCCTTCGAGTCTCTGTTCCCTTGTTTCTTCTGTTCGTCCCTGTTCTCCTTCTCGTCCCCCTTTACGGGCGTGGCCTTTCTCTAGTTTTTTCCTTTCTCACTCTCCCCGTCTTTGTGTCTTCGTTCTTCTCTGTTTTTCGTCCCTCTGCTCCCTTCGTTCCTCCCCCTTCATTCTCTCCGTCCCCCCCAGTTCGTCCCCCGCGTGACCTTTCTCTAGCTTTTATAAATCCAGATAATGCCATGCATTCATGCCTTTGTAACGGCTGGCATCGAGGGGCGGCTGGCGGCCGAATCCTTTCTTCTTCTTTCCTGCTGAATCGGTTTTCTCCGGGTAATGAAGATGGTGATGAACAGTGGTTTTAGAAACGGAGCCGTTTTGTTCCTTAACTGATATGGTAATTTCAAGTCGCCCCTGACGTTATGAAATTTATCAATTAGACCCTTATTCATGGAAATTCTCTTCTTTTTTTTAATTTTACTCGTGGATCGATTGCAATTTAAACCCTGTATTTTAGCTTCATTTACAAAACAAACCTTGGTTTCTGAATTATTCAATTCAGTTCTTAATTGACTCTTCAACTTTTAATTCTTTCAAAATTACCCTTGGAAAAATCAATTAAGCCCCCTACAGCACACCTAACTTTTAATTTTGGTCAATGGACTTTAATTTATCCCAAACTTTGATATTTCTTCAATTAAACTTCTTATTTCATTAATTAAACTAAATACAAGTTCAATTACGTTTTCAAACTTATCAATTCTTCAATTAGGCTATTGATTTGTTTAATTAAACTAATCCAAAATTTAATTAATTCCCCAAACTTTCAATTTATGTTGTCTTGACCCAAATTTCAATTTATTCTTCATTCATTTTATTTTTTATTTTTTATTTTTTTATTATTTTTATAAAAAATAAAAATAAAAATAAAAATAAAAAGAATCAAATATTAGATTATGACAAACACCTTTTTTTTAATGAAGATAAGAAAAGTGGTCATCCTTTTCAAATAAGGTCAAGACACATGGCTGTGAAAAATTCCAACAGTTTTGTAAGAAAAATCTCATGGAAAAAATGAAAAGCCTCTCATTAATGGAATCGACAACTCTTAGATAAAAAAAAACTTTTATTAAATCTAATAGTCTTTCAAAAATTTTACATATTAAATACAAAAAAAAAAACTTAGGAGGTTACTGATGGCATTTAAAACAATTTTAAATTTAATTTTTATACTCTTAAAAAAAAGTATAATGAAAAATTTCTTCTTTGTTCCATTGTTTTCGTTGTTAAGGCTACCAAAAAAAAAAAACTAATAGTCAAATCACACTTTTCTTACTCTAAAAACTACATGTTAAATATGAGTAAAACATGAGTCTATGGTTGGTCTGAGTCTTCTTGAGCGCTTTCTCTACAAAACATGCTTGCCAAATTCAACTCAATCCATTATATCGATCCGAAAACTTGGTGAAATCACTTGTATTTTACTTAAAATTGAAAAGGATAAAACACATAAGTCAATTATTTTTTTCATCTTAACGCGATTCTGAGTGGCTGAAAAGAAGTGATGTAGAAGAAGTCTTTTCACCTATGGATATCGACAAAATAGAAGAGCTTATCATTGACGTAGATGGTCTCTCATACCGGATTAGGAAACTAGAAAGTTGCCATGTTTTATTAATCAAAGCCAAAAGTCTGGAAAAAAATTTTAGTTTCTGTTTTTCTTGATCTCCATGTTCCCTCGCGAAGCCTCCGCATGTTGACAGCAGCAATCTCAGCAGCGTTGTTGTTGTTGTTTGGTTTTTTTTTTTTTTGATAATTTTATCTATCAGCTTGAGCTTTCATGTATTTTATGGCTTGCAAGACCAGTTAATCGATTTCGCCTTATTATTAACATTAACATTACTAAATAAACAGAAAGATTTTAGAAAAATGTTGTTCATATGCTGTAGATGAGTAGTGTTTTTTCCGATTCTTTCCCTTAAATTTTTATCTCCATTTATTTTATCACTAAACTTCATTTATTTTGAATTAAATCTTTAAAACTTATGTTCATGGTATTCCTGGAGTATAATTTTTTTCCTTGATAAAATCACAGGATATATCATTAAACACCTTAAGAAGCTTAAGATCGATAAACAAACAAGGAGGAGTGTGTGTGTGTGAGAGAGAGAGGTTAAGAAGAAAGAATGGGAAGAGAGACTAGGTTTATTTCTAAGGCTTTGAGTTAGAGCAATTAAGAGGAGACAGTGGAAGGAGAAGCAAAACTGGTTCAGTACTGTAACATGGAGAATGACTTGACTATAAATACAAGGATTTTGCTTCATTTTCAAACATTTTCCAATTTCCACTAATAATAGGATAGAACACTTAAAATCAAACACACAGCTGACAAATAGCTGTCGTAGTTGAGGACATAGCTACGAGAGAAGAGCAAGAGGACCTTCCCAATGTCTTAATACATTCAAGTTACAAAGTAGCAGAAGGAAAATTATTCATAATGGGGAACTTCATATTCTTCTGATAAAATGATGGGTGTAGATTCGAGATCAAATAGTTGTCTAAAGTTATATGGGGCTGCGATACTTGGTTTGCCATTCCAAAACAGATCAGCTAGAATCCGATAACCAGGTTCAGTAGGATGCCATCCATCAAAGAATAGATACTCACTTGGATTTTTGCATAGTGTATATGGCTCTATTCCACAATGTGCTGCGTTATACATTCCATGGCCACAACAAGAATATCTTGATTCCTTGAAGCCTTCCCAACACGAACAACAAATTAAGACGAGTTTGAAAACAAAAAGGAAACACATACAGTTGGTAAAATCTAGCAAAAATGAATGATTAGGAAGAGCATTGATATACAGGACGTAGCCCAGTGAGACTACAGTATCACAATGGATCCATTGATGGATCTATTAACATGTTAATATGCCAAACAATAGATCAATCTATCGACACTCTTACAATTAATAAATCAATTTTAACATATATCTTGAGTCATTTAACCATGCTTAAAAGAGAGTAATCAATGTAAACTTATTACTGTGTCTCATGATGTGGCATTGTAACACTTGAGCATTACCAAAAGATAAAGAGTGGAAAACAATGTGTGGCTTGCTTTGCTTCCTCACTAAAACCCTAATATTAGCAAAATCTATGTACTTACCGTAATCCTTTGGGTGCTTTATCATATCCAAAAGGATGGTATAGAAGTCTGCAATTGAGTATTTGAATCCTGATAGTTTGCTTTCCAATTCCTTGATGGCTTTAGATGCAGCACTGTTATGCTTCTTTATCATCTCTAATGATACTTCATCACATTCATCACCACGGAGTTCTTCGCTTTGTCTTGCGGCTGGTTGGCAACCTCTTGGCCCTACGTTTAAAATAGCAAATTTCCTTGCACCTAAATTGTACAATTCCTGCAAATGCCGACAATGAAAAAGAAAAAGAATGCGAAGAAGCTCAATATGTAAATAATTACTTGCTGCTAAGTTTTACACACAATACACTTATATGAATAAAGAAATATTTTCAGTTTTTTTATTGATTTATGTATACAAATACAAGCAAAGTCCTGGGTACAGGATAAATCTAAAATGATTTGTTTTAAGAATTTCCTTTTTTATATATATAAAAAAAACTAAAACAGCATTCATTTTAAAAAAAAATTAAATGAGATTTTGATCAAGTTCTAATAAGATTATAGGTTGATCCACGTTATCTAGGCTCTACCAGGTTACTTTTCCACTAACTTGGGTCTAGTTCTAAGTCAATTAATGGATTAGAGGTTCATCAATTAATTAGGAACCCTTTATATAAGGACACACTAGGAATGAGCAAAAAAACCGAAAAACCGATTAAACTGAGAAAACCAGAAAAATAAATAATCGAAAAAACTGAACCATGAAAAAAAACCGATTAAACCGATTAAAATTTTGAAAAAACCGACCTATTCAGTTTGGTTTCGATTTTATAAGCCTGAAACTAAAAAAACCGAGCCAAACCAAAAAAAACCGAGCCAAACCGATTTGAACCAGTTTTCTCCTAAAAAATCGAACCGAACCGAACCAAAACAGGTTGGTTTGAACCGGTTTCGGTTTTTTTAGAAAAAAATTCCGTTTAATTATTTTTTTTTATAAAAACCGAACCGAATCGAAAATGATCACCTCTAGCACACACTACTATTTATAAGAAACTTTATTGGTAAAAAAAAAAGAAACTTTATTGATATTACCTTTACAAAATCTGTCAAGTTACCCACCATATTGTTCACAAATTCATCTTGCTCAAGCTGAGTAGCATTAGGGTAATTATCAACAAAATAAGAGTAATCATTGGCTCCAACACAAGTCGCATAGACTGCTTGGCTCAGCAGTTTCTTTGCCTCTTTGTCCCCATTCTGCTCCTCCATCGAAATGGCCACGTTCTTGAAGTTGCTAAGTTGCATGCGAAGACTAATCTGGAAAATAAGGCAATGGTAAGACTTTGAAGCACAAAACGTACATAACCTTTCAGCTATTTCTACCAGTCCCGTGAAGTGCAAACCGGGACTATCACATACCACTTCAGGATTAGCTACAGGAAAGACACCAGCTCCAGCACTTGCGAAATTTACTCCATTAGTGAAATTAATACCAGGTTGTAAATATGGGGGGACGAACGGTAGACCGATCTTTGTTGCTGCAGATGTAAGCGCCCATTAGAAGAAGAAAAAATCTTAAATTAACCCAAAAAACTTAACAGCAATTTCGAAAAATGATTCATATTATATTTTCCAATGCTTACCGATGAAGTCCACAATGAGACGGCCATCGGTGAATCTCCCAGTAGGAAAGTGGAAGAAGGTTTCTCCATATGGCAAATAATTTGCTCTATACGAAACGCTGATATTATTGATGTAGTTATTGTTTCCTGCATCCAAGATTGAATCTCCAAATAAGAACATGACAACATGTCTTTTTGGCTGTCTAGAGTGATCACATAGGGAGATTTCTGGGATGAGAAGGCTGGCAAGGAAATTGAGCAGAAGAAAATTGAAGGTTAATTTTGATGCAGCCATTACTTATTTGTTCCCAATATCGCTTCAAATAAGTCAAAGGCTAGTTAGTTGAATCTGTATGAATTAATTTCTACAAACTGAAGGTATCGATATTTATTTATTTATTTATTTTTAAATAGATTTGAATTCTCAAAATTATACTAATTAAATGAAATTTAAAAAGATGGTAGGTATAAGAAAACTTCGATGAGGTATTATTATTAATTAAATAACCTCTGGTTTTTTGTACTGATTTTCATTTATAATTGCATTTCAAATTTTAACTTAATAGAAGTTAAAATAATTTATTTTTTATTTATAAAAAATATTTTTTATTTATTTTGCATATAAAAATTCATTTTATATATATCCATTTTAATGAAATATATATTTCTTTTTAAATTTATTTTTTATAAACTATAATTAAAAATATTTTTAAAAAAATCATAAATATTTAGAGATGATGTCACAGAGGAGTGATTACAATTCGCATCCGCTGGTCAAAGAATTTCCTTTAGACAGAAAGTCGTCAAGGATCCTTCTTCACATTTATCACCACGGAGTTTTATGGCTGGTAGGTAACCTCTTGGCCCTACAATTAAAATAGCAAATTCCCTTGCTCCCATATTGAGCAATTCCTGTAAATAGCGATAAGAAAAAGAAGAAAAAATTGCAGTCGCTCAATATGGAAATAATTACTTGTTAAATTTTACACACAATAATAAATATACTAAATCTACTCATCACTTGACCCAATTCAAGATTTATTAATCTAAATCAATCCAAAACAATTTAATTTTATTTATAAAAAATGATATTGACTTAAAAAAATCAAGCAAAACAAGTTTTTATGAATTATTAAAACTCAGTTAGTTAAGAGTTGCAGCAATTCAGATTGATAAATAAAGGGAGTAGCTGCATCTTCCCTTCCATTTCTTTCAAATGATTATCAACTATTCCAACTAATCAAAGGTAATAAGCCAAAGTCTAGTTAGTTGAATCTTTAGAGTAGATAATGCCACTGACATTATTAACTGAATAAATTGTTAACTAATTTCTTTTTGAGTGCAGTGAGTTTTATATTAATGGAAAAATCATGTTTAAAAAGATTAAAGATATGATGATAACTCAATATCTCTAGACTCGGTTATGCGATGAACCAAAATATATGTAGGTCTGCAAAGTTATGTACCATATACAACATCCTCAAGCTTTGTTACATGCTTTGAAGCTAACTACATTTAGATCTAGCAAGCCGCTCATCCTTGGGTTGATCATCAACTAGTCATTCCACCATCTAAATTCCAACCAGCCAAAGGCTAGTTAGTTGAATCTTTAAACTAAATAATGCCAAAGACATTATTAACTAAATAGATTGTTAACTGAATATCTTTTATAGTGCAGTGAGTTTTATATTAACGAATCAGTATGCGTTTTATATATGTTATTTTTTAAAAAAATTCATGTTTAAAAAGATTAAAAGCATGATGATAACCTAATATCTCTAGACTTAGCCACATGATGAGCCCAAATACATGTAGGTTTGGAAAGTTACGTACCACACACAACATTCTCGGGCTCTGTTACATGCTGAGCCTACTACATTTGAATTTAGCAAGCTGCTAGATCCAACATCTTTGGGCTCAGCATCTTGTCAATCCCAAATAAATAAAAAATTGATGATCTTTCTAGGCTTTATATTGGGCCACATGACTCCGCTTGTTTTTTCTCATAACCCTTAACATAAAATGTTATAGTCAAGGATATTTGTTTCTCTATACCCTTAGGCATATAAAAATCTTCAAAATGACCCACCACTTATTTCTCATTAATGATGTATAAGGGATATTTATGTCACTTTAATATATATATATCAGGGATATTTTTTCTTGTTAATGCTATCAGGGCAAGATGACACTTCAACCCCTCGTCTCCATATAAAATCAAGGCTCATAGGCTATAAAGACCCAATGAATCCTTCAATGAAAAAAAGGTTCATGATCTCTATTCTTGACTGCATATTTATTTTCAGAGTCTCTCTCTAAAAAATATCAGTCTTTTCTCTAAAAAAGATACCGACTTAAGCATCAAAGAGTCTCTAAATCCACAAAAAAAACCTTTTGGAGGTACTTGCTACTAATCATCATGGTTAATAAGAATGAATCAGATGTTAGACCACGAAATGATCCGAGTATCCAAGATATAAGTCTTTCTCCTAAGCTACTTAGATTTTATAGGCCATCATCATTGGCGCCACCTATAAGAACCTGATCAAAAGGTCATCAATTGGTCTTCCTGAACTAGTTTTTGACATCCCTTATTGCTATGAATAATAAATAATCAAAACACACCTGGAATGGAATGTGCCACGAACCTCCCTGCAGCTAGTGGCACAACTACTCTATTGAAGCAATAATAACTTATCAATCAAGTCGGACTACTCATGGAGGTGGTGCTAGTCATTCAAAGGAATCGTCAAGCCCAACGAGCCCAATACGATAACCTAGAACCGACCTTTATTATGGTTTTTAATGGCCTCTGTGTTAAATATGTATTGCTTTTTAGAACCACTATACTAGCTAAGAGAAGCTCCGTAGAGCTACAACATCACTCAACCAGGAGGATGGCGTTTGTCATAACTCATTTTTTGTTTATTCCCCAAAATCATCTTCTTTCTTTCAAAAATAAAAAATAAAATAAGGACTGGCATTTTGGCAAAAACAAGCCGGGAGAATTTTAAATAAAAAAAATCAAACTGTAATTTTAGAAAAAATCAGGAGCCTAATTATATCTCATTTTACCCAAAATAGAAGAGACAATGCAAATTCAAGGACGAAACTGCATAAAATTTAAGCCTATGGACATAATTAGATTTTTAATAGGCCAATTTAATTTAATCATGGACCAAATTAAAGTTTAATTATGTTCAAGAATTAATTTGGATCCAATTGAAGGGTTTAATTAGGTGAAAGAACTTAATTATACTTTAAATAGGTCAGATTAATTTTATTAGGGACACTTTAATTAGGTCAGATTAATTTTATTAGGGGCACTTTAAATAGATCAAATTAATTTTATTAGGGGCTTAATTAGTGAAAAATAAGTTTGGGAGCCTAATTTGAGTTTAATTGAGAATATTAGAATTTTAAGAGATCAAATTTAATTTTTACCAATTGATTGAAATTAGGGATAAAATTGTAAGAAAATCAAAGTTTTTGGATTAATTAAAGGCTAAATTCAAGAAATTCACATCCAACGACAAAAAAAAGGTGTCGAACTCTGGGGACCTAATCGGTTGAAATCAAAGATTAAATTGAAAAAATTCCAAAGTTTAGTGGTTAATTAGAGACTAAATTGAAGAAATCCGAGACCAAGTACCATTTTAAAAAAAGATGCTAAAATATAGGGGTTAAATTGAAGTTCATCAAGGGTAAAATTGCACAAAGTTGAAAGTTTGAAGCCATTCAAAAGTGTAATAAAGAATAAATCACAAATCAAATGACTAAAATGATATTTTTCAAAACGACGCTGTTTTGAGTAGACTGTTTATCTTCTTCTTCTTATTTTAATCAAAAACGCTACTCGAATAATCACCTTTCAGGACATTTAATGCTTCAATTCTCTATCAAATTGGACATAACTTACACGAAAATTATAACCTGACATCTGCCTACACTTTAGTGTGGTTGGTTCTAGCTAATGGACATCATAGTGGTTGCAGCACCGCTTCAAAATGACCTGCCTAACCATCCATTTTCCTACAACAAAACTAACAGCTCATGAATAGCCAATTTGAACTAGCGATTGCTCTCTTAAAATTCCAAACTTCTTCATATTTTGTGATTGTTGTTATCACAATATTCGTGCTCTGAAGGATCCAGTTGTGCTTGTTTGTAATATTTATGTTGCTGACATGGATTTTTCCTTTCTTAAATGACTAGTTGACTAACCAGAAGTTTGAGAGGAAAAACTGAAGCAACTTCTTTTCCCCTCTTTCACCCTTTTTTTAAATATATATATATATATATATATATATATATATATAGTTAACCCTAGTTTTAAAAATCAGCAGATAAACCCTTTTTTTTATATGATTAACTTGATCAGATTAGGTTTCAAACAAAAAAATTCGAGTTGACTAGGCAACCCAATTAACATAGCAAAACCTTATCCAAAAATCGGTTACAACATGGTAACTATTTATATTTTTTAATAAAAATAATATTATTTTGATTTATAAAAAAAAAAATTAGGGTGGACTCGATCAACTCATGACTCGGGCTTTGGATCGGGTCAACCACCAAGCTGAATTTAAAAACCCTAACAAGAATGGTTTCCAAGCTAACCCAGTTAAAAATACCGAATTACATAAATTAACTTAAGTCTTTGAAAATGTCATTATAAAAAAAATACAAATAAAAAGAGTTTTTCAATTTACTTGATCAAACCAATTCTTGGATTACGGAATTACGGAATTAACTTTTTAGGCAGACTGAAATTTATAACCCATTTTTTATTTGGAATGAAATATATTGTAGAGAATTAATAAGAATTTTATTTAAATAAATTAATTTGAAAGAGGATTTGAATCCTTGCAGCCATGTTAAGAGCACGAGTCTTAATCATCGGACCAACTCTTTGAATTCTTAAATATTTCAAGATTTACCAAATCATAATCCTAGAGTTATAAAATAGAACAATATAACTAAAGTCAATAACATACTCTTGATCCACGCTTAACAGGATTAACTATATTCAGACATCAAAAGCAGTTGCCCTGTGAAAATGCTTGCTTGCTTGCTCAAACAGTTCCATGGATTTTGTTAATCTTTTTCAAGTTTCTTGATTATCCAAGTAGTTCACATACCAAAGAGGATTGCAGGAGCGTGCGTTTGTGCTTATCTGTCTGTGATACTGTCATGACAAACAAGGAAGTTTGACAGCCAAAAGTAGAAAGAATGTCGTCAAACTTGAACATTTTCCATTTTCATAAATTGAGATGTAAAACCCTACACAATCTACAAGGTTTAAGGGCACTACAGTACATAACATAAGAACACAGTGCCCCGATTTTGTTTCTACAACTAAAACCTCTTTTGCCACTTCTAGCATATACAGCATTATACATTAACATCAACTATATCATACAAAATCATCTCTTTTTCCTAACTTTTCTCCCCCTCTTTCTTTTCTGGAATTCTAACAACCAATCATACAACTATATTTCTGCACCGGGAATGTTCGGTTGTACTGTATTGTAGTCCAATTTGTGATTGGCTCGGCATTTACTTTGAAAGAAAGAAGTGCAGATGAATTATGGCGAGTACATACTCCCCATTTCAACTAAAAAGACACGAGCTAGACTCATAGATTGCCCGTGTCACCCATGTGTTAGGAGCTTCCCGTCAAAAAGCAACTGCTGCTGTCTGAGCTTCCCATAGCAAAAGGCGTGTCACGAACAAGGAACTTCACACTACGAGTCCCAACATATTCCATTATCTCCAGACACTCCAGCAAGTCAGAGTCGCTCACCAACAATACCCACTCCTCTTCGTCATCTAGATACTTGAGCTGGAATGTTCCAGTTTGCAATTTGAACCTCTTTGATACTTCTTCGTAGAGTTGGAAACATCCTGCTGTTGATGGATCAAATTTGAATCGTATTATATCTTCTCTGTACCTGGCTTTTACAGTAATTTTTAAATCACCATCACCAAAACTAGTTTTCTCTTCTGAATGCTTCCTCTCCTCGAAGCTCGGAGAGCTTGATATGCTGCCATGCATAATTGAACCAGAGCTGTTTGATGAGTCGGTCATGCTTGAACAAGTAGGCTGGTTACGTTCTACATTTCCATCATCACCCTCCATTTTGGTATCCATCTCCTCAGCAGCAACAAAGGGGAGTGAGCTTCGAGGCACAATGCGGGAGTCCGAGTTCTCTAGTATAATACCGCCATTTTTCATGCCCCCTATGTTGCCTGCTTTTGCTAAAGAACCTGGGGGTCATTCTCGAGACAAGCCCAAGGTCCAGAGCCAAAGCTAGTCTGTTCACATAATCCAGCATCTATTGCAACTGACTTGGAATCTGCACTGCAATCAATCACATGAACACTACACTCCTTTAACTTTCTCCCGCTAACTATGCAACATTCATCCTCTTCAACTTTAACAGTAGAATTATTTCCATCAGTACAAGAAGCCGGAAGTACAGAAACTACATCGTGGTTAGCTGGTTCAGAATTTCCTTTGGATAGGTTTTTTGCTTGAAACACAAAACCATTTCGATGATCAAATTCTTGATTCATGGAGCCCCCTGCTACAAAACCACCTGTGGTTGGATCAAATTTCAGCCCTCCTTCCACCCCCTGAACAGAGTCAAGCACGGTCTGTATTTTTCTTAATGAGCGGTTCACCTTGTTTATCTTTCGGGATGGCCATCTGGATATTCCATGTTGTCTGCAAATTCTCTTCAGTGTTGTGGGGCAAACTACACAAAGAAATTTAAAGGTTAACCACAAATTATTCTAAAAGGAGGCAAAAATGCTATCCTGTTTTCAAAGGACATGTTGACAAAGGACATTGAGAATAGTTAAACAAGGAAACCACCAACAGTACATCCCAAGTTACTAGTTCCACCAATACCAGGAATAAAAGAACCTTGGTTGATGAAGCTAAATGATCCAAACAAAAATTTCAACAATTCATAAGAAATGGAAGAACAACATTAGCATGAGTCAAATGAAAAATCCTCCAGAAAGCTTAGGTATTTAAAGTCTGATTTCATAAGTATATACATGGCATGGAGCTCACCACCAATGCTTTTGGCAGCATCCTTGAGACTTCCAGAAAAGTATTGCTGAAGAACGCTCAAGCTCACATTTTTCTCCGCTGTGCTTCTCTTTTTCTCCACCTGTCTTCTAGATCCACTCGTTGTCTATGCAAAATATATATATAAATGAAAAAAAAATTCCGTTCAATACAATAAGCATGTTCTTTCTACTTTTGGGAAGGTAAAGCTAATTCACCAAAAGGGACAGAAATACGTCTCAAGGAAGTTACCTGTTCGTTAGAGCTATTTGATTCTATTTGATCATTTTTTGAACTACACACATTAAGAGGCATCTTGGCAGCCGAGTTCAAGTTTCCTTCTGATAATGCAGTTTGAGAGCTTCCATTTGATATGGACATTGGTTGGAAGCTTGGCACTGCTTCCTTTGGCAACCCAACTTCAGAACATTCCTGTCCAGCAAATTCTGTATCTGAAACTGTTCTCAAACTCTTACAAATTATCTGCATGGTACCTGAGAGGTTGTTCAACAGGAGTTGCTGGTCTGAACTCTCCTTTATATTGACAGGGAGAAAGAGCTCTAAAATATAGTCATCATCACCAGTGTAGGTGCTTCTTAGCCTGATTGCAACTGCAGCATTCAGACCATACTTGCGTGCATGATGAACAAGTGGATACTCAGTTATATCATATGTCTTCACATCAGGGAAGAAGAAGGGATGATTTGATTGCACTGCTTTTCCAGCTATACCTTGCCCTTCCTCAATATAATGTTCGGCACACGCATGCACAAAACCTTGCATCTCTCTGTCATTCACATAGCAAGCTGTACCTTCAATGCACAAGACACATTTACCACTTGACCTTGAATTGGCTTCCCTGACACGCACTTTTATGATTTCATCAACAGCTTCCTCAGTATAATTGCAAGGCATCCACGTAAGAGCCAGTGGCAATCTATGTGCATGGCATACAGCTCGTAGAACATCAGCTATTTCAGACAAGGCAGCTCTTTTGTTGCTTGAGAGACACTGAAAAGTAACAATTTCCGTTAGACAAAGACAAATTGCTGATTGAAAGTGTTCAGAGCTAGGCCTTCTCATTGTTTACTCTTATTTTATTTCATTATCAAATTGCAGGCATGTGTTTTGCACCCTTTGCATTGCGTGTGAATGCTAGAACTATCCAACAAAAAGAAAAGGGAAGTTGCAGATAAATACCTGAGGAAGAAGTCGAGGAGGTGCAGTGCTCCTTAAGTTCACAGCCTGCAAAGAGTCAAGTCAAGAATTAACAGAGCCATCCAGCATATATTTTCACATAAAGTTTGGATTCTGATTCAGATGGTTGTCACATGAAACAACTGGCAAGCTTTAATCATCGATGCATAAATTTCAAGATGCAAAAATTGTCCAAGTGATAAAAGTAAAGTACTTTTAAAACTAATATGCTTCAATAAAACCAAAAGGTGTAGACTTCCATACACTAAACTAGCGCGCATCAGTAGTTGTTTTAGTGATAGAAACACAAAAACCAGGACATTAAACATTTATTTTGCTTGTCATCCTTAAATGATGCAGAATATTGAGGACAACAAATTAATTCCTAGATGATAAATCTAATGTTCTTGATCAAAATGCAGCAAATTATAGTTCTAAAACATAATAGCAAGAAAAAAGAACTTTTTTTATCAACAACATACCAAGTACTTACAGGCTGGACTCCTATCCAAAGAAATGGAAGATGCAGAACAAGAGGTTTCAAAAGGGAGGAACTTATTCATAAACAACAATTTGTTCTCACTCGGAGCAAACAATTTCTTCCCTCCCTCTCCTTTACAGGGTTTTTAAATGGAAAACAGGTTGCTAGGCAAGATGCATAATTTATCATCGAAATTGAGCAACACGGACAGATATAAATGAGAACAAAAGCTTTTTTACCAGAATATATAGTAAAATGAAACTAACCTCAAGCGCATGGCAAACATTTTCCATCTCTGAATCAAAATCTGGTTTCTCCTTAACAGTGACAAGTTCCAGAACAGCACAGCAGGACATCTCATCAGGATCAAAGATCGGTAATGCAAAAGAGCCCCGGACTTCATGATCAACTGCATGCTTTGCCCGCAAGTATTCGGCCTTGCGATAATATCTTACATTTGAAGTCCACTCTGGAACTTTGGAAATGAATACACGACCAGGAAGTCCTAGAGACACACCAGGCTTCACTTCTGCAGAGAAAGTAAATGTTCTAGACACTTCTCGGAACCCTGCTAGCATTTGATCAAGCAAGTATGGTTGCTCTGAAGTGCTTAACATGTATTGATCCCCACTCCTTATGGGAACCCATACTTGTGCCAAAATACCCCCTCCATGTGAAACCTTCAACAGGGATAATGCCCTTAGCATCCTCTCATCTAGTGAAGGCCCAACTGGCTGTGACATAATATAGTGTGTTGTGTTTGGGAAATGGTTTTGCTGACCGACTCCATTACTGTGTTTTGCACCCAAATCATCAGCATCAATTGAATCTGAGGGATAACCAAAATGGGAATTTGTTTGCTGAAGCATCACTTTATCTCCACCATTGTAAGAAGTCCCAGCAGCATTTATTGTTTCCTGTATTGAAGCAGAATTTTGTTCTGCAAAACTTCCTGCATCAAAGGATGGATAGGATGTCGAAGGAAAAGATGGTGTTCCATAGGGGGCAAGCATTTGATCCATAGCTGATGAGTTGTTGCACCATCCAGCATACATATCAAAATTCATAAGCTCTGAAAAACTGTTGAATGGGTCCTCAAAAAATGAATTCCTTGGAGCACCATCGAAAGTTGTGACACTATCCATCTGAGCTCTTGGTGAAGCCCAATAACCCATCCCCTTTTCTTTTGACGAGAAGGAGTTCTCCATTTTTTATATAACTAACCAAAATACACTCCTAATAACCTCACCCCTCTTTTGAATCAGAGCAACATCCAAAGGAACTCAATTCTTCCTCCCTTAATAACTTCCTTAACGTGCACATTACTAATTAAACTCCACCTCCAAATCCATCAAAGTTCCACTCTTCGCACTTGGATTTAGTCTACCCTCTAAACAAACAACTCAATTTCCTCTCTTTAACCTTTTTTGTTTTTCATTTGAACAACTAAAACCAACTCAATTGCACTTAAAAAACCAACCTTTCACGTCTTTCAATTGCAATAACCCACAAAGCTAAATCTCACTTCCTTTCAATCCTGTATATATATATAGCAGCACAAGCCAATAGATCAAGATATATCAGCTTACAGCAACCACCAAACACACATAACTACATGTAGAGTCTAATTAATACATCACTACCGCCTTTCTATAAATAGCAACCAAAATCTAATAACATGACATCTAAAATTTTTGCAATCTCCAAAGCCTCCGTGCTTCACTGCAACATAAGTCCACACTCCACAATCAAAAATAACTCACAAAATCCACCTCCAAATTTTTCTTCTGTATATATATAAGCACATAAATATTAAACTGAAACACGACCACAAACAAAACATCAACCTTGACCATAAAAAGAAACAAATTGTCAAAAAAACAAACACTTACAAATACAATCTCCTCGAAACTTTGCAATTTGTTTCAGTAAAGATGCCAAGGTAGAGAGTCAAGTTTTAGGGAGAGAGAGAGGGAGGGAGGGAGAGAGAGGAAGAAGGAATGCTGTGTCTGAGTAATTACTAAAAGGAGAAACCCTATAGAGGTGGTAACTAGCGGATTTGGGGGGTTGTAGTGGTGGTGGATTTTTCTATATAAGAGACCTTGGGTTGCTAAAAATGGTAAGGTTGGTTTTTTTTTTAATACATTTTTTTTTTTTTGTTGGAGGAGTATACTATGAGCGAAGACAACAACGAACCTGGAATTTTTTAATAATTACACTGTTTCATGTTAAAATTTTGAAAATGACTAAGATTGTGAATCAAAGAACGTTACGTTAAGTGGGTAATGAGTTATTATAATATAATTTATATTATTTTTAAATAAAAATTATTTAGGTTTGAATAGACATTTTATATTTAATTTTTATTAAATAAATAAAGATAGTAAAATTTAAATTTATGACCACTTGATTATTAAAGCTCTGATTATATATTAAAAAATCATCCCAACCCAATTATTTAAATTATTAAATAAAATCTCAATATATAATTTATATTATTTTCTAACAATTAAAAAAACAAATTTTTTGATGTAATGTTTTATACTGTAAATATTTGATAAAGAATTTATTTTAAATAAAATTAAAAAGATGAAATCAAGAAGCATGCATTTCCATTCTTTTATAATAATAAGGTAAAAGGAATGCTTAGTTTATAAGCACAACACGGTAAAATTACACTCTCTGCTAAAATGATTATGCTGTTTTACCATTCAAATTATGCTAAAATGACTATGGTGTTTCACTTTTCATATAATTATTAAAACAGCTAGTGAAGATGATAGCGTTTCAGTTTTTTTTTTTTAAAAAAAAAATCTCATCTTTTCAATTTTCCTCTAATTTCATCATTCTTTCATTTTATTTTTTCTATTATTTTAATTGTTTTATGGTTTTTTTTAATTTAATCATTCAATATTAAATTTGTATTGAGTTTCTATGTTGCTTTTTTTTAATCTCATCCTTTAACATTTGATTTATTTTGAATTAGTCTTCGTAATTTATTTTGGTTTAATTTCTATAAAATTATCATAGTCTTAAGCAAACATCTTAATATTTGGCAAAAATAATTTTCTTTAAAAGCAAAGTTATCAAACCCGGTGGAATTCATAACCTGAATCACAAGTTTAACTGGTTAAGTTGCGAAACCTGGATTAAGTTGTGAAACCTAGGTCTTTTGTTTGTCATCCAAATTGTAGTTGGACTTATCAAGTCGATTGGATCATGTTAGGACAACTCTCACACAATTTAACTTTAAACCCGGCCTAAGTAAATAGTTGGATTAAGATATTTCAAGGTTGATTTATTTGCTCGAGTTTAATAACAATACTAAATAATTTATTGTAATCTAAAATTTTTATGTATATTTAAAAAAATTAATCCGACCCGCAACATAATATAAGCTTGTGAACTAGTGTGTGTGTGTTATGTGTATCGCATAGGATAGATTTCACATTTTAGCACAGTTTCTTTTTTCTTCACTTAAAACCATAAATCTAACAATTATTCACTCGAATTAATCATTTCTATTGTGTTAAGTGATAACGGAGGGAGGAAGATCATGCATGTTACTTAAACACAGGCTTCAAAATAGCCATTATTGTAATTAATCAAATTTATGAGCAATTGATTTATTCATCTTAATTAATTAAAATAGGGGTTTGACTGTTCTTAGGGTTTTTTTTTTTAATCCAAGAAATCAGGATTTTTTATTTATTTTTCGAGGAGAAACTACAATACCAATGCAAGTTGTTGATTGTTTTTGTTGATAATTTAATAATAATAAAATCTTTGAATACGGGAGGAGTTTGAAGTAAACAAGTAAGATAGAATACACTTTTTCTCTCCTTTTTATTAATGGAGAATGCACTTGCGCAAGTGCTTGTTTACATGGCAGCTTGCTAGGAAAGACAACAGTGAAGAAGACAATGACCCTTACGGACTCATAGATCTTACCTCCTCAACTCTCTTGACGACAAATAACACCATTGATTGTTTGAAGAAACCAAGAACAACATAAAAACAAGCAAAGAACCCTATTTTTTCATGCACTCGATCGTGGGTATATAAAGTACTTGGGATATTTCGATAATAAATTAAAATTTAATATTATAAAATATAATGTTTTTTTTGTTATATTTAAGTGAAAAAAATTGAAAGAACAAGTTGCAACTAAACCAAATTGCCAACCTTTTGATCAGTCTGAAGTCAAAAGCGCATGCAGCTATTAAGATACCATTAATGGCATAACTTTGCAAGGCAAAGAAGCATATATACCTTCTTTCTCTGAAATTTAATTTTCTCCTGAGAAGTCTTTTCACAAGGTACGTGGAAATTTGTAAAAGAAAACGACATTTTTGTTTTTCAGACCATAGAAAGTAAAACTGATGAATTACAGAATCTCCTTTTGTAAAGGAGATCAGAACTTCCAATAAATTACAAATTGCAGGTTGGTAAACATGATAAAGAAGATGGGATGGTGTTTTCTAGGGTATACTTCATTAATTATTACCCCTACTGATTACTTGAGTTGCGCATCAATCCCCTGGATTGTATGATTTTTCAATGTTAAAATTTCTGGTGTTTCCCTAATTGATTTGGATACTATTGTTTATGTGGATAGCCGTATTTTTTTATAATTTTAAATCGTTTTAATGTATTCATGTCAAAAATAAATTTAAAAAATTTAAAAATATATATTATTTTGTATACATGTTATAATACTTTATAAAAATACCTAAAAGATAGTAAATAAAAATTCAAAATGTGGGCTTATCATTAAATCTTATTAGCTATTTCATGATGATAATGATCAAAATTGAAACTTTTGAAAACTATAAGGGTAAGAAAAACTTTATGGTGTTCAGGGAATAACAACTCATATCTACTTCAAAGAGAGAAAGATATAAGGAGGAGGGAGAGATATACAAGAAGAAATTAAAAACAAATATTTTCATCCAGTAAAAATATTTTTATAACTTTTTGTGAGTTTTATAGTTGATATTTTTTTCCCATTATCTATTTATTTATCTCTCTTTAAAACATGCAGCGGCATAGCATACCAAGCACACACCAAACATTAATAAAGTAAAAGATTTATGGGTGGGGATGAGCTTGGATGTTCATATATGCTGTAGAACTTCAGTGTGAGAGATCCTCACCTCTTTGCTTGGTGGCTAGTTAGAGTTAAGTCAGTGGGATTTGTCTTGATATTCCTTGCAATCACTTATTGTTATATTCTCTAGATTGCACCATGAATCTTAAGGGCAATATTAAGAAAATCAAACCATAAGGATTGAGACAAAGCATTGTTGAACATAGAGGGATGAAAGTATAGTTTTCCTTTCTCTGCAATTATGTGAACGGTTCATCTCCCCCATGGAAAGATGCCAGAAAAGGGGCTGAAAATGACGTGATACCACCAGCATAGATTCTCAGAATAAAGTCAGGAAGAAAACAAAAGAGAAGTACCACGCAAATAATAATGATTCTTGACCAAAAAGCTCTGAGATTGATTCTTCGATGATGATGCAAGACTCGAAAAAGGGGCTTCGAAAGGGGTGATACAGTGCTTGAGCAGTACAAGAATGTCAAAGGGACTTTAATATTAAGAAATGATGGGCTGCTGATAGAATCCTGAGCCACGAGGAAAGGAAAAGATGGGATTAGATTCCAATCCCCCCCTTTGATTCTGCTGACTGTTTGATGTTTTACGCCAGCAAAAGCAGACCTGTCATAATAGAGGGTGCTGCTTCTTTATTTTGCAATAAGCTCCAGGGAAGCTGTATCGTTAAAATATATATATATATATATATATATATATATATATATATATAGAGAGAGAGAGAGAGAGAGAGATATTAAAGATGGAAAAAACATGTTTTACTGTGTTTTTTTAAAAAAATATACAGGAAAGGAAAGATATTTTTTTATTTTTTTATTTTAAAACATTAATAAAATACTATATAAGTGGTATGTGCACATTGCCGACTCCTCCACTCTCATGTTCCTTACCTTAGATTTTAGGTTTGAGTTAAGTTGTTTACTTTTATTTTATTTTCAAAAGTAATTTCAAGTTTCAGTCTTAAGGTAAAGTCATGTGCGATCCTTTTATATATATATAAGTGTTCTTCATGAGCTATTAAAAAAAACTAAAGGAATCACTAAATTATTTATTGTGGTTGCAAATTCATTATATTATGGATTAAAACACTGTAATAATAATTTTATCTTTGATAATATAATTTTTTTATAAGATTCATTAGTCATTATCAGATTAATTAATGATAAATCAATCTTTTTATATTTTTAAAGCATAATAAAATAATAAAATTACTTTTAAAATAAAACTTTATTTAACTCCCTTCTAGTTTTTTTTTAAATCACATTAAAATGATTAAATTACTCTTAAAAATAAAATTTATCTAACTGGTTTTCAAGGAATTTTTTGTATTTTCATCATGGTGTTTTCCAGTTATAATCAGAGTTGACTTAGGAGCAATTTGGTTTTTTAATAAATATAACATGTTATTGCTTTTCAATTAATTTTTCACTAATTTTGAAGATGACCTGAGTTATCTTAAGTCTTTTTATTTGTTATTTTTTGTTAAATTTAGTTTTTTAAAGAGATTTTGTTTTAGAATTAAATTAAATTAATTGATTAAATATAAACATGAGATACTCGTTTTATGATATTTTATTTGATTTGCTTTCCGGATCATTGGTCAAGTGTCACGTGTGGTCTTTTGATGTCATCGTGTAACCTTTCACAGTGGTGTTAGAACCGACTCGGTAAACTTTTTCGGGTGATGAGGTGTATCCATAATAAAGAGACAGTGAGTCCTTGATAATTTTTTTTATTTTCATTATGAGTATGCATGATAATAACAACTTATTTTTGTAGTCAATTATTATTAATTTTTTTATTTATCTACTATTTTTATCTATTTTTTTATATTATTAAATTAATTGAACCTTAGAGTCTAAAATTTATTGAAAAAAAAACACTATTATCAGCTGAATATTTTTTTTATATTAAAAAAAAATTGGACAAACTGCAGGTGTAGCCTGGACCACATACCAATCTAGTTAAAAGTGAGTAAAATATTTATTTAATTTAAAAGTTTTATGTTCAAGTCACGTCACTAATTTCTTTTTTAATACAATATATTTATTTCTAACTGGTCTCAATCATATAAACATTTGAAGCTCTAGCGTATTTTCAAATATATGTAGACATGAAAAAAAAAAAAAAAAGATATCCGTGATCAGTCATCTGAATATTCGATTTTTAAAAAGGAAGAGTGGGGGCGTGCTGTGGTTGTGTTTGTGGTGGTGTCATGGTGTAAGGTGGTATGGTCCTAAAGCATTAATCATTTATTGCAGGATGTTTGTTTTTATGTTATAAAAGTATTTTTAAAAAATTAATTTTTTTATTTTTTATCTTGAATTAATTTTTTTTTAATGTTTTGAGATTATTTCTATTTACTTATATTAAAAATAATTTTAAGAAATAAAACATATATTATTTTAATATATTTCTAAATAAAAAATATTTTATAAAATAATCGTTAACACGCGGGTCTGTTTGGAAAAGTGATAGTGATTGCAGTTTAAAGTGCTTTTCGTTTAGAAATACATCAAAATGATGTTTTTTCTTTTTTTAAATTATTTTTAAGATTCAGCACATCAAAATGATATAAAAATATAAAAAAATAAATTTTAGCGAAAAAAATTGAAATTTGAGGTAACGCTGTTTGGGATTGTGGTAGCGGTTGCGGTTCAAAGTGCTTTTTATTTAGAAATATATTAAAATAATATATTTTTATATTTTTTTAAAAATTATTTTTTAATATCAGCATATCAAAAAAATTTAAAAATATTAAAAATATTTTAATTTAAAAAAATAAATTTTTAAAAAAATACATGCCGGGCCGCGTTTCGCCCTAATAAACCCCTGTAATTCGCGGCTTGAAACTGTACCTGAGGTGAAGTATCAATTATTGCATGCATTGCTTTTGTTGTGATGGCTGATTTGTTCTTAAAGCTGAGATATATAGTGCTGCACAGTCACAAATGCTCAAAAAAACATGGAAATTAATTTCGTCATCATTGTTTATCCTCAACTTCTAGGTGCAAAAGCAAATGTACTCTGCTTCATTGTATGCATGCAAATTTGCCACCTAGTTGGCACACAGTACCCTGCACAGGGTTCTCATTTGTGTCTGTGTACTGAAAACTGGCGACGCTAGATTCACTGACGGTGGTGGTCATAGAGATCGGAAAACCTCAGCTTTTCTGGAGTTCCTTTTTTGTGGTACAATTGTGTATTTTAAACAATATCAAACTTTGTTTTATATGTATTAATATTAAGAATAAATTTTAAATAATAAAAAATTATGTCTATATATTTTCAATTAAAAAATATTTTATAAAAAAACTACTATCAAAATATTATCATATTTTATTTTTTCTTTATTATTTGTTCTTTCTTCGTCACCATTGTAGGTGCGTTGCTTTTTTTTAACAAAAGGCTAGCTATGCCATTTTATTTATTACGATCACTTGAGATATATTATTATGCTAAAGTAAGAAGAAACATGTGCACTGCTAATAGAGAATGCATGTCATTGGTGGAAGGCTGTAGACTGAATCTTTAGGAAAATATGCACTTGTAATAGAATCTTGAGCCACCAGGAAGGAGAAAGATAGGATTTGATTCCAAACATAATGATGCATGACATACGTCAACGGGTATAAAGTTTGATTTGATCGTTGTATCGAGTTAAAATTTTATTAGAATATTTTAAAAATTAAAAAAAAAATAATTAGCATCAAATTTTATTAGAATATTTTAAAAATTGTAAGCACAATCTATATGTAATTCGTGGCATGAAAAGAAACCACCGTGGTAACGTGAGTCAGAGGGCAGGTGTCCCAACAACAAACTGATAGAAAGAAAGCAAAGTATGCTAAAGAGTGACGGAAGCCTGACATGAAGTACAAGTTTCTAGAGCGCCTCTACCTTGAAGCATCAAATTATATTGCATTGTATAGCTTTCGTTGGAGTGCTTTCTTTTATTATTTTTTTTATTATTTTTTCAGCTTAGTCAAAAAAAATATTAAAATAACACACTATAAGATAATATTTAGAAAAATAGCTTAATTTAAAATGTCTAAAAAATCATGTACAATTCACGGGTTACAAGTATAATATGGTATTCTTTCCGATTGCAAAGTTTGAAAGAAACAATATTGAATAAGGAGAGAGGTGAAAGAAAAAAAAAAATACCTTTTAGATATACTGAAACTTCGATGATAATATTATAGGTATTGTTAAGAATATCTCGACGAGACGAATCTAATAACACCAAGAAATATCATTAATGCTGACCAGAGTAGCTAGGCCATACAAGCGACCCAAAAATAAGTAAATTCCAATACCTTTAAACGACTCGTGTGACCCATTCCATTTAAGGTTTATTTTTAAAAACATTTCAAGAAAACTACCATATGATAATTTATTATTGTAGACAATAAATTCTTATTGATTTTTAACTTGTTTTACTAATAATTAATTAAAATTAAAAAAAATGTGTACTAGTGTGAGGGATCTCTAAGAATACTATACCTCGTTTGTTTGCTGAAAAGTAGTTTCCTTTTGAAAAGTGAATTCCGGAAAAGTGAATTATTTTTCAATGTTTGGTAGTGTAATGAAAAATAAGTTGGAAAACACTTTCCAGTGTTTGGTTATGTCATGAAAAATGAGCTGGAAAATAACTTATTAATATTTTATTTTTTTGAAGTTTATTAAAATAGTGAAAAATAAATCTTACAAATTAAAAAGTTGAATGAGAATAAAATTGAAAAAAAATATAATTTCATAAAGTATCTCAAAATAAAATAAATAATAATCAAAATAATAGAGATCAAATTTAAAAAATAAAAAAATTGAAAGATGAAGAAATTAAAATAATAATAATTAAAATTTCATAAATTATTTCAAATAAAATAAGTAACAATTAAAAGAATGAGGATCAAATTTGATAGATAAAAAATTTCAATTAAAAAATGATAAGGGAAAAGCAAATAACAATTATAAAAATGAGGACCAAAATTAATATAAAAATTAAATTCTAAGGGATAAAATTAAAAAATAAATATTCAAAACAAAATATATATATAGCAATCAAAAGTTTGAGGACCAAATTTGATATAATTAGCAAATAATATGATATTTCTAAATTTTTCATAACTTTCAGAAAGTGTTTTCCGTCCAAAATAAAAGGAAAACACTTTCCTGGAAACCAAGCCAAATTTTTCTTTGACAGGAAAATATTTTTCATTGACCGGAAAGTGTTTTCCGTTGACCAACTTTTTTAATGGAAAAAAAACACAAGAAAGTTTGGAAAGTGATTTTCGAGAAACAAACACAGGCTACACAACCTATAATAAAACTTAATGTAATGATTATGATAGAATATTTAAAATTTATAATTTAATACCATAAATAAATTTAATCCTAATATTAAAAATTAATAAATATTTTTTGATCATTAATGTTTTGCACCAGTCAATATATAATCTTGCATACGTGCCAACTTGTAATAGATCGAATGTGTACTCTTAATGAGACACCAGCTTGATTATTGCCTTGTTAAGAATAACTTGTAACATTAATTAAGTAATTAATTAAACATATCAAAATAGGGTTTGGAAGTGTCAAATAATTAATAGCTTCCACTAATATTTCTGCAGAACATATATATCCCCTGGACAAAGCCACCCACCCATCTGGCAGAATCTACACACCCTCCTCCCACTTGTGCTTAAGATCTTGTTGAAGATCACTGATCCAGCCCTATGTATATATATCAGCTTTTATGCCAAATTATTGAAAAATAAACCATGTTTAGTTATTTGTGCTTGCCACTCACAGGCTTTTAGTCTATTGAAAATTATGCTGCTCGTTTTGAGCAGCTAGCATGCCCTAGGTCAGGGTATCATGGATGTCGTGATTCGACCTTTTTTTTCATTTTCCCTGTTCAGTGAGCTTTGCTGCAAAGAACCCAGGAAACAAACATCAAGCTCAAAAACTACGTCGATACCTTCAACTTTGAATTAATCCAAGCCACTTGCGAATTATTATATGTTTTATTGCATTTCACATGATCTGACTGATCAGTTCATAATTTATTCACCTCCTAAATTACATATATACCTACCCATCAAATATTATATGTTGTTGGAAATTGGAATAGATCTGAAACAAGCTAGTGCGATAGTGGGATTGGATTCTTCCTTAAGATTTAGATTCTCCCTCAACAATTCTCGCTTGCTTGCTCGCCATATTAATTAATGATTAACGATAAACATACCATGTGATCATGCCCCCATGGTCTCTGTCTCCTATATTCCTTCAGCAAAGAAATCTGTTTCCTTAATTAGTAATCAAACCTGTGGTGGCAATGAACTAGAACCCTAAATCTTTCTTATTAAGGCAAGGGCCAAGGCGGGCCTCTTTGAGAATTTTTTTTTTTTTGGGTTCATAAGAGAGAAAAGCTTTAGAGAATCATCAACCCATACATATATACTTGCGTTATAACTCTCTTCCATTACATAATTATAATTTGAGAATTAAAGTAATTAAAACTGTTAATTCGTGTATAATGTTAATTTGAGAAAAATGACTGTCTAAATAAATTTTTTTTAAAAAATTAAGTTTCAACCATTTCAACTCCTTTCTTGATGAAGAAATTAGATTTAGATCCGCTAGTTGACCTCCGGCCTTAATAGCGGTTGTGTTTGGTACGGAAGGATTGTGTGGAAAAGACGAGCTACAAGTCGTTCTCACCCTGGCTGGCAAGTCACGCGCGGTACCATTTCTGAGGTACGCGCAGAAAGAAAGATGGTGCTGTGAATAGAGATGATGAAGATGAGTGTTTGAATATGTACTTAATTATTAGTTATTAATTCAATTAGGAACATATCTTCAGCCTAGTTAGTTACATCATTACTTTTACTGAAAAATAGTTGATTATCGTGGGTGAAAGTATTTATTTTTGTGGTTCAATTGCCCTTCACTTTATTAAAAATAATTTTCTTTTTAAAAAAACCTGAAGTTAGTTATTAATTAAATCATTCATAGTACACCGATTATGGATTAATTGCAATCCGTACACGGGGAAAAAAAACTGTATTTTTCCTTCCATAGAAAACATACCATGTATTATTTTTGTTTATTTTTGTTTGACGTGGTAGGTCATTTGATTATGTGGAAAGATGACCACAATTTCAGCCACCACTGGACCAAACACAAAATATGGAGACGGGCCTTCAAGCTTTGATGGGGTATATTTATGGGCTAAGAATGGATTTGATTGGGCAATCTGATGGAGTAGGCCTACATAGGGCTACTCCATCATAATAATATCATATAAAAATGATTTAGAAATAAAAAAGAAATCAACTTAAAATTCCAGTTCGAAACCCGTAGCCATTTCAATGTCACAAAATATGGAGACGGGCCTTCAAGCTTTGATGGGGTATATTTATGGGCTACGAATGCATTTGATTGGGCAATCTGATGGAGTAGGCCTACATAGGGCTGTTGGTTAATTTTATGTTGGGCCTGTTTCTCTGACTTGGATTGATTAATCTTCTTGGAAGAATTAAGTAACGCTGGCAAAACCCAATGATTGAAAAATCTATGAAATGGAAGGTGCAATGTTGTTCACAAATAATGAAATATATTGATTTATAGCTTCTGCAATGTCTTTAAATTGGTGTCCAGCATGTAAATAAGTCCCTCTCCCTTGCTACTAATTAGTTTTGGAAACATAATAGGCTGCTTGGAGATGAAGCTATTGTTTAGAAATCAATGGGTCTTTACAAAAAGATCCTTTTATTTTTGTTCATTTGAAAAGAAAGTGCCATACTTCTGTTATGATCAATTCTTCGTAATAAGCATAAATGCATGAACTATCCAGCCACTTTTTAATTAGGGTGTTTTATTAGTAGAATATTAATATTAGTACTCTTCCTAGGAAGTGTTATAATTAGATAAAATAAATAAACTCACTCGATCGATCTTCCATGTATTATTATCCATTCGCCATCTTAATTATATTCACCAGAAAAAAAAAAGAATAAAAAAGTATTGTCAACGTCTAAAATCTTGACGAAGAAATAACAAGCTATCATATACAAAAAAAATTAAAAATCTAGTCAAACGTTCGGTGCATGGTGCTAGATTGCCATAATGCTGGAGAAAGTTGCGTTCTTCCTAGCAGCCACAACGTTTTTCCTTTCCTTTCCTTTCTCTATATGTAGAATTTTTAATTGCATACATTTTTTAAATGTTGCTAGCATCTGTTGGATCAGGACTGACCAATGACCATTCTTTCCTTTCCTTTCCTTTCTCTATATAAACCTGCCCGTAAGTCTCACCATGGTTGTCTCCAAGACAGCTTCGGAGGCTGATGTCTCCGTTCACTCAACCTTCCAGTGGCTACATCATCTTGCAAGTATTTTCATATTAGACATTTATACATATAGGTCAGGATAGAAGTTAATTAGAGGAAAGAGGAGGGGAGGGGGGGGTTGACCACCGGCCAAATGCATATAAAAAGCCGTCAATGCTAAACCATTTTCATTCCATTTTACCTATCTTCCTTCTTCGTCAATCCCACATTTTCTCTCTTACAGACCTTCTCTCTAGAGGGCTATCATGGCAGTTTCAGCGCCAGCCATAGTCAAGGATTTTTTTCTTTGGGTTGCAGCATCTCTGTCCCAACTCTGGCACCTAACAACACCACAGCTGCCATCAAAATCACCGTCTTCTTCTCCTAATACAGACCTGGAATCGCAATCATCACAACCACAGCATTCTTCTTCTTCTGATACCACCTCGGAATCACAAACTCCACAAACACAGCCTCCACCTTCTCCACAATCACCAACACGAGCGCGGGAGCTACCGCCTCCTACCATCAACGAATCACGACGAAACATTATTCTTGATGCGAAGCAGGACTTGGACATGGAATTAACGAAGACACTCTTGAATCTGTGCTTCACAGCAGCACTTCAAATCACAATTCAGTACAAACAGGTTGCTGAATCTGCACTCCATAACTCCATCAATTTCCTCTCCTTAGCTACTGCAGCTATTTTTGCTTCTCTATTCATCTCACACTTTATTGGAAAAAAGATTCCTACTGCATCCAAAGTGTTGGAAAAAGTTGCCTTCTTCCTCGCGGCCACAACGTTTTTCTTCGCCATAGCAATTCCATTTCCTCTTGGCATCAAATGTGCTATATGGGCAGTCTATATCGTTTCCTTGATCGCTATTGCGATCTGCAATTGCCTCTAAGTGGTTGTATTTGGTATTCTGAAATGCACTATTCCTCGTGTTCAAATTTAGTGTGATCAGAGTCTGTTATATTTTATGCTCTGCGAAACTGTCATAACTTCTACTGTCCTAAGTTGTATTAAATATCAATAAAACTAGAACACATGTAAATTAGAAAAGTATTTCCGAATAGGAATCTTGATTTTCTATGTTCTAAATGATTTATTAGCGAGAAAGTGTTAGTATGGCACAATTGAAGGAGGTAAGAAATCGAAGAAGAAATTCAATAAAACAGGAAAAGGAACTTCACTATCAGGAAATCTCATTACTTCACTAGCAGCAGAGGATGCTAAATATTGCATTGACGACTTCAATTCTTGAGGAACATTTCATAGGGACTCATTGACCACAAATTCAATATCAAGTCAAAAGTTGAAAACAAACTATGTTTCTTCAAATACATGGACTTGTTAAGTTTTAAAGGCGACAGATTGTTCTGTTTCGGCCTTTTTATTTCTTTCCTGCACATGATTTTAGGTGTTTGCGAAGATTTGTAGTTCCCCTTGTGCTTTCCCCTCGATATCTAGTACTGCAACTTTTGCATTTGGCCCATATTTCTCCATTTTCTGTAACTTTGTCAAAGTATTGCCACACCTCAGACGTCCTCCTTCGTTTGTTTCTACCGCTTGCATTCAAAAGAGAACTATCCCTGCCGACCTCCTCGTTATCAGGGCTTGGAGCTGCAGGTACAAGTGCAGAATCTTGTTCCTCAACTTCCTGTCAGTTGATAGCCAAGTAGTAAGACAGTGACCACATGAAAACCAATCAGCGCTGCAAGAACAGCAAATGTAAGGTGTTGAGCACCTACCTGGTCACGAGCCTCCTGTATTTCCACACCATCACTTGCCGGGTTAGAAATATTGCATAATTTCCTGACTTCACTTGAATTTAAACTGTAATTGCTGTCTGAAATACCCTCTGGTCTGACTTTACTTATCCCAACTTCCTCTATCCAAACTTCAGAGCTAAAATTAGCCCCACTTAATTCCTCGGAGTAGTCTTTCCATGACTTCCAGGGGTTCTTTTGCAAGGTAGATGTGATTTCACTTGAAGCTGCTCCACATGTAGAATTTTGTTCTCTCCATTCCTATGATTAGAAAACCAAGCTGAGTAAAGATATCTAATCGACTACATGTAAGAGAACTGTCGACATGAAAGTCGATTTGTTAAGCCGAAGAAGAGTAAATATATGCATCATATTAAAAATTTTGTTCCTCAACCTAAGATTCTGAACATGCATGACGCAATGGCATCTTCTACAATGCATTCAAAAAATTTCAAAGTTATTGATCTTACCATGCCTTTTCAAACATGTCCCCTTCTTTCCAAAACGATATTTATTCTTTAAAAAAAGTTGTGATGTTCTGTAGAAAACTTAATAGAGAACTCCATATGATGTGATTCTGGACAATGATAAATAAAACTTGACTCGAGAAAAAATAATGTTTTTTATATGTTTTTTTTTAATGATTTTAATGTGATGAATATTTTAATATATTTTAAATTGAAAAATGCTCTTAAAAAACATCTTGCATCACATAACTAAATATACATTTAATTTAAAAAATTAGTAATGGCAATGGTTGGTTGGGAGAGGAACTCTAAATTGATTATTATCGCAAATTTGATGTCTGATATTTTGATATTCTTTGGCTTTACATCATCATTTATATGTAAATTTAGCTGACTATCGTGTGCTTGTGAATCCGAAAACAATGCTGAGGGCAATGAGATATTATTGGTAATGTTTGCATAATTAGGGAATGAAAATAGGTAGCTAGTTGACTGTCATGTCCCAAACCCAATAATATTGTCTTTAATTAGGACACCTGATCTTTCATTAATTATTGGGTAGAAGTACGTAGAACACACATTTAAAAATTATTACGAGTTCTCCAACTGGGATTCACTTCTTTCTGAGTAATTTTCTCGAAACAGCCCGAAGGAGTCATAGGAGTTATTAATTAAATCTTTCATTGTCCAAGCGCCGCTTATGGATTAAGTGCAATCTGTAGGAGTCATTGGCATGGAGAAAAAAGAGCCTGTATTTCTCCTTCCATAGCAAACATTTGTTTTTGTTTCACGTGTTAGTTCTGTTTTGCTGTCTGGTGAGGTATGTTTGAAAACTATAATTTATCTTAATTATATTTTAAAAATGTTTAATTAATTATTATATATTATAGTTTTGTGTATTGATCTCATTAAAAACTTTCTCCTAAAACTTTTATTATAAAAAAACTATGTTTTATAAATTTTTTAAATCTACATTTTCAAACCAGAACCGAAACTACCACAATACTAAACAAACACTTATAAATATTAAAAAACAACTTGTCGTGTGTCTTCAGTGTCACAAAACAAAATAATAATTAAAAAAACATTTAATTTAAAAAAACAATTTCAATTTTTTTAAAATAATTTGTTTTTTATCAAGTTTAAACCATGTCCATTTCAATCCTTCCTTCATGAAGAAATTAGATTTGGATCCAGTAGTTGACCTCCGGCCTTAATAGCGGTTGTGTTTGGCACGGAAGGATTGCGTGGAACCGACGAGCTACAAGTCGTTTTCACCCTGGTTGGCATGTCACGCGCGGTACCATTTCTGAGTTACGCGCAGAAAGAAAAATGGTGCTGTGAATAGAGAAGAAGATGTAAGATGAGTGTGAATATGTACTTAATTATTAGTTATTAATTCTGTTAGGAACATATTAATTCAGTTAGGAACATATTTAATAATTTTTCAAAATTCCAGTTCGAAACCCCGTAGCCATTTCAATGTCACAAAATATGGAGACGGGCCTTCAAGCTTTGATGGGGTATATTTATGGGCTAAGAATGGATTTGATTGGACAATTTGATGGAGTGGGCCTACATAGGGCTTTTGATTAATTTTATGTTGGGCCTGTGTTGGAGTAATTAATCTTCTTCGAAGAATTAAGTAACGCTGGCAAAACCCAATGATTGACAAATCTATTAATTGCCAGGTGCAATGTTGTTCACACATAATTAAATATATTAATATATAGCTTCTGCAATGTCTTTAAATTCGTGTCGAGAGATTGACATGTTTAGAGTATTAGATTTTTATTTTGTAATTTATATATATAGTAATTTTGTCTAATAAATAATTATATAAAAATAAAAGGTATAGCTTATTATTTATTAAACAAATTTAAAAAATCATATAAATTAAAAAAATATTAATTTACCCCCTGAATAATATTCATATATTAATTCAGAATAATTTTATAAATTAACTCAATCAAGTTCATATTTAATTTTTTTTAAGTGTAGACATATAATCCATGTATTAATTATATTATAGTTTTTAATTTCTAAAATATATTTTAATCAAGTCACATTTAATTAAATTATCTCAGTTTAATTTCTGACTAATAGTTCTTAATGTGTATGACCTATTAGGTCTCTAACATGTTGACCCAAATATAAATTATAATTATAATTAAATAGAATTAAATAAATTAAATAATTTAATTTATTATTTATTCAACAATTGATTAATTTATATGTAAAGATAAGGTGCATCGTCTAGCAACGTGTCATGATCCCTCAAATATTAAAAAAATCATTAATGGTTTGACTTAATCTTTCAGTGACTGATTTCTCAGTAAAATTAATATCTTTTCATCAATAATATTCGATTAAATATTAAAGCATGAAGTTTATTTGTCATGTTAAATCATGTTTGTTTTCTACATAATATTCACTAAACAATTTGACTAAGATTTGATTTTTAAAAAAAATCTCATTCTACCTTGGCTAAGGATTTCCTAGTCCATAATATTTGAGAACATATGAAATAGTTTTTCTAATTCATCTAGGGTGATGAATCCTCTCTTAATCGCTCAAATACCTTTATATAGTTCATGTTATACCTAATGTTTGCCTCTTCGTTACCTCGATTAAGATAATCTGTAACATAATCAAAGTATAACATTCTTTATGCAAGATAAGTTGGTGATCTCAAGTCTAAGGATCACTTACACAAATGTTACGTGAGACTTTCCATAAATATAAGTGATCTCTTTATATGAAATTCTCACGCGGGTTAGTTCAGTGTACATGTTTTATGACAAGTATTTTTGTTTGCAAGTTGTTTTTCATTTCTAAAATCTGATTTTTAAAAAGATATTATAACAAAAATTATTTAATAAATTGAAAAAATCCTTAAGTTTGATTAATTTTAAGTTTAGTATATCGTCAATAGACAGGATCATATTTTCATTCTTACGGCCATGAAGTGGAAGAAGCACCCGGCTGACTAAGTCAATGAAAAGAGACTCAAGCAACGTATTGAAATGGAAGGCGAGGTGAAAGCCTTACCATGTTCTTCCAAGTGTCCATCTATTTCTCAATAAAGCCTCCCTTTTTGTAGTAATAATAATAATAACAATAATATAAGTTTGCAGTTTTCCTTGTAGCCACGATGTTTTTCATCACCGTTTCAATCCCCGATCTTCCCATCTGCTTTTAAGGGAGCTGATTGAAAATCTCAAATCTCTTGATTAGTAAAGTTTTTATTTTTACTTGGATTCTTATTTAAATGAATAAGAGACAAGATCATATCCTAATATTATTGGGCTTAGTTAAATGTTGAGCCCAAACCTATACGTGTTTGGTAAGCTACCAGAACTAGTAACTTTGGGTTCAACCAAGTGCCGAGCCTAAGTATATACGAGTCTGGTGAGTTGCCAGACCTAGTATCCTTGAGATCAGCCAAGTGCATAGCCCACACACATATCAGTCTAGGGAGTTGCCAAACTCATCATCCTCGGACTCAGCTAAGCGTTAAGCCCAAATACAAGTAGCTTTGGCAATCTTGTCACGCTCCATTTTGAACATGCTATTATGATGAGTGAGAGGTATTTTTTTATCTTTGACACATAGAGGTTTTAATGGTATTAGAAAAGGATAACTTCTTAGTCCTCCCCAGATTAAATAGTAAGAATGATGGGCTATAAAGACTTTTTTCACTTCTACCTTCACCCGTGATAAAAGATGAAGACTTCCTTTGTGAACTCTCTTCTATAGACCTCGCTGGAGTTTCTCCTTCAACTATTAGTCATACAAAAAAAAATCAATAATAAACTTAGCTACAAATATAACAAAGAATAAGGAAGTTGCACACTTTACAATGTGGTCTAATAATAATATCTTTTGACCATCCTATTAACATCATACTCAGTTGACGTTGAGGCCAGCGCAATACATATTTTCTCCTCATTCGAGCTTAGACAATGATTGCTATTTATATCATGGGAAAGAACATTCGAGTTATGAAAACAACCCTAGATTCGCTGCATTCCACCTCTAGGATTTACTGATTTACTATATCTTACTATCAACCATCATCCCCACCATTTCCCACCATTTCTTGACATGTGTAGGCTTTTCACATAGAGTTCCCTTCATGCTTCCCATGGGTCTATTGATGAAGGTGAAAAACCAATGTACATCATTGCCATTATTGATGCCAACAACCGGATGATAACAATTTCTAAAGACATTGATTGTAGGCTCGATCCCGATGAGCATATAGAACTTATCAATGACGGACAAAGTGATCCGCTCATTAGGATTCAACTAGCCTAGACCTAGCTGGTGATATCTAAACATTTCCCTCATGAATCCTTGAAGAGGGAAGGAATACCTCATCATATATATGTAAAAGGGGGTTGTAATCTCAAAATAACCCTAAGCGGAGTCCAAGGTCTTTTGGCTGATACACCTAGCTTGATTAGACATCTGAGCTATGTAATCTCTTAGCTATAGACGAGAAACGAACTCGATGTCCTCCACATATAAAGTTCTAGGAACGTCATCTACAAGGGTTTGAGGTAGCCTTTAGTAATGGCGGGAGAAGGATTTCCGCAAAGAGAGTTACTCTCCCTCCATTCAAGGTGGACGTCGGGCGCCACCCCCTCTAGTTCGGGCCTAGTCTAATGGACCCCGCCCCGTCTTGCTTTTTCTAATCTTAGATCAAAAACTAAACTTCTTTTTAGATGCAACAACATTTCTTTTTTTTTAGACATATCTAACACTTTTTGAATCCATGTTTATGTTTAAAGTAGGTAAGGAAAAAATCAACAATCATTGTTTTATTTCTTTTAAGGATAATGATGTAAATTTATTATATTATCAGAAAATAAAATACTTATTCTGTCCCTAATCAATTAAAAAAATATCAAAATATTCCCACTCCAAAGACGATTCTATCATCAACCATTAGCCTATTATTGAAGTTAAAAATATTGTTCCGTCGATGCAATGGGTTTAGGTGAATAGTGTTTCCACCTTTTCTTCTAGTTTTTTATTTTTATTTTTTGGATTACATGTTGTTTCTAAAATCTGATTTTTTAAAAAAATATTATAACAAAAATTATTTAATAATTTAGAAAAATTTCTCAGTTTGATTAATTTTGAGTTTAGTGTCTCGTCAACCGGACATGATTATATTTTCATTCTTGCGGCCTTGAATTGGAAGAAACCCCGACTGACTAAGTCAATGAAAAGAGACTCAAGCAAGGTACTGAAATATTTTTTCCATGAAGAAGAATCAGTGCGATTTCCCCATATAATTTTGTAGAACCAGTCAGAATTCTTCTTTTTTATTATTTGCTACGCATGCTAAGATAAATATCAGACCTTGATGCCGTTGTTGGAAAAAAGAAAGTCCATGTTATCAACTTCTCTAATATGGAATTCAATATGCTGATTCGAGATTTGATGCGTGATCTAATGAAGCAGGTGAGCAGTGGACTGTCTTTCCAAGTAACAAATATCAGACCTAAACTGTCAAACAATGAAGAGTGCCTCCAAGAAATGGATCGCGTACTAGCTGCAGAGGCTAAAACACTTCACCTGACAGATTTCAAACTAGACCATGTATTTGCCAATACTGCAGCAGGTATTGTTGAATCCACTCTCAATCTCAAAAGAACAAGCGAGGACGAGGCGATAGTTGTGAAATGGGAGTTCGAACTTCACAAATTGATCTTAGTGCCCGGTGCACTCGAGAAGGTTTTGTCAAAACTGAAGGAACTCAGACCAGAAATCATGGTAATTGTGGAACAGGAAGCCAACCATAACAGTCCTGATATCTTGGACCGACTTGCCCAATCATTCCCATACTACTCCAGCGTATTTGACTCCATAGAGAAAGATACGACCGAACATGATATCGAAAACAAGGTATCGTGGGAGATGGATTTTAGGCGGCAGATCAACAGAATTTGTTGAGATATGTGCAGAATTTGATCTTGAGGAAGGGCAAGGTGTTGCTGGAAAAGCCCTTCTATCAGATATTTACTTTGTCCCTGATGTCTCTGAACTCGATCCAGCTGATTATCCATTTGTTTATGAAGCATGGGAGTTTGGCCTTCATGGTGCTGTTGCAATCAAGCTAAGAAGCACTTACAGGAGCAGTGTGGATTACATAATAGAATTTTTTCTCCCTTCAAAAATGAGAGAAATTTCAGAAAAACAACTTTTGGTGAATAAAATACTATCAACCTTGCAGAAGAGCTGTAGGAATTCATGGATAGTTTGTGGAATGGATTTAAATGTGGCTGAAGTTGTCTCTGAAGTTACCGCGGCTGAGATGTCTGATATCACTCTGATGCCTAATTCTGGCAGCTCTCCATCAGCTTCAAATGTTGATGGTTCATATCCAAATAATATCATGGGATGGAATATGCTTTGCCCAGTGGGTGACTTGGTGGAAATATATGAGACTGATGAAAAGGTGCCTTTCTTAACAGCAAATTTATCCTATAATTGAGCCCAGATTAAACATTGATGTAGTAAATTATATATCTTTCTTGGTTGTCTCTTAACAGGAAACTGGAGAATCGAAAGCCATACTGGAACCAGCTTCAAGTGCTGACAAGGAGATGGTCAACTTAGACTGTTCCTAGGGGATCTTATCTATAAATAAATAATGGAAACAAATCTGAGGTGTAGGAGTTCTTCAATATTTGAGGTCTATGAGGATGCTGAAAAGCTCTGGATTATTATGGTGTTCTCAAGGCTGCTGCGCAGTACTAGACTGCACCTACAAAACAAGTGATGAACTCAAGAAACATCAACGTTTTATCTTCGTCTTTATTTCCTCCCACTTTCTTCTTTCTTCTCATCTGGTTTTTCTTGTTTCATAAAGGTAAAGTTCATTGCAGTGCCACAAGAAAGATGAAGTTCATCTTGAACTCACCAATCCAAACAAACACCAAGTCATGAACTAGATTGTGTTTTCTCTTTGCTATCTATTAATAAATTTGTTCTGAACATGAAAAAATAAATAATGGGATCAATAGATTTTAACTTCTTTTCTTCTTCTTCATGATGGGTAAACCATAAACTTGAGTTGCATAATTTTATACAGAATTGATAAGCACAGAGTATACAAAAAGCAAATGATATGAAGATTCTACAGCACCCATTATTATATATGGCTGGCTCTCTTTCTCTGTATCTGCACTTTTTGTAATGAAGAAACTCCAAAGAAAAGTATGATCAGTAGAGAGAGCAAGGAAAAACAAGAGAAGAAGAACTGGCTCACCTTATTAAAACTCCTATTGAAGTGCGCAGGACAATAGCTGTGGTCGAAGGTAAATAATCTTTGATTCCAAGTTCACTCAAGAATAGGTTCTGAAACTTGACATGACATCAGGACTGATGAACAAATAGTGGAAAGACAAGGAATTATCGCGGTTCATCTAGTCCACTCTACGGACGAAGAAGCTAAAATGAATGAATGTATATGGTATTGCTATAAAAAATAATATTTATAATGAATGATACATGAAGATCGAACGAAAATTAATAAAAAATCAATCCCTTTATTATTCCAACAGATCCCAGGATTTATATCTCTACTGATTTTTTTACTGATTCTCGTAATATGAGAAGTTCACTTGCTGAACTCTATATTCTTGGCTTTTCAAGACATTGATTGGACTTAATTTGCAGAAGAGATCTAAATTATAGATGGCTTAATTAGTGGGAGAAATATTAATAAAACTACAAATCTGCAGATTCAACAAAGAACAAGAAATCATACTGGATGTAAACCTCTAAGACACAAATATATATTATTGTTTACATCTTAACCAGCCAATAACTTAATGAGTAAGTGGTCTAATACTCTAATACGAATCTTGAAAATTCAACTCCTTCAAAAACTCCCTTGTTTAGTGAGAAAAAAGTGTACACGCATCATTTTTGGCTTGGTAAAACAAGTCTCTCTGGAATATACAGAATTCAATTAGTAGCCTTTGTAGAAATATTTGGTTAAATGCTACTCTTTTATTCCTTCATCAAATCAATGCAAACGGCTATTATTTTGGACCAAAATAGGGTGATGCTACTCTTCTAGCAAAACCATCACTGGCGTTTGCAATGTCCGTGAATTACGAACTGTTGAGGTCCACGAGAAGGTTCAATGACACAGAATAATATTGGAAAATCTTAAACTATTTGTATGCGCTGTGAAGTGAGCATTGTCTGGCGTGATGAGCCATTTTCTCTTGTGGAGAGATTTAGATTTATTCTTCCAAATTGAATTTGTTTAGATTAATGGTGTTATGGGGTTCCTCAGTAGAATGATTACAAATTATTAAATTTGTATCTATTATCAATGTAGTAAATCTTATTTAGAATGTGAATCTTTTCATATTTAATTGCGTGATCATAATTATGAAATAAAATAATTAATAATAAATCAATCATAGAGTAATACGGAGAAACTCACAAATCGTTGTTCGAAAATCATAAACCAGGATGAGTTAATCTCACTACACAATAATACTAAGTGACCAAGTTAAGTAAAATTATATGAAAGTATAAACAAACACTACTAAATCTAATGTGAAACTCAATAAATAAAAAGTAAACCTTAAAATTTAAAGATATAATAATTAAAATTAGCATTATTTGCATTAAAGAACCGAAAAATGAATTGATTTTTTCTCGTGAATCTTTTTCTCAAAAACAGATGAATTCTCACGCTTAGTTCTAAATTTTTATTTTTCTTTCTTTTTTCCTTTCAGATAGAGAAAGAGCGGGGGGAGTGAAGAAAAAGTAATGTAAGGTAAGGAGCTCGGGAATTATAGTCAATAACTTGATTAATTGTCTAAGTTACGCGCGCAGGGTTTTTATTTTAATCCATTAAAATAATTATTTTAGTTTTTTTTTCAAAAAAACTATAAATGCATAAAGTTTATTTTACAGTTTATAATAATAAGAAATAAACTAAAATAGAAGAGTTTTTTTTCACATTTTCAATGTAAAAAAGTTGTGTTTTTTAAATTTGGGATGCTGTTTAAATACTTCAACTTAAAATAATAATATAATATCTTTTCAATATGGGATTTGAAACCCTTTCATATATATATATGTTATATGCTCACAAGAAAAAAGTTATATTTTTTCAATGTGAGATAAAAAACTTTTTTGGTTTAAATACTTCAACTTAAAAGCATAACATAGTATTTTTTCAATGAGTGATAAAAAACCTTTTAAAATATTCTCTTAAACATCATTATTTATAATATGTATAGCCTATATTCACATTGATTTTTTTTTTCATATGAAATATGAAATTTTTATTTTTTCGGGTTGATTCGAGTTGACCCATAAAACCCGGAAACCGACTCCTTGACCAGGTCAACGCCGTGCCAGATTTGATAACTATAATCCATGGGTCTTTACAAAAAAATCCTTCTATTTTTGTTTATCTGAAAAGAAAGTGCCATACTTCTGTTCAAGTGCGTCAGTCATAATATGCCACCTTTTGGGAAGCTCAACTTCGGAGCTGAACGATATGAAGACGTAGCGATTGAACGATTTGATTTGATGTTAGTTTTTATATTAAAAAGTTCGGTTGATCTTAGTGAGCATGCATCGGGTCAATCTGCAATCTGGGTCAATCTGAGCTTCCCATAGGAGGTGGGCAAAAAGACGCCGCTCAAATACCCGCTTTGAATTTTGTGCAACTGCAAAGGAGAAAAGAATAACCGTTGAATTTTGAGCTCAAATGGCCTGTGTGTAAATTTGAGGCTTAGCTTCCTTTGAGCTTCCTAAAAGGTGGTTGGCCAAGAGGAAAGTCACTTTCGGAATCCTTGAGCCTCGTTCTTTGTAATTTCTAAATGGGTTCTGTATAAATAACCAGCTTCAAGTGCTGACAAGGAGATGGTTGCGTGCTAATTAGATCCATCCTGCCGACAACTTAAATCATATTCAACGCACCGACAACATTGATAGCTCTTGAGGATGCGTGCTAATTAGATCCATCCTGGCCACAACTTACATCTTTTCCGGAGTTGAATTGACCATATCCGATACTACGTAAATGTGAATGGAAGAAAAATAGAGCGAAGAACAGAAAGGAAATTGGGAGGAAGTTACCAGGAAATCAAAAAAGAAGCGAGCCCTCCAAATAATCTTGTTTCTTGCTTTGAAAAATCCTAAATCCCGCTCCAAGTTATCTCTCTATCATTGATTCTCTTGACCTCTTGATTTAATTTTTTTTATGTATTAAATAACCTTGTTGACAACGCTTATACATTTATTTTTTTAAGTCAAGACTTTGATTAGTAGTAATTAAAGCGCGGGTTAACTAACTAATCATTGCTGATGACTCGCCAGTTGCTACTCCCTCTCTCCACTTGCAGGCACGTCATCTCCACAAACTCTCTCTCTCTCTCTCATATCCATATAGATGCATCAAGTCTGTTCGTCTCCACATGTTTGATTCGTAATTGGGTCTTCTTCTCAACCAACTGTTAGAGTTGCTTGCAAGAGTTTGATTAGGAGCTTATTATAACATCAAACTTGGAAGGGATCATTCAACTCATAGCTTACTTTGTGTAAAAAAACAAAAAACAAAAATGGACACTTCTCCTCTCAACAAATTGGTGGATTGTGCTAAGGCCATTGAAGGGGGTAACCTGAATGGTGCAGATTTGCTCTTGGAGGCGATCATAGCTGCCAACGAATCCTTATCAAGAGCAACGAAATCACTCGTCAAATACTATGCTGAAGCTCTGGTTCGGCGACTCTATAAACTGTATCCTCGAAATCTTACACCGTTAATACCTTCCGGCACGGATCGGCTTCCTGAAACAGACTACCCATTTGCTCCCTTCTTCTGCTTTGGTGATTTTACAACACGCGACCCCGTGAGGGATGCCATAAAAGGAAAGCGAAGAGTCTATGATTCTGGCGGGACAAGTAAAGCCAGACCAGGCAGCTATTTCAGACAGCTATTACAATTTAAATTCCAGTGAATTCATGGAATTATGCAATATTTCTAACCCAACAAGGGATGGGGAGGAAGTACAGGAAGCTCGTGACCGGGTAGGTGCTCAACACCTTGCATTTGCCATTCTTGCAGCGCTGATTGGTTTTCATGTGGTCAATGTCTTACTACTTGGCTATCAACTGGCAGGAAGTCGAGGAACAAGATTTTGCATTTGTACCAGCAGCTCCAATCCCTGATAACGAGGACGGCGGCAGGGATAGTTCTCGTTTGAATGCAAGCGGTAGAAACAAACGAAGGAGGACATCTGAGGTGTGTCAATACTTTGACGAAGTTACAGAAAATGGAGAAATATGGGTCAAATGCAAAAGTTGCAGTAACAGATATCGAGGGGAAAGCAAAAGGGGAACTACAAATCTTCGCAGACACCTACAAAAATATTGTGCAGGAAAGAAATAAAAAGGCTGAAACAGAACTATCTGTCGCCTTCAAAACTTAACTAGTCCATGTATTTGAAGAAACATAGTTTGTTTTCAACTTTTGACTTGATGTTGAAGTTGTGGTCAATGGATCCTATCAAATGTTCCTCAAGAATTGAAGTCGTCAATGCAATATTTAGATTTCCTGATAGTGAAGTTCCTTTTCCAGTTTTATCTAATTTCGTCTTCTACTTCTTACCTCCTTCAATTGTGTTTGACAGAACTCCCTCGTGGCTCCTTTGGTATGCCAAACTAACACTTTCTCGCTAATAAATCAAGATTCCTATTCGGAAGTACTTTTCTAATTTACATATGTTATGGTTTTATTGATATTTAATACAACTAAATTTCAACATGAGGAATATTGCATTTCAGAATACCAAATACAACCACCGAGAGGCAATTGCAGATGGCAATAGTGATCGACGACATCATATAGACAGGCCATATAGCATATTTGATGCCAAGAGCGCATGGAGTTGCTATGGTGAAGGAAAACGTTGTCGCCGCTAGGAAGAAACGCAACTTTCTCCAACGCTTTCTTTTTTCCAATAAACTATGCAATGAATAGAGAAGCAAAAATAGCAACAATTTGCTGTTCATATGTAATATGTTATATAAGAGGGTGTTCGGGAAAGGTTACTTTTAAAAATGTTTTTTATTAAAAATATATTAAAATAATATTTTTAATTTGTCTTTAATAATATCATATAAAAATGATTTAGAAATAAAAAAGAAATCAACTTAAAATTCCAGTTCGAAACCCGTAGCCATTTCAATGTCACAAAATATGGAGACGGGCCTTCAAGCTTTGATGGGGTATATTTATGGGCTAAGAATGGATTTGATTGGGCAATCTGATGGAGTAGGCCTACATAGGGCTGTTGGTTAATTTTATGTTGGGCCTGTTTCTCTGACTTGGATTGATTAATCTTCTTGGAAGAATTAAGTAACGCTGGCAAAACCCAATGATTGAAAAATCTATGAAATGGAAGGTGCAATGTTGTTCACAAATAATGAAATATATTGATTTATAGCTTCTGCAATGTCTTTAAATTGGTGTCCAGCATGTAAATAAGTCCCTCTCCCTTGCTACTAATTAGTTTTGGAAACATAATAGGCTGCTTGGAGATGAAGCTATTGTTTAGAAATCAATGGGTCTTTACAAAAAGATCCTTTTATTTTTGTTCATTTGAAAAGAAAGTGCCATACTTCTGTTATGATCAATTCTTCGTAATAAGCATAAATGCATGAACTATCCAGCCACTTTTTAATTAGGGTGTTTTATTAGTAGAATATTAATATTAGTACTCTTCCTAGGAAGTGTTATAATTAGATAAAATAAATAAACTCACTCGATCTTCCATGTATTATCCATTCGCCATCTTAATTATATTATATTCACCAGAAAAAAAAGAATAAAAAAGTATTGTCAACGTCTAAAATAAAAAATTAAAAAGAAATGCCTAGACAGAGAGACCTGGAGAGTTTAAAGCAAAAATTAAAAAGAAATGCACTGAAAAATAATCGAGCTGAATTTATTGTTGACATGGTTCTGCTTTTATTTATATTTAATACAACCTAGGATCGTGGAAGTTATGGCACAATTAACTGTCAAATTTTGCATTTCAGAACCACCTAGTAGCAAGTGCAGATGACAATGGTGATCAACGACATGATGTAGACTGCCCATATAGCACATTTGATGCCAAGAGGGAATGGAGTTGCTATGGCGAAGAAAAACGTTGTGGCTGCTAGGAAGAACGCAACTTTCTCCAGCACCTTGGATGCAGTCGGAATCTTTTTTCCAATAAACGGTGAGACGAATAGAGAAGCAAACATAGCTGCAACAGCCAAGGAGATCAAATTCATGGAGTAGTGGATTTCAGATTCAGCAACCTGTCTGTACTGAATTGTGATTTGAATTGCTGCCGTGAAGCACAAATTCAGGAGTGTCTTCCTTAGTTCCGTTTCAAATTCACCTCCTGTTGGTGATTGTGATTCTGAGGTGGTATTAGAAGAAGAAGGAAGGGGTTGCGATGATTGCGATTCAAGGTCGTCAGTATTAGGACGAGAAGCTGGCAATCTTGACGGCAGCTGTGATATTATTAGGTGCCAGAGTTGGAACAGAGATTCTGCAACACAAAGAGAGAAATGATAAAATAAATAAGACTTAATTGTCACATAGATACACTTACATGAAATAAACTCGTGGAAATTTAATTATCAACAAAACTTGCATAATAAACCTGAATGAATCAGACGTAATACCACCAGGTTGGGTCATGAGATAAGAAATTCAGATAGAAAGTAGTATAAAATTTCTTACCCACGATCTTCATCTTGATTGCACCAATCTTCATCTTGATTGCCTGAATTCAGATAGACGGTTTTTTATAAACAAACCTTGAGTCGATAGAATGGACAGGCACTTGAGTCGATAGAAATAGGCCCAACCCGTTTTGTCATGACCCCCTCCTCAATAATAGCTAATACAAGGTTTGATCAAAAGCAATAAATTTCAAGTTCACTTCGTACACACAGGGGGGGCTCCATGTGTGTAGGAAGTATTCATCTTGGCATTTAATGCCAATCTTGGCAAAATAGACAGAGAGTGGTCCACTAATAACAAATAGCCAAGATTTGACAGTGATAGATAGAGAGAGATAAGCTTTGAAGTGCTTGTGTTTCAAGGCTTCAGTTTGGCTTGTTTTCTTTTCAACAGCATGACGGGGTACCTCTGGTAAAAAGCATGCAAGCAAATACAGGACGGGGTACCTCTGAAGACCACACATTTCCTTCTCTCATGATTGTAGGATCACCTTCTTCCTCGCATTCATTTTGTATTATGCTAAGATCATTGAACTCGAGACCTAACAACATGGATTCTGGACTGCCCACGTTCTCCTTGATAAATGGTTCCCGGAGGTTACTTGCAAGTGTTGTCGTTTCCTGCAGGAAATCTTCTCATGATTGTAGGATCACCTTCTTCCTCGCATTTATCAAGGAGAACTGGACTGCCCACGTTCTCCTTGATAACGTGGTCCTTGCCCTTTTTCTGCTACGTGCATTGATATTCCATTGACATGGATTTTTCTCGATCGTGATTTTTTTTCTTTCTAAGTTCTGTTCGATATCATTGATTTTTCTTCCTTCTTTGAATAGGACTTGCTACATTACTGAGAGACTGAGAACTGGACTGCCCACGTTCTCCTTGATAAATGCGAGGAAGAAGGTGATCCTACAATCATGAGGCAGCAGATATCCATGTTAGTGCCAGGGGCAGCTTATATACATGACACACATATTCCGATATGTCAAATGTCTCAGCTGAAGCAGCAATCTCATTGATTAAGGGGCACTGCAAAAACCGTAGAAGCAATCTCATTCATCGAGGAGAATTGCAAAAACTATAGCAGGAGATAACAAAGAATTTAGAAAACTTAATAGACAATCATACTCTTTATGTATGAAAGAAATATTAAAGATTTGAGTATCCTATTAATTTCCCTAGACATCTATATAAACAAATAACAATCTGATAAAAAACATGCAGGCAAATAGAGGATGGGGTACCTCTGGAGACCACATATTTCCTTCTCTCATGATAGTAGGATCACCTTCTTCCTCGCCTTCATTTTGTATTATGCTAAGATCATTGAACTCGAGACCTAACGACATGGATTCTGGACTGCCCACGTTCTCCTTGTTGTCCGATCCAGCATGATTAGCATTTCACCATGTTATAGACTAATATATAATCATTCTTGAACTTTTATTTAATAGCTTAATCTTTTTGAGTTGAGATGTTTAGAGTTTTAATAATAAAATAATCACAAGTAAACCTCACATTCCCTCTAATTAAATTAATAAAATATGCAAAATTCAAGGAGAAAGAGCTTTTCAGAGATTGTGAGAGAAGACCTTACTCAATACACATGAATGAATAGTTGCTAACCTCAAATATATTTTTCCAACTGACATTTATAAAATTGCGTTCATTTGTAGTGAAAAATAAACAACATTAACAATAATAATCATAGTAAATGTGAGGTGTTTGATATCGTTTTTTCGAAACAAAAAAATTGTTTCGTATTTCTTGTTTTAAGAGAAACAAAGAATGGAATGAGATTGCTCACCTCCATCAGACTGAGAAAGTTCGGGTTTCCATGCCGATGTGATAACTAGAGGGACAGTGTATCGACGCAGTAAGGGACATCCATTCTTTCCTTCAATAGTGTATTGAGTCAAGTCACTGAAAAGAAAACCCCTTAAATGATTGAACCACTGGCGAACAGGATGAAATCCTGAACGACGCAGCTGATCTCGCCACCAAGCCTGTGTTTCATGTCTCTCAGCATGCTGGATGTCCTCTCGCGCCACCACATTAGTGATCTGCCGCCTAAAATCCATCTCCCACGATACCTTGTTTTCGATATCATGTTCGGTCGTATCTTTCTCTATGGAGTCAAATACGCTGGAGTAGTATGGGAATGATTGGGCAAGTCGATCCAAGATATCAGGACTGTTATGGTTGGCTTCCTGTTCCACAATTACCATGATTTCTGGTCTGAGTTCCTTCAGTTTTGACAAAACCTTCTCGAGTGCACCGGGCACTAAGATCAATTTGTGAAGTTCGAACTCCCATTTCACAACTATCGCCTCGTCCTCGCTTGCTCTTTTGAGATTGAGAGTGGATTCAACAATACCTGCTGCAGTATTGGCAAGTACATGGTCTAGTTTAATTGAAATCTGTCAGGCGAAGTGTTTTAGCCTTTGCAGCTAGTACGCGATCCATTTCTTGGAGGTACTCTTCATTGTTTGACAGTTTAGGTCTGATATTTGTTACTTGGAAAGACAGTCCACTGCCCACCTGCTTCACTAGATCACGCATCAAATCTCGAATCAGCATATTGTCCATATTAGAGAAGTTGATAACATGGACTTTCCTTTTTCCAACAACTGCATCAAGGATGGAATGGTGGCAGCTTCTTTCTGCAAACCATACGAAAGGAAGAAATCGCCTGCACCTGATGTAATATGAATCCGTGGAAGGTGCTAATGGAGTAGGATTTCGAGGGTACAGTTTATAGAGTCTCCGAATGAGAGCTTCAGCATAGAATCTGATAAGTTTTCTTGTTGCTGTGCTGGTATTCGCATCATTTAGGCATTTAATGTCCTTGAAAACTGACTCTGGAAGATTCAGATCACCATCTTCAATCGCCTTAGCAGAGGCTAACAGTTTGTTGAGAAGAAGAGTGGCCATTTTGAGCAACAAAGCAATAACAAACGACTGTCACTGAACTGAATGACTTTACTTTGGTAGATGGGTGATGATCATAACAAACAAGTGACCATTTTAAGCTGAGAAGATCAGCCCAAAAATGTCATTCTAGATATCAATTTCCATTTTCTATTCAGCTGTTGCTTCCTTGAAATTTCCATATCAATTTGTTATTTGGATTCGATAGCTTACTTTAAGAAGCTAACAGAAGAAGACCAAGACCTAAAACGTATTAGGTAGTTAATCATTTTCTTAAAGTCTTAGATAAGAAAAAAAAAAAAAACAAATCGTTAGGTGAAGGCTTGTTACGTTATCTTGGCATGCGCAGCATATAATAAAAAAGAAGGATTCTGACTGGTTCTACAAAATTATATGGGGAAATCGCACTGATTCTTCTTCATGGAGAAAAAAATTTCAGTACCTTGCTTGAGTCTCTTTCGATTGACTCAGTCAGCCGGGGCTTTTTCCAATTCAAAGCCGCAAGAATGAAAATATAATCATGTCCAGTTGACGAGACCCTAAACTTAAAATTAATCAAACTGAAAGATTTTTCTAAATTATTAAATAATTTTGTTATAATATTTTTTAAAAAATCAGATTTTAGAAACAACCTGTAATCCAAAAAAAAAAATAAAACACTAGAAGAAAAGGTGAAAACACTATTCACCTAAACCCATTACATTTTAGACGGAACAATATTTTTACCTTCAATAATAGGCTAATGGTTGATGATAGAATCATCTTTGCGGTGGGAATATTTTGGTATTTTTTCAATTGATTAGGGACAGAATAAGTATATTATTTTCTGATAATATAATAAATTTACATCATTATCCTTAAAAGAAATAAAACAACGATTGTTGATTTTTTTCCTTATCTACTTTAAACATATACATAGATTTAGAAGGTGTTAATTAGACATGTCTAAAAAAAAGGGATGTTATTGCCTCTAAAAAGAAGTTCAGTTTCCGATCTAAGATTAGAAGAAGCAGCATGGGGCAGGGGTCCATTAGACTAGGCCTGAACTAGAGGGGGTGGCACCCTGATATCCACCTTTGACAAAGGAAGAGTAACTCTCCTTGCAGGAATCATTCTCCTGCCATTACTAAAGGCTACCTCAAACTTTTGTGGATGACGTTCCTAGAACTTTATATACGGAGGATATCGAGTTTGTTTCTCGTCTATAGCTAAGAGATTACATAGGTCAGATGTCTGATCAAGCTAGGTGTATCAGCCAAAAGACCTTGGACTCCGCCTAGGATTATTTTGAGATTACAACCCCCTTTTATATGTATACGATGAGGTATTTCTTTCCTCTTTAAGGATTCATGAGGGAAATGTTTAGATATTACCAGCTAAGTCCAGGCTAGTTGTATCTTAATGAGCGGATCGCTTTGTCCGTCTTTGATTAGTTTTATAGGCTCATCGGGATCGAGCCTACAATCAATGTCTTTAGAAATTGTTATCATCTGGTTGCTGGCATCGATGATGGCAATGATGTACGTTGCTTTTTCACCCTCGCCAATAGACCCATGGGAACCATGAAGGGAACTCTATGTGAAAAGCCTACGCATGTCAATAAATGGCGGGGAAGATGGTTGATAGTAAGATATAGTAAGTCAATAAATCCTAGAGGTGGAATGCAGCGAATCTAAGGTTGTTTTCATAACTCGAATGTTCTTCCCCATGATGTAAATAGCAATCCTTGTCTAAGCTCAAATGAGGAGAAAATATGTGTTGCGCTGGCCTCGACGTCGACTGAGTATGATGTTAATAGGATGATCAAAAGATATTATTAGACCACATTCTAAAGTGTGCAACTTCCTTATTCTTTGTTATATTAATTTGTAGCTAAGTTTATTATTGACTTTTTTTTTATACGACTAATAGTTGAAGGAGAAATTTTAGTGAGGTCTATAGAAGAGAGTTCACAAAGGAAGTCTTTATCTCTTATCACGGGTAGAGGTAGGGGTAAAAAAGTCTTTATAGCTCATCATTCTTACTATTTAATATAGGGAGGACTAAGAATTTATTCTTTTCTAATACCATTAAAACCTCTATGTGTCAAGGATAAAAAATACATCTCACTCATCATAATAGCTTGGTTCAAAATGGAGCGTGACAAGATTGTCAAAGCCACTTGTACTTGGGCTTAGCGCTTAACTGAGCCCGAGGATAATGAGTTTGACAACTCGCCAGACTGATATGTGTGCGGGCTATGCACTTGGCTGATCTCAAGGATACTAGGTCTGGCAATTCACCAGACTCGTATATACTTGGGCTAGGCGCTTGGTTGAACTCAAAATTACTAAATTTAGCAGCTCACAAAACCCGTATAGGTTTGGGCTCAGCATTTAATTAAGCCCAATAATATTGGGCTATCACCTTCTCTTTGATTCATTTAAATAAGAATCTAAGTAAAGATAAAAACTTGACTAATCAAGAGATTTGAGAATTTCAATTGGCTCCCTTAATAGCAGATGGGAAGATCGGGGATTGAAACGGTGATGAAAAACATCGTGGCTACAAGGAAAATTGCAAACTTATATTATTGTTATTATTATTATTATTATTATTACAAAAAGGGAGGCTTTGTTGAGTAATAGATGGACAAGAGTGTGGAAAAACATGGTAAGGCTTTCATATCACCTTCCATTTCAATACGTTTGCTTGAGTCTCTTTTCATTGACTTAGTCAGCTGGGGCTTCTTTCACTTCAAGGCCATAAGAATGAAAATATGATCTAATCAGTTGACAATATACTAAACTCAAAATTAATCAAACTGAAGGATTTTTTTAATTTATTAAATAATTTTTGTTATTATATCTTTTTAAAAACCAGATTTTAGAAATAAAAAACAACTCGCAAACAAAAAAAATAAAAAATAAAAAACCTGAAAAAAAAGGTGAAAACATTGTTCACTTATAAACATTGAAAATAGTGTTTTCACTTTCTTGCTTTTTGAAAAAGAAAAACTGATAGGCTGATGGTTGAAAATAAGTTCATCTTTGCAAAGAAAACATTTTGATATTTTTAAATTAACTAGGGATAAAACAGGTATTTCATGTTCTAATAGTATAATAAATTTACATCACTACTCTTAAAAAATAAATTATTAAGCTCACATTAAGGATTACTTTTGTATTTTTATATAAAATATGCACAAAAAAATAATTTGTTTACCCTTAAAATAAAAAACAATTTTAACTAACTTTCGGGAGCCTTTTTGTATTTTCCAATAAAAAGACCCAGATGTCATTGAAGTTTAAATTTTTAACCTTTTGATCAAGGGATAATTTTGTCATTGCGTAGCTTAATGTGGATAAGGAGATAGTGTATTCTAATTCAAATTGGATTTATTTATTTAACAAATATAAAACCAAACTTTTGAATTGATTTGGTTGATAAAAGATTTTATTATATTGAGTTTTTTTTTATCCAAATGGAATACCATATGCTCACCCCTCGGATGAATTCTAAATATCATTTTTTTTGTTTTTCAAGAACTTTTTGTGATCGGATGACTAGTAACAAAATAAAAAACAACAACAAATATAAAAATCAAATAAAGGTGAAAAAACAACCATAGTTGATTTCCTACTCTAGAATTTGAATGCAAGTGATAGTGTTTTTTTTTTTATTAATATTGGTGTTCGGATTAGATTGTGCCCACCTCAACTATTTCTACGAGTCTTGAAATTAATAATCATATAAGTCTCTAGTGACACTGAAAGGATTTAAACTCATGATTATTAGGAAACAAATTCAAAACTTGACCAATTGAGTTACTCTTTAAAATTAAGTGATAGTATTTATTGATTCTGATAAATGATGAAAACTAAAAAGATGCTATAAAGATAATTGATATTGCTTGTCAAATTATATATACATGAGCTAAATTAAAATATAGAAACATAAGAGAGGTGAAAAAATACGAGGTGGGAGCACAAACTCAGTGTTATGCGTCACATAGTAATATAGTTGTGGTTATTTTTTAAAATATTTTTTATTTATAAATATATTAAAATAATATATTTTTTATTTTTCAAATTTATTTTTAATATTAATATATCAAAATAATATAAAAACACCAAAAATTATTTAAAATAAAAAAAATAATTATTTTAAAAACACTTTTAAAATAAAAAATAAACAAACTATATTACGATAATTCCAACACAAAAAATTCTGTGGTGATGGTGTAAAAAGCATATAAGTTACGACAAAAAACAAAATAATAATTAGCTTAGTGTAAAAAATAATTGTACATACAAGACAGAAGAAGTGGCTAGGAATTTCAAATCCCTTTGGATTTTTCTGCTTAAATCTACATGTTCAATCAATATCTTGTTATGTAATCATTGAAAAAGATGAAAATCGGAGAAAAGTATAATCTTGACTTCGAGTTATGAAAAATAATTAACAGGGAAGCCTCGTTTGGCACGCTGCCGTTTTATCGAACTATCCTCCATCATTTTCTTCTCTCCATATTTTATTTATTTGGATTTTATATTTGCCGGCTAATTGAGCAATAAAAAAATCATTTATCAAAACAGTCATTTTCAAATTGACAAAAAGCTAATATATTTATATATATAAAATGTTAGTTGCAACAAAAAGGTTTCTTTTTGGAGATTGCCTAATGTTTGGTAAGATTTATGTGATGATCAATGCAAGAAAAGGGAAAAAAATTTGGTAGATGAACAAAGAATTATTCAAATTAATTATTACTATTTTATATGTTAGGTTGATTCTATTTTAATATATCAATTCCGTTGACATTCATATTTCATCAATTAAAGGATTTAGACAAATTTATTAAATACAATAAATAATAAAAATACTTTCTTAAAATTATTTAAATCAAGAATTTAATTTTAATTGACATATAAGTTACGGATATCAAAATACCTGTGATTTGATTTCTAAAAAATATATTATATGAAAATGAAAAATCATAAATACTTTTATTTTTATATCTTAAAATAAAATAAAAAAATATAGGTAATCTTGATATTATTATTGAATTATGTTTTTAATTAATGTTACCATTGAATTTCAAAAAAATCTCAATTAAATATAAATACAATTGTTGTTTATAATTATTAAAAAATCAAGGATGAATGTTATGGGAAGAGAATGGATATTGTATTAAATAATGAAAAACAAGAAAAAATTAATTTACATAGTTGAAATATTACGATTCTTTTCTTTTTTCTTATATATTCTAAATATAAATTCGATTAATCTATAATTGAACCCTCTTAAAAATCTAGCAAAATGAATGAATCATATATTCCTCATACCCCTAAAATACAATACTACTTGCATGATTTTATTATATAATTTCTTGTTATCCATGATTTTATTAGTTGATTTTCATTAATGTGAAACGAATGACATGGTAATTTAGAGTGTTTTTTTTTAAATAAATTAAAATGATATTTTTTATATTTTTAACATAATATAATAAAAATATCTAAAAAATATTAATTTTATATTTTTTAAAATAAAAAAATTCAAAAAAATCTTTGAAAAGCAAACAAATAGACACGAAAATAGATATAGAAAAACGTCTAAAAATATAAAAAGTCTTCCCTCTCATCCTCGCATCCTTCTCTTCTAATATTATAAATATTAATAATTACAGTTTAATTATTACAGTTAATTCACTAAAATTGACATTAAACAATTTTTTTTACAGAAAAAACAAATTCAATTTTTTTTAATTAAGAAAGAGAGAGAAGAAACGGTCTTTTTTTTTCTTTTATTATTTTCTTCTCTTAAAACAATTCTTCAAGTAAATGGCGACGGAGGACAACAAGCTCCTCCTCCTCCTCTTCCTCCTCCTTTTCTCTTCTTCTTCGTCATTCTTCGCGATCTCATTTTCATTGGTCAGGTACTCTCTCTCTCTCTCTCTGTACGTTTGTACGTATGCATACACACACACCTTCATATACGCCTATATTATTCATTTTTCCATGCGTACATATATTTTGATCTGATCATCCGATCACTGCTGCTTATCGATTCCATTTCAATCGAAGCTTCCAATTTATCGTTATTTTTTTGATTAATTTCATGTAATTTGTTTTTCATTTACATTCGTTTATTTTTTTGCATTTATTAATCGAATAATCAGTTAATTAGGGTTGATTAACTTTGATTTTCGCAATTGCAGTTGTTGATTTTCTCATTTACGCGGTGATGATAATTTGGAAGGATTAAGAAACTACTTAGAGAGAGAAAGAGAGTGAGAGGAAGAGAGAGAGGGGAGTGTTTTTTTTTTTTTGTAAATGTCCGGTGGTGAGAGAGAGGAGAAGCAATGGAAATGTGGAAAAGCGATTGCGGTGGCGAATTTACAGAGAGTAGGAACAATGGTGAGGGATATAGGAGAGCCTTGTCTTTCACAATCACCTATAAAGGTTGTTATACTTGTAAGACACTACTGTCTCTCATTTATTCAGTTACTTTTTATATTTTGTTAGGTTTCATATTGTTCGTTTATAGTTACTATTGTGATCGGGATTATGCTGTTGATGCGGTAGGTAGGAAGAATGCTTAAGCCGGAGAAGTGGCAATCGACTTTTGATAGTAATGGAAAGGTTTCACGTTTTCAGAAAGCGCTGAAGTTGATTGTTTTAGGGGTATGCTGTTTCACGGTTGCTATATTTGATATCATTCATTAATTCCATTTTCAGTCCTCCTTTGAATAATGAGATGGTGCTGATTTGGTTCTTGCATATAGTTTTGGTTCGCTTATCATTATGAAGTGGGCTGGACTTTCCATGTAACTATTTAACGTTGTTTGCTGCATGGCAGGGTGTGGATCCATCTATTAGGCCACAAGTTTGGGAGTTTCTACTTGGCTGTTATACACTGGGAACCACTGCTGAGTACCGGAGGCAGCTGAGGACAGCACGAAGGTATTTAAGTTTTTTCAATTTTTGACCATATTCAGATGCTAAATTTATGTGTTATTTGTGTGCCCAATATTAGCTGATTCTTTGTTGTTTTGGTTTTCATGCCAAACTAAGAATGCATGAGAGCTGTCTATAGTTTTTCATCGTCAGCTTTCCATTCCAGTCTTTGCTTATATATATGGATAAAAAGAGGGAAGATTTTATGTTGTTGGCTGTTATGATCTTAGCCAAAGACATGCATGCCGAAACAAAATATTCTCTTTTGGGCTTCAGCATTATTAAGTTGAGCCCTATTGCAGTTGTATTGTGCTCACCTTTCAGTCTTAATAGACAGGGTTCAGTTCTTCCATTTAAAAAGAATTGCTGTGATCCTTTTGCTATCATCAATGCCAGACTGGACATAACCCAACAAGCTGCAGCAGACTGTCATTAGAGAGTTTGCAGATAACAAAACATGATGCGCGCACATCATGTATATTAGCACAGTGAAAATATCATTAACTCCATACCTTTGATCTTTTTTTTCTCTCGTTTTCTTTTCACTAAACCTATGATGTATATCTACCATATTGATTTCTTTTTCAGTTTGCCATACTTGCATGATGCAATGGTTAGCTTTTAACACGGTTTGTTATTGATTTTTTCTTTTTTTCTTTTTTTTTTGTGTGTGCGTGTGTGTGGTGTGTATTTATCTGGCTTAACCAAGTTATTATTGAAGTACCGGGGCAAAAGAAGCTGTTTTAGTTTTTTTTTAGTATCTTTGAACCGTCCAGAATCCCCAGCTTTATGAAGTCTTTTATGCAGGGAACGCTACAGAGACCTCATCGAGCAATGCCAAAAAATGCATTCAAGTATAGGAACCGGTGCCCTTGCGTTTGCTGTGGGGTCCAAAGTTATGGATATGAGGACACCATCCAAGGATGATGGGAGAGGGGAAGAAGCTACTGTCAAAAGTAGACAAACCTCTGTAGATGTTACTAACAGCTTAGAGAATTATAGCGATTGGAATAATAATTGTACAGATACAGCGTGCACGTGTGCAGGGCAAAGTTCTAGTGATTCTGCTGGACTTGTCAGTGTGAGGGGAAGCTCAGATAGTGCAGCACATGATTCTTCTTGTTTCATACCTACTTCTGGCCCACTCAATAGTGATTCTCCAAAAAGAGGTGGAGAGGCTCATGGATCAGAGTATGCAGTGGAGAGTTATTTTGATTTTCCTCCTTTACCTGTCACGAATTTGTTTGACAAGAGAGAAGATAAGAAAGAAAGTGGTGTGCTTGATGACAAACCACGTACACAAAGAAAATTGAGATTTCAAGATGACAGGATGCACAGTTTTCAAATTAATAATAATGTAGATTTAATTATTGAATCCAGTGGGGAACCATCTAACCATGCTTCACCTCAGAAGAAATCTGAAATTGAATTAGTTCACCAAGAGGACCATGAACCAGTATTACAGTCCAATAATCTTGGTGATGAGAAAGAAATAGTGGACAAATTGAGAATAGCTGATGTTCCTGAGACACCATTGTTAAATGGAACAACATCTAATGGAGGGGTGGCTGGTGAGAACAGAGTGTCTGAATGGCTCTGGACATTGCATCGAATAGGTACCTCAGTTACAGATTTGTAGTTTCATTTTGAAAGAAAAGCACTGAATGTATCTCATGAATTTTAATGTTATTGCTATTCCTTTGAGCTGACAGCCTTTTCTTCTTTCAGTTGTTGATGTTGTAAGAACAGATAGTCATCTTGAATTCTATGAGGATAAAAGAAATTTAGCTAGGATGTCTGACATCCTTGCTGTCTATGCATGGGTTGATCCAGCCACTGGTTATTGTCAAGGTTGCTCTATTAAATTTTAGTCTTCTTCAGTAAAACCCTTACCTATGTTCAATCTATGAAAATTGTATTCTATTTGAAACTTTAAGCATAAAGTTTGCATGACCATGTGGTTATCTGGTTTTAGGTATGAGCGATCTGCTGTCTCCTTTTGTTGTTCTCTTTGAGGACAATGCTGATGCATTTTGGTGCTTTGAGATGCTTCTACGGAGAATGGTATTACTAACCCTGGCAAACATTTTTAGCTGGATAGCTCGATGTTCTTCTCTAACATGTGTTTTCCTCCTATCCAGCGTGAAAATTTTCAGATGGAAGGACCAACTGGGGTCATGAAACAGTTGCAAGCATTGTGGCACATCTTGGAACTCACAGACAAAGAAATGTTTGCACACCTATCACGTATTGGTGCTGAAAGCCTCCATTTTGCGTTCCGGATGCTGATGGTTCTCTTCCGCCGAGAGTTATCTTTTAGTGAGGCTCTGCGGATGTGGGAGGTTTGTTCAGTTGTTCTCCTGCACTGAATGCAATAAACTGTAAACTTTATAATATTGTCCTGATCTAACATGCATACCATGACAACAACTAGCTTGAATAGTTTTGCTAAGCTGATTATGGTATAACATGGAATACCATGTAACTAGAGGTCTTCTGTAATTACTTAGTCTTCCTAGGTTTCTTTGTATCCTTAGGTAATCTGTCAAGATTGCTGGATAATTTCCTGAAATCTGTTTGTTCTCTTCTAAGAGAATGCAGTAATGGAATGTGTTGCTTTGTGGCACTAGAATGAAAAGTTTGGTCTGCAGAACCATGTGGTTGTTCAACTGAACTAGGAAACATCAGAAAAAGGCTGGCATTGCTATTATTGTGTGGATCAGGCATTTCTGAATGTAGAAATAAAGCATGAATCAGTTTTATGAAAGTTGGATGGCAATGCACTTAACTGATAAGTGCTTCTGAGTTCATTTAAGCTCAACGGATATTCCCTGGCCTTTAATTAGCGTGAACATGGCTTTTTAAAAGCGTCATGTCTTTAGAAGAATCATGAATCCCAATGAGAGGTTGTAACTTTTTTGCATTATCTCAGGAAGTTGAAATTATTCTGACTTTAATGAAATCGTCGATAATGCAGATGATGTGGGCTGCTGATTTTGATGAATCTGTTGTGTGTGATCTAGAGGAGAATTGTCTTGATGCACTGTTGCTAAATGTTCCAAGGGATTGTGAAGGAGATACAAGGGAAGAAAGCATTGAAAATAGTGATGGTAGTTCAAGGGATGGTTCACAATCAAAGCATGGAAATGTTGAGCACCCAACGTCTGACAACACTGGAATGAAATCCGCATCAGCTTATAACTTTTGTGGTTTCACAAAGAATTTTTGGTCAAGAAATGACCGCATGCAGATTACCAATGCAATCTCATCAACTAAGAACGGGGATGACGAATTACCTGTTTTCTGTGTCGCTGCTATTCTCATCATGAACCGGCAAAAGATAATCAAAGAAACTAGCTCGATTGATGATATGATAAAGGCAGGTGTATGGTTTTGTAGTTCTATTACACTGTCTTCTTATAATTAATGTGTTTGTCATAGCTTTGTGACTGTTAATCCTTATCTCTCCTGAAGTGATCTGTGAGACTAAATAAATCTAGTTTATCCGAGTGTGCTCTAGGGAATTTCTTCTTGCACTAGATCTCGAGAAAAGAAACTTAAGGAACTTACATATGAGATAGTTTTGCTCTATTTGTGCTCTTGGATTAACAGCACTACTGTCTGGTATGATTATGAGTTCTTGTAAAATTGCTGGCTATTTTCACTGTTAAATTGAAGATCGATGTCGGATGGATCCTCATCAATATATGCATAGTAAAAAAAAAAAACACTTGTGTTATTTAATGACAGGACTTTGTTTTGTTTCATTATTTTACTCATTTCACTGACATGTATTTAAATGATTGCAGATTTTCAATGATAGGCTGCTGAAGATTCATGTTAAAAGATGCATACGCACAGCGACCAAACTTCGGAAGAAATATTTTTACAAGGTTAGGTGTTCATTAATTTATTTCACTTGAATTAAACAGTAATCTGGTTTTTCCTTTTCCTCTACATAGAAATTGCATCTGTCAGATGAGTGTTCAGTTCTGTGGTATATCTTTCTTTCATGACGCCTTTCTTAAAACTAAATTCTTTGAATCAGCTGATCAAAAGCAAGAACCCTGTAGTCCAGAATGGTGAATAAGACTGCCAATTTTAGTATTCATTTCACTGACAGAGGCACCATGTTGGCACTTAGAGCTGGTAGCGGTAGTCTGGGATGCTGATTTTGAGTACGGCCTTACAATGTTTTGTTATTTGGATCTTTTATGATGGAGTTATTTAAAGAAAAGTGCTGTTGCCATTCAAAGATATTGTACAGTTGATTGTACTTCCATTGTCTCCTTCACATCTTTGTGAGGTAACTACTGTCAGGTTCTCTTCCCTTTCCTTATTGCAATGAATTACCTGGTGCCAATAAAATTGTAAAGTCATATACACTTGAGTGTTATTTGGCATCTAAGATCATGATCACTTGCATCATTCTTAAAATGAAATACATATTAGTTCTAGTGAGTTGTGGGTTTGATGAAATGGTTATGGGCCATGTATTTTTGTTTTGGATCATGGTTCTTTGTGGTTTTGAATTTGGTCAGTTTATATGAACAAAAGAAATGCGATTGATGAGATCAAAGATTAAACCAGTAATTAAATGGAAGAATGATTAGGGACAAATACCTCATATCAGATAATTTTCAAAAGGTTTATTTATTTTTTAATTTTTGTTTGGTTTTCCCCTAAGCCAAATAGAATAAGCTTCAATGAAGGTGCTATATGTGACAAGCCGTTTAATTACTTTGTTCATTGTTGGTATAAAGTTTTTGTTCAAACTACCATTGTTCAATGGCATGTTAGTTTCTTTAAGGAGCCTAACAGAGTTTATGGTCGAACTTAAGTCTTGCCCTTTGTTGACCTTTATCTTTCTTCCACTCATAAACATGTGAGAACTTCTTTGCTCTTGAGTTTGAGATTTCTGATTCTGTAACAACATATGTCGGCCCTCCTGGGTCATTTTACATTGAAACACCATATTTAGTTGCAGCAGATGAGGATTACTGGGAATAAAGAAGGATGCACTGTGCAAATTGTCATTTTCTAAAATATCTCTACACTGTAAAAAATGGGTTGGGACATTGGTGCAACTGAAATTTATAACTTTACATGCTTGGACTGATCTAATTCTTTAGAAGGTTTTTTTGGTCATGGTGTGGATAATCATTGCTTGACTCACATTTTTTAATTATAAATTTGAACCTGCTGGTGTGTTTATTTACTTCATTTCTTGTAGTTTTATGTTCAGTAACATTTTTTTGAAGCTAGACCATGCATATAATTGTAGTTGTGGTCAATTTAAGGATTTTCAAAATTTTTTTTTCCAATGTTACAGCATTCTCCTTTCATTTTCCTATCCTCCTTTTGAGGCCAACGGAAAGATCTAAAGGTGCCAACAAGTTCATCTTTGGTGCATCCAGGTTCTTATCATTTAACTGCTATGATAATTCTCACAGGTTAGGCAAAGACAACGTTTTCTTTTCCATTGATTTCATTTTTCCAAGTATTTAGAGGGCAAATTATTATAAAGAGAAAAGAGAGGTAGAGAGGGAGCAAATTGTTTTGACAATTTTGATTGCCTTGTGCTTTTGTTGAAAGGAGTTCAAAAAATAAACTAAAAGTTATTGAAAGTCATCAACAATTGCAATGGTTGAAATGCTGAAGATGAGTTCTTAACTTGAGCGGGAGTTGTGTAATTTTATTTGTAGAAAGGAAACATTTTTTTCAGGCACATATTTGTATCCTCTATCCTTGACACAAAACAATATCATTTAATTGACAGTATTTTTATGATGACAAATCTACCCTTGTCAAGATCACATCTCTTAGGTTTTATTGGGGTTTGCCATCATTTATGTATCGGCAAGTTCGGCGTATCTCTCCTGCATTTCCCGTTAGCACATTGATGTTTCCCATCCTACTCATTGATAGAGCAAGTGACCTTCTTAAGTACTCAAAACCACCAGCAAATTCTTGTGTTATCTGTAGTGTGTCATTGCTGAAAAGAAGTTGCTGATCAACTCCTAGGACAGACTGGTAGGAGAGAACCCTCTTGTAGAAGGATTCTGTAAAGGTGTATTTAGAGCTAGATTCTGGGTTTAGAAACACCAGTGGGTCAGATTGGCCCTTTTTGGTTCTTTGGGGACATTGCTTTCTCATTTGATCTGCAAATGCTTTGTTCATGCTTGGGTCTGGCCTTCCGGTATTGTTGAAATTGTACAGTCGGTCCAAAATGTAGCGACAATGTGTTCTCCCCATTGAGTGTGCCCCTGATAAGAGTCATATGAGAATTGCCAGAATATGAACTTAAATTTGGGGCAATATGTGGAAGTACCTCTTGACTTGGCACATTTGCATTTGACTGACTTTTTTTCTTTTCAACTTGAACTTCTTTAGAATCACGGCAGTTACTAAGTTATGTGGGACAAGATTTTAACATTAAGATTATAGAAAAACCTTCGAACTAAGGAACACAATTATAGATTCGTCAAATATTACTGATTTCTCGAGTTGTAATACTTTCAGTGCTTACCTAATAGTGTTCCCAGGTCCAACACATCCAGGCCTCTAGACTTGAAATATGCCAATGCTTCTCCCCCTGAGATGGATGGTGATGGGAGATCCACCGTTGCTGCTTTTGATGACACTCCATCCCTTCTTCCTGTAAACACGGGATAAGCTGGTCCGCCTGCCTGTTGGGTAGATGGGTTATAGATTAGTAACAAAATTTTAGTGTCCATGAAGTTTTTATTTGAATTTAGGCAAAATAGGCTATTGCCCTACTGTGTCTAGGGCAATATGCAGGGTGTGTAGGATGTTACCAAATGAACAGCATCCCTGGTAGCCAGGTTGAGAATATCAGCACAAGAGACAACACCAGGACACCGTATCTCAAGAACTTCTTTTATTTTGTCAATGGCCACAAATCCTCCGAGACCCGAGTTTTGTGGAGCTGTCTTCTCTGAGTCTGGTCCGTCAAGAAGAATCGATGCATCACAGCCCTAAGTTAGATAAGAAGAAACAATTATTTCTCAGCAAGTGAAATGGCTTGCCTTGCTTGGTAAAGACACCGAATAAGAGTGGAAGGAAGAAACGTAGAATAAGATTGAATGGTTGAGAGAGACATACAGTCACAAAGCAATCCGAGTAGAGCAACCGAAGAAGCTTGGCAGTAATGCTTCTATCTTCCTTCCAAAATAACTCCACCTGGTGCCTAACAAACTCCTCTGCATAGGTGCATGTAGTATGCTGCCGGTAGTAATGCCATTTCAACTTTACCGGTGGTTGCAGTGTTATCCCGGCATCCACATTTGCTATACACAAGCAGAATGCAATAGCCAGTAGCGGGAAAAACACGCACTTCTGACCTCTCCTCATATTATCTCCAAGCTATTTCACTCCGAATGCAGCAAGCTTTGTTAACTGATCATGGAATGCATGAACGACGATTTAGTTCTTTTATAGACCAGCTTTTCGGGGTAGTCCACGTGGCATTAGGTTGGATTAAATTCGATAAATAAACTATTTATATAGTTCTTAATTATAATGTTTAGTCTATGATGTTAGTATTAAGGCACCGTGTGAGGGCACACGGCAACTCACATGCTCCAAGGTGTGTTCAACATTCTTCTACGCCATTTTGCTATCAAGCAACAAAGGAAACGTTATCAGTAAGGAACGTGTAAGCATGTGACTTTTACCTTGGATTTAGGGTTTTCATTCTACTAGGCACAATTTTCTGAATTTTTTTAGGTATCTAGAGTGTCATTAACATTTATGTGGTGTGTTGTCCTAGATGATGAAAATAGTGTATGTCATTCTGAAATTTCATTTAGAAATGAATTAAAATAATATTTTTTTTATTTTTAAAATTTTAATTTTAGTACAAGTACATCATGATTAGAAAATGCAAAAAAGAAGTTTAAATTAAAAAAAAATCATTTTGAAAAAAAATGACCACGTAGCAATTACAAACACTCCTGAAGCCAGTAATTATGAATCATTTACTAGTGTTCGATTTTGTGGACATGATTATCTCATAATAATACACCAGTAGCCCCCTGTTGTCTTAACAGATACATGAGCACGAGTCTCGATTGTTTGTAATTAACGTGCAGTTATCAAAAACGAATCTTATAGTGATTAATGAAACTAGATTATTTAACCTAGTCAGGTCTAGGATCTCACACAATTGCAACACCTAAAAATCATTTCTTACCAAAAAAAAAATAGTTTGGTTACCCGACAAATCAGAGACATGGAAGCTAGTCTATAACTATGGAAGTATGGTAATATACCAAATAAGATAAATTTATCATATTTTGGAAAGAGTGAACTATTGTTTCACGGGATCCCATATATGTTCGAGTTGCTATTTTCGAGTAAAAAGGGAAACTATTCAAATCTCTAATTGCGAGACTGAAATTTTTCGATTGAAGGTATTGCCATGGAGATTTACAATTAGATGTACTTGGACATTAATCCACTTCAAAAGCCTTGTAGTGTATGTATTTGGGATTTTGGAGGGAGTTTTTTTATGATCACAAGAAATTTACTCCAGCCAAGGACTTTTTTATTTTATTATCACAAGAAATCCACTCCAACTAACTTGCTTAGGATATATAGGTTTTGTTTTTTTAGGCTACATATACCATGATAGCTGGAGGTTCTTTAGCTCAAAGACAGACTATGGAGCTATTTGACTGGATTAAGAGATCGTTTGATATTGCGTTTGTAATTGTGTTTTATTAAATTTTAATTTTTTTTTTTACTAAAATTGAGTGTGGTTTGTACTTTTTGGATCGTTTTGATGTCTTGATGTCAAAAATAATTTTTAAAAAATAAAAAAACATCATTGGCATGTATTTCGACACGAAAAGCTATTTGTCGACACGAAAAGCTATTTAAAAAGCAATCACTACCACACTGCCAAACACACTCTTAGCATGGTGATTCATCTCGAAATTTGATCCAAGTTTAGTTTTACTTTAATCTTTTTAGATATTAATTAAATTAAATTTGAGTAACTTATAACCTAGAAGAGTTTTTGTAGGTCAACTTTAAGGAATATTTTTATAAAAAAAAAAAACAGAAATTACATTGTTTTAGATAAAAATAATTAATCCAAGTTGTTCAATAATTTAGTGACCCGGGTTCTAAACCAAATCATACCCTTTAGAAGGCATAAATAAAAATAAGGTATTTGGATAAAAGAAGACGATATCATCTCAGGCAAGGTGGTTTTGCTGCTTTGATTTGTAGCTAATTTCAAACCAAATCTAAACCCTTTTGAAAAAATCATTTGAAATGCGTTTACTAAACATATTATCATATAATCGTTAGATTAATTTTGAAGTTAATGGCACGGAAAGGTTCCATTATTATAGTCTTTAGTGATAATTTTATTCGATAATATAAAATGATATTCTCAAATCATTTTATGTGTCAAGCAAGATTAAAGATTTTCTCCAAACAATCGTAAAAAAAACACTCTTTAATTAATCAGTATGGTGCATTCGATGAAATAAAAAATCTCTCGAAGAGCTGGATTCAAGATTTGAATTCAGAAAATTTTAAAAAACACAACATCTTTAAAGCCACTGGCTTCAGATTTCTCTTTGATGATTTCTACATACGTTATATTATGTGATAATTAATGGGCAATTTGCAGCAGCTGATACAACTGTAAAGTTTCTTGAATTGTATTTGGCTGCTTAATTGAAGGTCAAGTCTAAAACATGCAACACGAAATTAGTTAAGGAAGCAACAACCGACTTTTGCCTTAGGAGGCTAGAAATCATGGTCCCAAAGAGAAATCTGAAGTCTTTTTAAGGTCTTTCTTCTCATGGGGTTCCAAGAGATGTTTGCAGACCTGAGGTAAGAGCAAGGCTCAGCTTAAAAAACCATGGATTTGCTATTTCTATGCCAGGTTTGAAATGAAATTGAAAGGTCTAGGTCATGTTCAAGCTTTGTTTTGTCAAAAAGCTAAATACTTTATCACTTACTTGGCTTTTTGCCAATCCCTTTAGGCTTTGGTTGAAATGAAAGGTTTTGGTCTTAAAACTTGCTTTCCCTTTTAGCTTTTAGAGATTTTTTATAACAATTTCTATGATTTTGAGTGATTGTATAGAAACATAATAGATCATGTGGACCTGCATTACGCAAGGCTCAAATTGTTTTTCTTTTCATGAAAAATATGGTCCGTGTTGCATGTATATTTCAAAAGAGGAAGAAGACAAGACAAATATGTGACTCGGGATATAGATTCAACTTTGTTAAATAAATTGATTTTATTTTAATTAGATATTAAAAAAATAAACAGTGACAACAAATAAATTAAATAAATAAATCATGATAACTTGAAAAAAGAAATTCCAAAAGAGAACAACGATGTAACTCAATTTTCAATTCATTAAATACAAAAATATTAAATTAGATAAAAACTTACCTAAAAACCTAGTCTGAGTCAATTGGAGTTAGCATGATATACTTGTAACTCAAGAATCAAGGTCAAGTCAACCTAAGTTATCCCACCAAACTCGTAACTTAGATCATGAGATCGTGATAACCTAATAGAAAAAAATAAAAAAAAAATCACAAAACCCATTAAAAAAAACAAATGTAAACCCATGTTAACTTTTCAAACTTGTAACTCGAGTTATTAGACCAAAAGCATTTTATCTAGAAAAATCATGAAACTCAATTCTCAATTAATTAAATGTTAAAGGATGAAATTTTTTTAAAAAAATTCAATTATATAGAAGAATTAGAAAAATAGCAATTAAAAGAATGATGATCAAAATTAAAACACAAAATAAAATTTATTTTTAATTGAATGGTGAAATTGGAAAGAAAAATCAATTTAATAGAAGGACCCAAAAAAATCAAAAGAATGAGGATCAAAATTGAAATAAAAAATACAAATAATTTTTTTTATTAAACATTGAAAATAAAAATCAATTTAACAAAATGCACAAAAAAGACCACATGCATGACCTTGTATGGAAGAGGACACAACTATACTTCTAATGACATGAAGTAAAGTGGGTTTTGGATTTGGATGATAAGAGGTGCGCGACAACCATTTTTTGTTTTTTATATTTTGTTTGTTTTTTATATTTATTTAAAAACTAAAATTTCCCTATGATGACATGAGAAAAAAAAACATTGTGAAAAGATGAAAAAACCCCTTAACACCAATTTTAATTATTATTTTTTTGCTTTAAAAGGCATTTTGGTTGTTTTATTATGGTTTTTATTTTTTGTTACTTTTTTATATTTGGTTAAATGCCAAATTCTTCTCTTAGCTAACCTGATAAAAAAAAAAAAACTCCAGTAGTCATTTTAAGTTTTTTTGTGGAAAGGGCAAGACCATTCAAACACTATATTCAATGAATATTGTTATCATTTCTCTTTTAGCTTTTATTAATAATAAATACAGACTATCAAGGAGGAAATAACTAGTATGAACACCTGTGTTTAATGGTTAAAAAACCAAGTATTTTAATTGTAGATCAAGATTATTAAACTTAACAAGTTGATCTGATACATTGTACAAGCCCTGTTTTGCAAAAAAAAAAAAAAAAAGGAGTTAGCTTGGTAAAAAACTTGATTCACGTTGAAACTCGATGATTTTTTTTTAAATGAAAATTAAAACTAAGTTATTTTAATTTTCTTTATAAAAAAATATTTTTAAGGGTTAATCTTCCAACCCAAATTAATTCTCTAATGGAGTTTAATAAATACTTTAAAGAAAATGTCAAAGAAAATGAATCTTCGACGCAATTAATGATTAAAACATAAATGCTCGCATGAGCTCTCTTTCATTAATATTAGCTATTTCCCTGTCAGACAATGATTGCATATATTTTCTAAGATTTTTTTGGCGTTGTGTCAACCTGCCCAATCTATTGAAAGTGAACTGACCAAAAGGCAAATATCTAAGAGTGAATTATTATTTATTCCTTTTATTTCTTTCTTAATCCTTATGGTTTTAATAAAAAGATTAAACGGCAATCAATCAAAATAACAGATTTTTTTTCTTAAATTATTTCAACGAGAAAAAAAAAAAACCATCACAATAACATACCAATCATTCAATACACAATGAAAGAGCATAAACAAGGTTGTTTTTTATTTTATTAATGCGGGTGTTCAGATCAGTTTACGCGTATCTCGACTAATCTTACAGGATCTGAAGTTAACGACTATATAAACTTTTATTGACCATCATATTAGTAATTACATGATCCGAACCTGAAATTAAAAAAAAAAAATTTTCTTTGATGCCAAATTCCAAGCACTTGATAAACTAGTAGAAAATTTGTTTTCTTATGTTTGGTTAAAGGGAAAGACCTCCCCCCTCCAGCCTACCTAAAGCAAGTACAAGAGACATCACTTTCCTCTGTGAGCATCTATCTAGTGCAAGGACCACTCTAGGGAATCCATCCATGGTTACTTATTGCCACTTTGTGAGTAGATAGATACACTTCCGGACACGAACAGACACCATGTCCATGTGTTGATGATTGTTAAAGCCCAATTTGTCTCCTGTCAAATCTTCCAATCTCGTACATCTTGTCTGGGCAATTCTCTGTATTCATTTCCTGAAGTGACCCTAATGGACACAAGCCTAGATTTCCAGTCTCTACGAATTGAAATCTTTCTTGTTAAATGATGTGAGGTCTCTTGTATGGAAAAAGTTCTTTGAAATCATACACAAATCCCATAATGTTATTTTTTATTTAAATTAAAGAAAAATGATTATGAGAAAATGCCATTCTAAACTTTGACCTCATCAATGAATTTATCATATATTATTATTATTATTATTATTATTATTATTATCCTTAACACCATCCATATGAAATATCAACAACCGGACTTCAATTTGACTCTTCTAAGCTATTGTTGTTTTTTACTTTCAAATTATTGTGTTCTATCATTTTCAAGATAAAATGTTGAGACTCGAAAATGTTTGAATTAACAACTTAATTATGCTGAGACTTGCTAACGATTGAGTAATCAATTTGGTAGGAGAGTCATTATTATTTTAATAAGAGATGCTAATGATGGACAGATTTTAAATAAGTTAATCAATAATCCAATAATTCTTTCAGTTAATATAACTCATTAGATTTAGTTAATGTATCAGGATAAAAAAAAATATTATATATATATATATAATAAAAATAAAAATATGTTTGATTGAAAGGATAAAGATAGAAATATAAACAAGCAAATTGTAAATAAGCAAATTGTATTATATTATTGTTTTTGCTTAAAAATTACTTTGTTTGGTCTATTTAACAACAAAATTCTATTATTTACAGAAAATATAGTACTAAAAAAATTCTATTTGTTGATTGACATAAAAAAAATAGTACAAATGCCTAAAATCAGCCTTCAAGATTCATAGGAAAAAAATTATAAAAAATTATTTATTAATTTAAAACAATTAAGAATGATGCATTATTTTGTTATTATTAATTTTTTTATCAAGAAGAATTACGTGTGATTAGACTAACAAAGATGTCTAAATATTACCTCTCATAACATAATTTTCCATTTAAACACATTTTCACATAAAAAATTTCCATTTAACGTTATCACTAGTCAATTAATTGAAAACATAAATTAATCAAATAAATCAACTAATATCCAAACAATTCACAATTTTATTTTTTATTTTTAAATTTGATCTCATAACTCCTCAAAATAATAAAATCATGAAACCCCTTAAAAATACCTAATCCAACTCCTTTCCTAAAATCCCAAAAATTTTCCTAAAATCATAAAACCCAAAACTGGAATTAACCATAAAATCAAATTACCATAATTAAATACAAACAATTCATAATGACACAAAGGGCAGATTAGTCCTTCACCTAATTCTCCACATCCACCTTCTCTTCCTACACTATAAAAATACACTCCAATTTCCCCCTTTTTTAATAAAAATTCCTTTATTTTCCTCTTCAGTCCTCCCAACCTTCAAAAATAATAATAATAAAAAAAAAAACCCTTCCCCTTTGAATTCCGTACACCTCCCCTCTCTCCCCTCTTAATTTCTCTAGAATTTCATTTTGAATAGAGTTCCCTTCAGTCAAGAACACACTCTGTATATAGATATACATAAAAAGATTGAATCTTTTTTTTTTTTTTTAATAAAGATTCAATTTTTTTTCTTATTTTTTGTATAGACAGTTAGAAAATAAACTTTGGAAAAAGATTGTCTTTCAATGGCAAACCCATCTGGGACAAATAATCAAGATGGCAATCAAGCTCCTTCTTCATTCAATGGAAACAATCCAAGTAATGGTAATTCGGACCCTTCTTCTGGTTCTTCTTTGAAGCACAATCCTGGTATATCAACTGACTGGACTTTTGAAGAACAGACAATTCTTGAAGAGGGATTGGTAGAGTAAGTTTTTTTTGCTTTTTGGGTTTTTCTTGTTTTGAATTTTGATGATTTTGTTGGTGTTTTTTTTGGAAGGTTTCTTCAATTTAATTTTTTTTTTGTTATTTGAGAATCTTTCTTGGTTTGTATATTGGTTTCTTTGGAATTTCGAGGGGCTGACGAACTTTTGATTATTCGATAAATTATTGTTTGGTGAATTGCAGCTGGAGTTGAAATTTGAATTCTTTTTGGTGTTTGTAGGGTTTGCTCTTGTTGGATTATTTGGTATTACCAACAATTCTGCAGTAGTTATAGCTATTGTAACTAGACTAAAATGAGTTTTTAATGAACGTCTTAGCATGGATTGTTGCTAAATAATTTGTTGAAATATGATTTTTTACAAAATTAAAGCAGTCCAACTCAATTTTTCAATGAATTTTCGGTAGGTAATCTCTTACATTCGTTGTGAACCAAAGTTTCGCTATCAAGTTAAGTTTCAGATAAGGAATCTTTTCTCTGTGAGGTAATCAAGTTGCAGTCTTAAACAGCATAATGTTGTTTACATCGTATTCTGAAGCAGAACATTATTAACCAAGTTCCTTGTTTTTCCCTCACTCCACTCTCTGCGGTCTAGATTTTTCACAAAATTAAAGCACTCCAATTCAACTTTTCAATTAAGTTTTGGTAGTTAATCTCTTACATTCGTTCCGAACTGAATTTTAGCTATTGAGTTAAGTTTCACATAAGAAATCTTTTCTCTGTGAGGTAATCAACTTGCAGTCTTAAACAGCATAATGATGTTTATATCATATTCTGAAGCAGAATCATTATTAACCAAGTTCCTTTTTTTTCCCTCGCTCCACTCTTTGCGGTCTCTAATACAATAACTTGGCTTTGGATTTTAGTTTATGGTTGCATTGTCTTTCAATATAACTGCATAAATGATTATCCAAAACCATACTAATTTATTTCATTTAATCATTGGTGCCTTACCAATGAGAACTTGCAAATAGTCACTGTCCTCAATTTGTCACAAAAATATCTTTATTACTTTTATCTTTTATCTGATCAAGTGACAAAATTGCCATCCCGGATCAATATTTTAGAAAAATATTATTAGTTGAAAAGCATTGTTCTTCAGCTACGAGATCCTTTTAGCTGAGTGTTTGAAATTTTTGGCGTACTGTTATTCCCAAAAGGTAGTGTCTGTTGTTTAGTACTTCTTTTTAGTTACCTAGTAAGCTACAGAAAGAAAGTTGTATAGAAAAACGATTATCATGGGAACCACAGCGTCATGAAATGAACTCATCTTGAGCAATCATGAACTGAATTTCTTTTTTCTTTTTTCTTTAAGTTATTGAATCTTCAATTTTCAGTCAAAGAGTCAGTAATTTACTGGAAAAAAAAGAAAGATAATGAAATTCAATTTCTTTAACCTAGTACTGGTTCACAGTTGATTAATCTAAAACCTGATTTTCCTTATGTCCCACAGTTTTGCAGAGGAAACAAACGTAGTACGTTATGCAAAGATAGCTATGAATCTACCAAACAAGACAGTCCGAGATGTTGCTTTGCGTTGCAGATGGATGAATGTAAGTTCTCTTAGTCTAATATCTTGCTACATGAAGCCTTTGTTAAATTGTTAGCATCGAGACTTTTGTTCGTAAGATTGCCAAAACTTGCTAATTCTGTAGTTAAATAATCAATCAACCTATGAACGATTTATATTTGGAACAGTGCATATCTGGTTTACAAGAGACAGCTTGGAAAATAAATCACTTGGTGGTTCATTTTGTAGCTTTACTTTATTGCTATTTATAATTTTTATATGATATATCTGTTGGCTGTGAGTCAAAACTACAAACTGATTTATTTCTTTGTCCAGAAAAAGGAACAGAGCAAGCGAAGGAAGGAAGATAATCTAGCACGTAGAAGTAGAGATAAAAAGGTATGATGTCTTTTATTTTGTGGCGAATCTCTTCTGTTGGAGTTGCTCTAATTTTTTTAAAAAAATTATGGTACATCCTGTTGAATTAGCACACACATTTAACTGGGGGTTTAAACCCATTAATTTCTTCTGTATTGTTTGTATATTGTGTAAATTTATTGTCGTTTACTTAATTGGGCGGTCCTGTGTCTTGAACTGAAGGTTTACTGCTCAGGCCATAGTTGTGTCACAAGCAGGGTGTTAAAAACCCAGCCGTGGGCCATAGTTTGTTCACCATAACACCGAGATAGTTTCTCATTCGGACCTGTACCGTTGTCAACCTGCAGGATTTACCAGACAAGTGAGAAATACAGGCTAGTAAATGATAAATCTGATAAGGATGGGCATGAAATTGGCACAATTCATGCAGAAGCTTTTAGATTATGTTCTCTCAACCTTTTCAAAGGAAAATATGCTTTAGAGTGCCTAAAGTTTCATTTAATTGGCATAACTAAATTTCTAATGTATGAACCTGGTGATTGCCAAACAATTTGGCATTTATGGTTTCAAAGACAATACCTTTTCTGACACATATGAACCTGTGGCGTCACACAGTACATAACAATACACAACGTGTAGCGAGAATCTTTAAAAGTGATTGTGGTTTCTTGGAATGAACGATGCTAATGTTATATGTTCTGCTTTCTTCTTCACAGGAAAGACATGGTGATCCTTCTGCAAAGACTTCTAACTTCATGGCTGCCCGCCCCAGTGTTTCTCCATTTGCAACTCCAATGATGCCACTGGAAAGTGAAGAAGGCATCTCATATGATGGTGAGGGTTCTATACTTCACAAAACTTGTTTATTCCAAACAGTTTTGGAAACGCATCCTTTCCTTTTCTTTTTTGTAACTTTATCTGCTTATCCTTGTTACTTCAATTTGCCAGCTTTTGGCTAAGCTTTAGTTGTCAGTGGCTTCCTAATTAATCGTGAGATTTTTACCACTTATGATGTGTTTATTATGAAGGTAAAGGGGGTGAAATATGCTTGGTAAAATCGTGAAACTTTTGTTTTTTATGGCTCATTCTCTCTCTTTTATGTATTTAACACCCATTTTTTCCTTTTCCTTCCACCACACATCTGGTGCCCGCAAAATATATATTATTTTATATTTTGTATTTATGTGTAACTTAAAATTTGATTTGACTTGCATTGGGATCCCCTAATACCTTTAAATTTCTGAACTCCTACCAAACATCCTTAACACATTCTGCAGCCCCTTAAATTTTACACCCTTACTATTTTACTTTCAAAATATAAAATTTTGAACTCCTATCAACAAAGCCTTAGTTTTTCCAGACATCTTATGTTAGTTGTGTTAATACTGTAGTATTTTTAACCCTTTGGCTACTTTCCTGTTACATTAAAGAGCTATGATTTGCCCCTTGCAGCAATTGGTGGAGTTACAGGAGACCTTCTTAAGCAAAATGCACAGATTCTAAATCAAATTTCTGCAAACCTTGCAAGTTTTCAGGTGAATACTTCTGTCATGATCTCATTATTTCACATTATTCGTTTGCTGAATTTAGAGTTAGGAAAGTATTTATGCAGTATGATATGGGTCTCCTTCCAACACATCCTTTTCACTTAGATGATTATATATGGTGCGATTATCTGATGAATGCAATTTTATATTTTGTATAATCTGTCAATAACTTGATGCATGAAACAAATGATTTGAATGGGTTTGACCAGATGCATTGTTTGCCTTTACTCTCGCTCTCTTCCTCTCTCCCTCTCTTCCTCGTGTATGTGTTACTCAAACAACATCTCTTACTGTTTGCACGTGATATTTTTTACGAGTGCTCTTTTATTGCAAGTCTCCCTTTGTGCATTTTGGTGGCCATCAACTGAAATTGCGTTCATTTATTGTCATCTTTTCAGATACAGGAGAACCTCAATCTTCTCCGCCGAACGCGTGACAACATCCGCAAAATTATGAACCAGTATGTTTTTAGTTCTTCATTTTTTTATCACGTAGATTTTATGATGGCTTAATACTGTATATTTCTTCACTCTTTTTTCTGTGCTTGTGTGCATAAAAGCATTCATTTGCTATTTGTTTTCTTTGTAGATTTCTTTTTCATAAAAGATGCAAGTCATCATTTTGTATGTTTATGCGTGTTTACGCATTTCCATCATGTGATTGACATATAAATAGTCATACACGCTGAACTACACATCTGGTTTAAGACTTGTAAATGTTCTTACACTGTTTATAGGCTTGCATATAAAGGGAAATGCAGACCAATCCTCGCTTGAGTGGGCTTGTGGACAGGCTCACCAATGCCAAATGTGTGAATTTCTGTTAATCATATTATGCTCTAACTTTTAAGAGCATTTATTGTTTGAAGCACAATCAATAAGGGACCTGCATAACTTTGCAAATATTGTAGTTAAACACCAATGACCTTTGATCTAAATTTCAAGCTGTCTAAAGACCCATGATCATCCTCTACCTAAAAACGAAAGAAATTGAGAGTGTGTGTGTTGGGGGTGGGGGTGGGGGTGGGTGGAGGCTGTAGCAAAAGCAGTTGCTGCCTGCCAAAGTTTGTACTCAATTTATTGGGTTGAAATCAAGCTTCGGTTCAAGTATTTTGATCCAAGCCGAGTCCAAGCAGTGCAATACTTGGTTTTGTCATGGTTGTGGGGGTTTTCAAAGAACACATTTAGTAACACCTGTTTGATGTGCGATTTTACACTTCCTTCTGCTGCTTATGCTCCATATAGTCTTCTATCAAATCAATTGAAATCTCAATTACAGATATGATTAAAGGTGTTAGGTTAGAGTCTAAGACTGATATAGTTAGGATGAATGGAGTTTTTTTTTCCCCAGATAGAATCCCTGTTCATTTCGTTTTATTTGCAGGATGAATGATGTGCCAGAACTAATGAAGCAGATGCCACCACTTCCAGTCAAGTTGAACGATGATCTAGCTGACACCATCCTTCTGCCTCCAAACCTTCCTAGGCCATAATCATCTTCAGTCTGTTCACAAGGCATGATCAAACCTTCTAATGCAAGCATCAATCTGCCTGTAGAAAATAACTGCCACCAAGCTGACCATCATTTTCCAATGTGAAATGCCCTCCTAGTTCAGCATGCCATTAACTGCAATGGCTTTTAGTTTTTTTTTTTTTTTTTTTTTTTTAAAAAAAAACTCCCCCCTCGTATATTTTTACTTCGATGTAGTTTATGGCTAGAAAGCAGGGAATGAAGAATAATAATAACTAGTGCTGGATGTCATTAGCTGTCTTGATGAAAAATTTGTGCCTTTACCTTCTGATTAGAGTGTTGTGCTAAGTAAATATCAAGGCGCTTTCTTTGTGACATGAAAACTCCGGGGAAGTTTGTGGAGTTTGGTGGGCGTAATTTAGATAATCTTCTGTCGCAAGGAACTGCTTTTTTTTTTTTGTTAAAACTTCTTTTGGGCTTCATGGATCAAGCTATCACTGTAGTTGTTATAGCCCTAGCTAGAGGAGCAACAGTGGGCAATTATGGCTCATCCTTGAAATAGTTCTCAGTCATGTCTCAGATTTTCAGTTGAATTCAATTCCATTTTATCCCTTTCTTCACCAACAAAGCAAGTCAATCGCCTTGTTTCAATTGTAACTGCAAACTTGTCTGAGAGGGTTGAATTTTGTGTATTTAGTGTTGTGGTGGTGATACGATAAAAGTTCGAAATAGTATAAAAAGGTTGTATAATGCTTCTATGATTAAGACAAAAGATGGAGATGAAAGAAACATATCTCTCTATATTTGTTTCAAAGTTTAACAATTCAATTTAAAATTGCTTTAAATTTAGATTTATTTTATGTTTTAATCTCTTCAACTAAACATATTTTTCTTTTTATTTTTATACTGCTTTCGTATGGGCACTCACCAACCTCAAACCTTATTTTCTTGCGCAAATAGAAACCTCAAATTGTTTGGCAAAGCCTCCAAATTAGGCTGAGTAGCAGGTCTCTCAAAGGCAAGTCATATCTCCATGCCCTAGCAGGGGGGTTGTCGCTACTCTGGGGATTCATCAAACTTGTGCAAGAAATTCTTGCAAACAACAACCGTTTGGATTGAATAATTAATCTGTAGCGCAACTTAAAAAACATGTATTCTCTACTGTGTAATACCAACTTAAAAAACGAAAAGTAACATTCATTTGACTTTCACTAAAAAATTGCTACTCTCTAGAAAAAGACCAGAAACTACTCGGAAAGTAGCCGACATGCAAGCTAATGAACTACTCCTCTCCTTTATCATTCACTGAGATTGATTTTTTGGACTCATAGCGGGATGAATTGGCAACCATTTTGCTTTGATTAAGCTAAATTCCATCTTCTTTTAGTGCATAAAAAATCCATTACATTTTCAGCTTTGGAAAGTATCCGACATGCATCGACTTTCAGCTATTAAATTGATGTAGGTTTTCTACGTAGTTGTAACATAATTGCTTCTTTTTTTCTCTCAAAAAGGACACTTGAAGTTACTTAAGAAATAAGAGTCCACTTGCCAACTTTCCTTCGTCAAAAAACGGACACAATAATACTCTGAACGTTAGCACCACGATAAAGAGAGAGACTATGTCTGCCTCTATAACGTAACGTAAGTTAGCATAGATGCAACTAATACAAAATTAGAAGTATTTTCCCTTAAGAAACTGTGCATGTCATAACTAGCGTAAAGGGATAGATTTGGACCATCTTATACTCTACAATCTTGTATCCACTAGGCCATTTATTACTCTTGAAGTTGAGTATCTGCTTATGAAGGTGAGTATCTTAGGTAAAGTTATTAATCACGACTTGACTTGTGATCTGAATTATATATCTTTCAACTGGTTAATCCGAGTAAATCTAAAACTATGATGTTCAATTATTGTGCGTTTGGGGGGTCCAAAACACACCAACAAAACGACTCTAAATTCCCCCCCTTACTTCTTGAGTTCTTTGCGGTCAATTTAAGCCGAAAAAACAATAAAAACGTATCTTTTTACCTTCGTACTGTTGAAATGATTCTTTTATTTGTTGTATCTTGTTGACTTCTCCTTGGTCGACAAAGCAAGTGGTGAGAAGAGGGTTCCTTTCTCCTAAATTCAAGTTTTATTAAGGCAAGGCAACATGTGTGCTACTTGTCTTTTAATACAGTCTTAGTTAGATTCATTAACACCTTAAATAAAGAAACAAGTTACAAATCAAAAGACGACGACCCAATGCCCAAAGGGGTCTTTACCTTGACCAGAATGCAAGATTTAATGTGGTCTATTTTTTACACTAAAAGAGAGGAGACAACGAGATGGACTTTTGGGGAGGAAATAAATTCCTATTTCATGGGCTGAAAATCACACACGATCCCTTTACTTTTTACATCTTTTCAAGCTAATTCCTCTACTTTATACTTAATCAACTCAACCCTTTTGTTTCCAAGCACTGACTATTTGAGAACTCCTATCCAATTATTTCATAATATGATGTATTTATAATAGAATAAAGATGGTTTTATGATTGATGTTTATTCACAAAAGTAGCATACAAGGTTATCATGCACTGATTATGGCAATACAATATTGCTGTAGGGCCAATGATAGAAGGAAATCTAGTGCTGATTAATATGGAGCTAGTCAAGGAGATCTGATTATGTGCGTGATTGATGGCTCGTGAGGTCTCCTTGATCTGATTGTATCCATGATTGTTGGTTGGTGAGATATCCAAAACATGCCCCACAAGATGGTACTGCTTCCATCGAAGACACCAATCTAATTGGACCGTAGAAAGCCAAGACTTTGCTAAGAGAGAGGCTGTGTTAATGCATAAACAAGTTGATCCTTGGTTGAAAACTTGAAATATGATTGACTTGAAGCTGACCTAGATTAACCTTCTCACGAACAAGAACAAAATGGTAATCAAGCGCTAAGTGTTTTATTCGTGAGTGAAACACATGATTGGCACAGAAATTCGTGGCACCAAGATTATCACTATAAATGATGGGTAACATAAGCACTTTAAGTGTCGAAACAAATATAAGCACTTTGAGAATTGGAATATCCGACAAAAACACAGAGACGAAATTTAGCTTGAAGTTTATTTTAAGTGTAGGGTCGAAGTTATGGATAACACAAACAACCAAAAGTGCATAGCTTTTTGGCAGCTAGCCAATTATTTATAGAGCTTTTTAAAATGATGTTTTTCATATCTAGAAGTGGTGTAGACAATCAATTAATTAGATATATTGCTGTTCGAAAAGTAAAAGACCAGAATATTGAAGGCACCAATTTCAACAATGTGATGATGTCGATGTTCGACAGCGCTATTGTGTTAAGGTACAAGAAGATGAGTAATACGCAAATAAAGTTTTTAGTTTTTGATACTCACCACCACCACCATCTGTATAATTCTATAAACTGTGAGAAGAAAATGTTTAGCAATTGCATTGAATTTAGGAAGTTTGTTATAGACATCGGACTTGTTTTTCATCGGATAAAGTCATGTATATTTAGTAAAATGATCGATGAAATTGATGGGGCTGGTCCCCAAACATCACTATAAACTAGATCAAGTGGATAACGACTTGTAAGTGTTGAAGTACCGAAAGGGAATTGATGACTGTTGTTATTGCACAAGCAAGATTCACACGAGAAAGACTTAAGATTAACTGAAGAAATGGGAATAAAGAGATTTTTAAGTAATTGCTGCAAGATATGAAGAGAAGGGTGTCCCAAACGATCGTGCCAAGTTGATAAAGGAACACTTGTGCTATTCAATACCATTAGAGAATCTGAGGAAGTAGTTTGAAACTGTGGCCACTCATAGGTATCATCTTTATTAGGAGTAACTAACTCCTTGAATTAACTTCCAATGCTATTAATGATGTGAATTAAAGCTCCGATTTCAGTTACTGGGGTGTCATTAATAGCAAGTTCATCCATGATGGACTTTGTAGATTGAAGATAGTCTGAAACAGAGCAGGAACCACAAAAGAGAGTCAATTTATCATTCAAGTGCATAACACGAGATCATGATTGGTTAGCAAAAAGATTATTTAGCTTCTGCTAACCTTTTGAGATGTTTTGGATAAGTCTATGAGAGTGACAACACATTCAGAAACTGAAGAAGAAATTGATCTTGTCTAAGCCACAAGAGATAGGTAGGGGTGTCCATTGGTGGAGTTGGATCTGAATCATCAACATAGCCAAGCAAGCCATGTCCAATAAAAAGTGACTTAAATTGTGCACGTCAGGCAGAAAAATCTGTGTCATTGAGTCTTATGTGAAGTTATGAAGCAACTAGATTGTTTGGTGTGTTGGAAGTGGAAAGAACAACAGCAGGGCTTTGGGTTGAGATTTGGCTGGATTCAGACAAGGCCATGTATTTTGATTGTTCGACTTCGGTAGAGCTTCTGATTCCATCTAATAGAATAAAGATGGTTTTATGATTGATGTTTATTCACAATAATAGCGCGCGCGCGCATATATACAAGGTTATCATGCGCTAATTGCAATATTGCAGCATGGTCAATGATAGCAGGAAATTTAGTGCTGATTAATATGGTGCTAATCAAGGAAATTTGATTTTCTTGATGTGATTGTACTCATTATTATTGGTTGGTGAGATACCATTGATCTACTTGTATCCATGATTGTTGGCTGGTGAGATATCCTTAACATATTTGAGAATCCCATCTAATTATTTCATAACATGTTGCATTCATCTAGAATTTTAATAAGCAAGTGAGTTTGATAAAAGGAGTTTCATATCACCATTATTTACAAGAAAAAGGGTTGATTTGTTTTAGTTTAGAAGTGAAGGATTTGATTTACTATGGCACGAAGTAGAAGGACCACAAGTGATTTTTAGCCGCATGTCCATCGTCATGCAACTCCATTACCTTTTGGTTCTGTTTAGGACCGAGTAAGTCAGACGTACAAGAAAAAGGTTTTACGGAGTTGGTGTAATCTGATTAGAAGTGGATTAAGTTGAAAAATAACCAAACTTTGTATTCATTTATGGGAGTGTTTGACACGGGCGAGCTTATTTAAGTATTTGAAATAGTGGGTTGAAAATTTGATGTTGTTCAAAGATTTTTGTAATTTCCTTCGAAGTTATGAAGATAAATTGGTTAAGGGATTTGAAATTCTATAGAAGTTTTTTCAGTTGACATTCTTGACTTGGGGGATACTATATATTTTCTTCCCTTCATCTGGGGTTTGAGCTGGATTTGCATAGATACTTAACCTTCTGATCATCTATGAGGAGTTTCTGTTAGAGGATTTTGGAGAATACTTGAAAATCTTGGAAGGTTTTTGTTGAGATATTGAAGTACAGATTGAAGATATTTAGCTGCTGAAGGAGGGTTTTGAAGGAGTGGTTAACTCCTAGTACTTCTGGTAAGTTATCTGAATAGATATTTTGTTGTTTGTTGTGTATCTTTTCTTGCCTCTCAAATTTTGGTGGCATCTATATGCCCTTAGTGCTCTCTCTCTCTCTCTCTTCTGTCATTTTTACTCTGAAAAGATTTGAACTCGAAAGCTCTTGTACAATAGAGCAATATGGATAACACAATTTGGAGAACATGCATGCATACATAATCTTTCTTGAAACTTTTTGTGATTCTTGAGAAGAAATTGTTGATCTTGTTGCTCCCTACGTGCGGTTCCTGTACTGTTCAGGTTCAGTAGGTTAAAAAATGTTGAACTTGCAAAGAAGTTGCTTCTGTAAAAGTTGTGCACACCTATTAATGGAGAAGAAGATATCTCTCTCCTCCATTCACACTTGAAGCTAAAGTATTGTCCATTTTTTTATCTAATCTTTTCCTTTCCTTTAGAGAGGTTTATTAGTTTAACCATGAAAATTAAAGTTAAACCACCTTCTTCTCTTAATCATCTCTTGTTGATCAGGTTCCGGTTTAAGTATTGAAAATTTGTATGAAGGGTTTTAGTTTTTCTGTTTAAAACTTGTTTAATGGGTGAGGTCAGTCCATTCTTGGTGTGGTTCAAAAGCACCATTAGCATTAGTAGAAGGTTAGGTGGAAAATCATGGCTGCTTCAATTTTGGTCAAAGCAATTTTACATGAGCATTTGTTTACTAATTCCTCCTTGTTTGACAGGTTGAAAATGGGCTCCACAGATGCGACACAGTTGGTTGTTTCCTTAATTTTCTTGGTCATTTTAGGTTCAAATCTCATTGCAGGACAAACATTCTCTTCAAATTCTTCTAAGCCTGGTAAGACCTGATAATTTCATTGAACAAGGTTTTGAAACTTGAAGTGGGCTTTAATCCAAAAATTCAAACTAGCCCTTTTCGTTAGTTGGAAAAAACTAATTAGCCCTTAAGCTAATGATTGATTTCTTGGTATGTTTCTTGTTTCATCAGGTACATATGTTCGTGATGCAAACAATGTGTCACAACCTATGATACGGTCAGATGATACTGTGAGGTTGGATCCACTTGAAAATTTCAAGAAATATAAAGGAGGATATGATATCAAAAACAAACATTATTGGAGTGTAATTCCCTTTCACTCTCTCTTTAAATAGATATTAATTATAGAAAATCATGAACCCATGTAGAAAATCAGTTTTGCCACCATAATTTTAGCATTTATTGATGTAATCCCAGAAGATTTTCCTTAGTCTTGTAGCATGGTAGTATGGTCCTAATGATTTAGTTATTTCTGAAATTTGCGTAAAAGCTAAAATCACAGAGAAATAACATGTATTTTCTGCAGTCATCCATATTTACAGGAGTTCATGGATATGTCATTGGGGTAATCTGGCTTCTGGGTGGCATAGCATATGGAGGCTTTCTGCTAGCACTTGCTTTCTGCTGTAAAACTAGAAGGTATGGACAGCAGAAGAAAAGATTACCTTGCCACAAGCAATGTTGGCCTATTCTGTTGGCTATATTTTTCACTACCCTAGCAATGTAAGTCCCGCCACATTTGCATTCCAAAATCCATATAATATAAATGCTGCAACAGTTTGTGACAAGTGAAATACTATCTGCAGAACTGCATCTGGGCTAGTTCTTGGAGGGAATGCGAAGTTCCATTCACGAGCTAAAAATGTGGTGGACATCATCATTGACACGGCGAATGACGCATGGAAAACCATGTACAACACAACAGGAGTATTGAAAGACATGAAAGAGAATTTAGGAGTATCTAAAGAAAGGGCTGCCGCTCAGGCATCTACCCTCCTTACCACCACATCAGCGAAACTTGATGCTGAAGCTGCTGATATACAAAGGCGAGCTCGGAAGAATAGGCACTTGATCAATAAGGGTCTCAAGATAGTGTGAGTTTGTCTCTCCCGTGCAAATTATGTATATCCATGTCCATTTGAGCTTGTCTAAAAGATAGCATATGATACTTGCTGCAGTTATATAGTAACCACGGTGACAATTTCCTTGAACCTGGCTGCATTAATTGCTCTTTCAGGTATTTCTCCCTATGTGTTCAACTCCTTAGTCCTACCACACTTGGAATTTAGTTGGTCGATACAACTTTTGAACCTTGTAAAACCAGAATTGGACAGGAAAAGTTCCAAGTGCTGGCAATTTATTATTATTTATCACTTTTTCATCATTATGATCAAGTTGAATATATTTCTCATTTTGTGTTTGAATTCATTCTTTTGCAGTTTGTGGAACTCTGAGGTTACGGCGACCACTTTACATGTAAGTAAAATAAACAACGCTTACATAGCCGAACTAGAACATTTCCTAAAAGAGAGAATTGATTGTCATATACAATTTCTTATGATTTTTCTCTAGCAGATTAATTGTTGTGTGTTGGATCCTGACTGTTCTATGCTGGTTGTTCTTTGGGCTGTATTTCTTCTTAGAAAAGTAAGTCTAAGTTCTTTCCATTGCTTCAATTTCTCAATACCAACTAATTGAGGGAACATGAACATTTTTCTGCAGCTTTTCAGCAGATTCATGTGCAGCTCTCAAAAACTTCCAACAGAATCCTTACAACAACAGCTTGAGTTCAATCCTTCCCTGCGATCAATTGCTCTCGGCAAAAGCAGTCTTATTTGATGTCAGTCGAGGGATCTACAGACTTGTTAATCAGGTAGATTAGCAGGAAATTATCTCCGAGTTGCAATTTGTTTTTCTCCCCGATTGAACCTTATCGTTTTATCATGTGATTTATATCATACCTTTCTTCTGCTGAAACATTTCAGGTGAATGCAAACTTATCAACCATGCAAGGAGTACCTTATACAGTTTGCAATCCCTTCTCAGCACCACCTGAATACCAATACCAGCCTGATAAGTGCCCTGCTAACACAATCCGAATCGGTGAGATCCCACAGGTATGTCAAAGGGAAGATCAAAAAGTTTTTGTAGCCCCAAATATCTTCTCTGTTCATGTTCACTAAATGAAGTTCTATTCCATTCTCCACAGGTATTGAAGGAATCTACTTGTTCCATTTTCGACAATGGAACATGTGCCAACGGACAATTCATATCGCCTAACTATTATAGAACAGTTGAGGCATACAGCACATCCATTCAGAGCCTACTAAATGTGTACCCTCAGATGGAAAATTTAGTACAATGTAAAGCAGTGAAGGATGCGTTCTCTGAGATCCTTTTGTACCATTGCAAACCATTGAAAAGATACGTTCGAATGGTGTGGGCATCAATGGTGTTTCTCTCATTAGTCATGGTATTTCTGGTTCTGATATGGACAATGCTGGCTCAACATGAGCAAGAACACCGTTCTTTAGACGGTTCTGTGAAGCCACGTTTGCCATCTGTCGCAGAGGAATTGGAAACTGGAACCAAAGATAGCACAGAACATATTGTTTCAGTCTAGGAATTAAGTAGCAACATTTTACCTAGGATACTACATTAAATTCTGGAAGATCAATGGTGCAAGCCAACTTCCAAGAACACAGGATCAAGAATTCATGGTACGATATTGCTAGGTAGATTAGATACATACCACCAAAGAAAATTAGTGCAGAAATCATGGTACTTCAAATTTGAAGGCCTACTGGTTTTTTCACTTCTTTGATTGACTATCAGACCCCAAATCTGGGGCACAGATTTGAAAACTTGATGTACATCCAATTTAATGTATCAAAAACGCTACCTTAATACAATCAAACATAAGCAATAGATTTATCAATAACAAAATATAACAAAAATTCGATTCTTGTATTGCATCTCTTTCAATCAACCATTGTTTAGAAGTCAATGGATGCTTTCTTTTTTTTTTTTTTCAATTAGTAGTTACTTCAAAGTTGATGTGTTGTAAAATACATGCATATTTCATTGGTTTATATATATATATATATATATATATTCGACTTACCCGAAGTATCACTTCATAAAAAAAATTACTTAGATTGTGTTCGAATAATGCTCTAAAAAAATCATTAATACAAATGTAATAAATATGTATTTAGTTAAGGAGAAAGACGTGAAAAAAATATAAAATAAATATATTTTTAAAATTATCTTCGTCATGAAATATGCCCCTTGTATTTCATTGTTTCTAACCAAATACTTGATGATCAAGTTTTGACTAGATTTAAAAGACTCAATTAGATTATATCAAGTTATCTTTCTGTTTTGACTGTATAAATGTCAAAATTGGTTAAAATAAAACAAATTTAAGGCTGAATTTAATAACTAAGTCCAAAAAATATAAATGATTAGGTTCCACGGTTACCCAAAAGACTAATTCCTACAGTTTTTATTTTCCCGTTCCTTTTCAATGCGGGATAGCCAAATGTGCACCCAACAATATCTTTGTGCTTCATGTTCATACCTTTCGGATCAAATTTAAATTCATTGCAATAATGCTCTCTTTTCAGGGGTTAGAGTTTACAGAAAGTTTTACAGAGAAGAGAAGGAAAGATCCAACGGAGTCCTTGCTATTTGTGTTGCAAAATCAGCTGCCCAGCCCTGCATTTCTTTGGCTAGAATCCTCTCTGCGAGTCTTCTCGCTTATTGTCCCGTGATGATCTTCATGCATAGTTGTTGGGTGGAAAGATTTTCTCCTTTCAGTGGGCTACAACAAAGGGAAAGATGTAATATTTTGAAATGGTGAAAGACAATCAAAACTAAGCAGAGCAAAGGAGACATGCAGAATTAGTTCTTGATTACTTTTTCTCAAGTTTTTCTCAGTGAAACATAACCAAAATGCAGTACCATTAAACTTGTCCTGACCTTATTATTTCAACATCTGTTCAAGGGATTGAGTAAAGGAGATCTTGCATGCCTTTTGGGTCTGCCACAGCTACCACAAACATTCTGAGATATGCTTTCCCAGGCAAAATCAACTACTCTTCATCTGCATTGCCTTCTGATTTCTGAGCCAAAAATGATCGTGGCCACAAGTTTCTTGCTCCTGTAAACTGGAAAAAGAAATGCTGAAACTGGCTTTAAATTACTTCCATACTTGAATGTATACATTTTCTTTTGTTTTTACTCTGAATTGAAACGGCCATACTAGATTGCTACAGTTTTTTAATGTTGATGTCAATTCATGAAAACAAAAAAAACTAGTTCTAAATTGTTGCGATACTTTGAGTGATCTGAAGCTCATATTGTGAACTATTGCAATTCCAGTTTCCAGTATTATCGTCAACTAAAAGAAAAATCCTATCGTTTGTACCGTTCCATAAGGAATCTGGGATGATCTTTTAACTCTTCATCAACCCTTACATTCTCAACGAGTAAATTCTATCATTTATGTTACATGTTTCTTGAGATGAAACAAACATTCCATAAACATTATCTAAATGATTGTTAACTCTATATTATTTAAAGAAATAAACATTCCAAGATGATACTATTTGAAATTGAAATGGATCAAATCAATGACTCATGGATTGATTTGACAATCCAACAACCTAAATAAATTAAAAAAAATAGATGGGGTTGATAACAATTAATTTATTGTAGCACAAGATGCAAGACACAATTTATTAAGGATTTTAACAATAAAATTATTGTTTTGCCCCTCAATCAAATAACATTTAGCCTAGCTTAAAAGGGTATCATGGTCTTCTTCTTCATATGAATAGTGAAAACATTAAAAATGCTCTTAGAGACAAAAACAAAAAACACAAAAAAAAACAAAAAAAAAACAAAAACAAATATGAACTTGTTGATTCCTCTTGTTTTATTGAAACGTGCAGCAAGACATTAATTTTTACACATAAAAAAACAAACCCACAACGTAGCGTGTACCAGAGCCTAGTTGTAGGCTAAATAAGAACCCGAACCAAATACAATACTATGGCAAGTTGATACAGCATGAAAAACAATTTGTCTTATTTTATAGGGTTTTTTTTCACTCCACCACCTTTAATGAGAAAAGCTTGTCCCATCTCTATTGCTAATTCAAGGATTTATATCTAATTATTTGATGATTTTATTTCATTTATGAACTTGTCCAGATTAATGGATGATGTCCCTGTTGGTCCAACAGCCTCTTCAGCCAACCTTTTCCATTCCATAGCATTTTCCCTCATTTTCGCACCCTTCTCTCCTTCCATTAGCTCCTTCACAAGCATCCCCACTTCTTCTCTTTTAACATTTTTATCAATCTCCATGCCAACTCCCCATTCATTGCAGCTATATTTACAGTTCATTGGTTGATCTCCAAAGAAGGGCCAGCACAGCATCGGCACACCAGCACTCAAGCTCTCAATGGTGGAACCCCAACCACAATGAGTTAGGAACCCTCCAACTGATGGATGGTTAAGTACTTCCTCTTGTGGACACCAACTAGCAATGAAGCCATGCTTCTGAGTTCTCTCTGTGAATTCAGCTGGCAAAACAGATGATTCACCACTGACCAAATCTGGCCTTATAATCAACAAGAATGGGATCTTGCTATTAGCTAGTCCCATCGCGAACTCCACTAGTTGATCAGTTGCCATCACTACTGTGCTTCCATAATTCACGTACACCACTGAATTGGGCTCCTTTGTATCCAGCCATTGGAGACACTTGCTTTCTTCTTTCCATAGACTGTATCCAATAGACTTCAAACTATTTTCCTCAATTTGATTAAGGAATAACTGGAGGGGACCAATGGAATAAACATGAGAGAATATAGTGGAAAGGGCACCCAGAGCTTCTGGCTCCAGGGCATCAAAGGTATGAAAAGCAATTGCTCGAGCTTTAACAGAGGTTTCAGCAGCTCCCAGGAGAAAGTTGAATATAATATCATCTGGATCTGTTGTTTCAATAAACGGAAAATGTTTAAGACGAAGGCCTTTTATACCAGGAACCCAGTCTACATTCGTGTCGAGGTAGCCATTGCTTAGATAGCTCACATCTGTAAAACACAATCTTATCAGACCGGGCTCAAGAATGAAAATCTATTGAATGCATAGGATAATCGATCTAGCTGATTTATGATCTTATAACGCACGTATGAAGTCACTCCAATTGATAGATCAGGTGATCAAGGATGGTTGCTCCCTTTCTAGACTTCCTAAGTTTAGACGTTAAGGCCAACATATAAGAGAGTTTTTTTCTCTGAATTCAACAAGTTAATGCGGGGAATTAACCCTTTAATAGAACAAGTGTGTGCGTGCAAATTTATTACCTTTGATTGGGGAGAAGCCTTTCTCTCTGAGAGCATAGAGTTGCTTGAATCCTATGTAACCAATTGCACTCACAGTAGCATACATTACAACTGGAAGACCAACATCTTCCCCAGCTTTGATGGAGAAAGGAGCAAAAGGATCTGAAACAATGGAAGTAACAGGAGGATCGTTCTCGGACACAGTGTTTTGGAGCCTCACAAGAAGATCTTTAAAGGGTGCTAAGAAATTCTTGTTCAAGGCGACACAAAGAGAAGGTATGTCTTGGGTGGCATCGATATCTGAAGGAGGAAGACCATCAGGAATGGTTTCAAAATGAAAGCCAGGCAGGTTATCAGGGGCAACAGGTCCTCCTGACCGAAGGATACGTTTGTGATTGAATTCTGTGTTGACAAATGTTATGTGAAAGCCTTTGTAGTGAAGAAGCTTTGCAAATTTAAGCATGGCCTTTATATGACCTTGAAACGGACTTGGGATCACGACAGCATGAGGCTTGGAATTGGATCCCATATCTCTCACTCAATTCCCTTCTTCCTGGCTAGCTGGGTTGATCACCATGTTCAGTCATCAACGAGACTTGCTTGTAATTTATAGCTGGAAATACCTTTTCCCCCTCAAATTATTCTTATATTTGTGTCATTTTCCATGAGATTACAAGGATATCCATCCCTTGTTTTAGTCGCATAAATGAATGAAAGTAATTTTAAAATAATTTTATTATGAATTTATATATTCTTAAAACAAAAATATTTTTTTATATTTTTTTATTTCAAAACAGTATCCAATGACTAGTTGTTGGCTATACTGGCAAAATAAGGACTTATGCAATAAGGCACGACAACCTTCATGCTTAGGATCCCAATGATTAGTGGTTTTCGAATATAATTTAAAAAACGCTTGCTTTATTTTAATCTTCTTAGATTTTAATTTTAAAGTTAAAAATAAAAAATATTATTTTTTTCTAAATAGACTAAATCGATGTGAAGGGTCTATTTTTAAAATCATTAAAAAAAACTTAAATTAACTAAAAATATTATTGTTGTCTTAATCTTATCAAAAAGTCAGGGATACCAAAGATTTAGGCGATAAGGCATAACTTTCGGGATTAGGATTAGGATTGATCCCAATGATAAGTGGTTTTCGAATATATTATCTCACTCATCATGCATAACGAATCTGTAATTAATATCTTAGGGAAAAAATAACTATGAGTACTTTCTAAAGATTGACTTGATAGTAAAAAATACTTGTTTTATTTTTAAATTTTTAGATTTTAATTTTAAAGTTAACAATAAAGGAATTATTAAGTTTTTTTTAATGCACTGTGAAGAGTTTATTTCTAAAACCATTCAAAGAAAAAGCTTAATTTAAATTGATGTTCAAATTAACTTAAAAATGCTTTTTACCGTGGAATAAAAAACAAAAACAAATAGTGGAATAAAAATAAAATAAAATTTAGTATGGATACATACTCTAATACTCTCTCTCATTGACTTAGAATAGGTATTTACTAGATTTTTTTCTTGTGGTCAAGTCAATTTTTTTCTAACATAAAAAAAAATAACTAGATAATGATAACCTAAGTTAACATGATAAAAACAAAACACGTGCGACATGAGAACGAGATATCTAATAAAATAAAGATAAAAAAAACTCACAAACCTCAAGGTTCAATAACCTAATTTCAAATGATAAAATTAAAAAAAAAACCTTAAAGAAAAAAATTTGAGTCAACACAAGTTCACTCAACCAACCCATCACCCACGACATAAGATCATGATAAAAAAAAATTTAAATGACCTAAAAAAAGGATTGAAGATAAATAAAAAAAATATTGAAAAAAAATTGGAGTCATCTCAGGTTAACTTAACTAATCCGCAACTTAGGATAATCTCATAGAAAGAAAAAGATATAAAAAATAACAAAACTCAAGACCCAATAACTTAATATTGAATGATGAAATTAAAAAAAAAACATTGAAAAAAAATTCAAATCAACCTAGGTTAACTTACTAATCCGCGACTCGAGATAACCCCATGAAAAAGGAAGTGAACAAAATAAAAAAATTTCATTACTTAATAATCTAATGTCAAATGATGAAATTAAAAAAAAATTATTTTTTATAAGAATGAGTATAATGTTTTATATAAAAAATTAAAAAAAAATCTAAAACAAATAAAGACCATTCAAAAAAAGTTAATGGGAGGACAACTTCTGATTTTTTTCTGACCCAGCACGGATTTCAAAAAGAGGGGAGGAGAAAAAACATCATTGTTGTTGAACATCTGTGCATTTCGCTACACGCACTGCATCATAAGCTGTATTGTTACTGGAAAATTCAAATGACACAACGATTGGGCATTTTTTGCCACAGTGCAAGCACTACCCAAAAGGCGAGGGTGACGTACACATTCTGGCACATGCATTGCACACACTAGCAATTGTTTTTTTATGACTTTTATTTGTTAAAAAATTAGTTTATCCTTAATTCAAATAGATTATAACTAAATAATAGATGGAGACTAAAATACTCTTTGACAATTTCTTTATTTTTTTTTACTTGAAGGGCAATTAAGTGATTTTATTAGTTTTAAAAAAAGAATTAATGCAAAAGCCCCTCTCAACCTTTATTATTAAACTCGGACCGGCCCGGCGGGTCGATCCAGGACCTGATCGACCCCGTGGCTGGATCAATCCGGGTTTGTCAAAAGACCGGCAATTTCAATAACCCGGTCAACCTGGCGGGTCAACCCATGACCCCGGCGAGACCCAATGTTTTTTTTAAATGTGGGATTTGAAACCCATTAGTATATACACTTTATGTTCCAAAAAAAAAAATAAGTTATTTTTTCAACGTGGGATAAAAACTTTTTTACTTTAAATATTTCAACTTAAAATGTTAGTATAATATCTTTTTAATGTGAGATAATTTTTTTTAAAAAAATATTCTTTTAAATTTTATTATTTATAATATATATATATTCTATATTTACATGGATTTTTTCTTAATTTTTTTATATAAAATACTAAAACTTTTAATATTTTTATTTATTTATTACAAAGCGAGAATTGTGAAAATAATTCTGCATTATAATTACTGCGTCATCTCTTTTGCTACAGCTTATGCCATGATAATAGTTAGGAGGAGAGTACGGTGTGTTGATTGTTTTTTAAACTTTTATTTATTTATATTATTTACTTTTTAAAATTTATTTTTAATATCAAGAAAACAAATTAATCTATATTCCACCTTAAAACGCGCGCCGTGGAAACGAACCGGTTCTTCCATTGTTCACATTCAAACTGTCATTTCAAGTTATAAATGAATACAGAAAGGCAAATATTTGGAAAGATTCATTCGTTGAAAAGTGATGGGCTTGATTGGCTGAGTGGGCCATCATATGATCTCCGCCAGATACCCATGGGCTCGAATTAAACGTGCATGCATGGGACCAAGGGCATTCATGTAATTTTATTGTACTAAAAAGAGTTGACTGGCCATTATAACCCCAATTAATTTTATAAAAATATCAATTTAGACCTGAAAACAACCATTTGTTTTTCCATTAAAAACAAATACATTATTACTATGTAACAATACACAATGCCATAATTCTAGCCCTTGAATAATAGATTGATGGAGTTTGTTTATTTTTAATTAGTCACGTGTTTGCGTCTGCATGCTGTGGGACTTAAATCTTTGTTTAACACAAAAAAAACAAACATTGGTGACACACTTTACACCATCAAGATTTTTAATTGTAAAATAAAAAATTAATGCACATATGCACATATTTAATAAAAAAAATTAAAAAATATATGAATATAAAATATATTTATGACCTCAATCAAGTATCAAGCTGGCAAATTAACAGAGAGACGTCCATTAAGATATTTAACTTCATTATATAATGAGATGTTTAAAATATTATGATCTATTTATAAAGAAATAAAATTTTTTCTTGTAAGAAAAATAATTATTTCAACTTTATTGAAAAAAAATTTCTAGTATAGTTCCTTTTTTTTTGTGAAAATATTTTTTTCAATGATGTTTTTTGGGTTCTAGATTGATAAAAATTAAAGGCAATACTCTACATGATTATTGCCATGTAAGCCTAGGCCCTCTAGCTTCGAGATAAGGTGTCCATGTGGCACCTATTTAATGGCCACATATGGATTGCTTTATGCCCCACTTTTGACTAAAAAATTAAGTCCATCTTTCATGGTCTTTAATGCTTTACCTAACGCTATTCAGGTAGATCCCTTTTTCTTAAGGAAAAAAAAACCCTTTAGTTAATTAGATTATAATTGATATAAGTGAAATAAATCTTTAAAAAATTTAAAAAAAATTAAAAATAACCATATAATTTAACAATAAAATAAAACAGGAGAAAGGAAAAACCTATCGCAATAATTAAAAAGAAAGAAAGAAGTAAAAATAGTATTTTCTTAAAAAATAAATTCTCCATTGACTAGTAAATATATTTGCCTTTGTGTTATTGCCATGATTTGTAATTACCAGTCCTTGCTTATATATATTTGGCCGGGTTGATAAGAGCAGGATATCATACAGGGAGAGAGAGATAGAGAGGCTGCGCTCAATAGGAAAGAGGCCGGCTGCCTGGGATCATATATAACAGATATAGTCGTCCGATCATCGATCTCTCCAAGGTCAGCCCTGGCTTACTAGTGTGTGTGTATATATATAATCATAGGCGGAGGGATGTACAAGGCTGAGGAGGGCTGTAGCCCTGGTAAAAAAATAAATCCTAACCTTCAGTATCTAAAACTCTAATTTACACACAAATGCAGTAATTAAATGCAGCAATTAATAAGTTCTGAAAAAAATTGTTTTAGTGCTCTGATGGGTCTCAATTAAATTTTACTTAATCTATTCTCATAAAAAAAAAAAACCCCGATTTAGCATTGCTAATCCCATCTAATATTATTTAAAATTGTAAAATAATTCTTAGCAAATAATCAAAATGCATAACTCAGTAAAAACCTAGTTGAAATATTGAATTTTTTTATTAAATTTTTATATAAATAATCTATCTTTTATTCCACAAATTGATAAGAATATCTTCATGAAAAATAATTAAATTATATTCTTTCCTTTATCTTTAATATTTTAAAAAATATAAATTTATTTTGGATTTCACATACATAGACTAAAAGATTTTAGTCAATATATATTATGGTATTAAAAGCAAGATGTTATTAAATATATTAATCTTGGTTCGGTTAAAATTTAAAAAACTAACCAGTTTTCTCGTGACATCCATTATCTAAATCTTGTTAAAATATTTATTAAAATTTAATTATTTTATATTGTAATTTATGAGCTTTTACAATAAATTCTCTTATAAAATAGAAAAGATAAATATTAATCGGGAAACTCGTTGTACTTAGTTCTGCTTTAGAATCTAAGAACAACTTTAAATCATTTAAAGTTGATGTTATTTGCTAGCTTGCTAAGAAATTTTATCATGAAGATTTCAATTAACATGAGATGTATTATTTGAGATCTCGGATATATCATTATTAAATTGATATGATTCATTATAAGAACTTTTAAAATATGTCTACCATTTCTGAATTATGTCAAGGATTAGTTAAAATAAATAAGTCACGGCAGTACTATCATTTGATTGACAAGTTGATTTGTCTTATTTTAACTTTGTTTATTTTTATTGCCATCATAAAACGAGCATTTTCCGCAATAAAACATGTTAAAACTGTGTTTTCACAATAAAATAAAAGATGAATTTTTAGCATATTTTATGATGATTTACATTGAACGAGAGATTGCTGAAGATATTGATTCAGATTCGACTATTCGACCAGGATGCAACTTCGATAGTGTAATTTATTTTTATTTTTTTAATTTTATATACTTTAAATTTGAATTAAAATTTTATTATTAACTTGAAAAATTTATATATATAAGTTAATAATTAATCTTAAAAAATAATTTATATATATCTACTTGACAGCCCAAGACAGGAAAAATTCCTGGCTCCGCATTATATAATATAATGCTTTCTACCCGGACTTTTTCCCTGAAAATTAAGGTCCGGGTACTGTAGCTAAGCTTTTTAATGAAGAACAGAACTAGTTTCGGCCTGGTTTTTAATTAGAACATACAAGTAACAGAGGAGAAAGAACCAGTTGTTTAAGTAGTGAACCAGGTTACCAGCATCAGCATTTCGCATTATCAAAATTTTATATATATATATATATATATATATATATATATATGAAAGTTTCATGAATCTATATTAAAAAATAATATAAATGATATGTTTTATGTGATAACATAAACTATTGTTAAGATATTTCATTGAAACCTTCTTCCTAGATTGTCTTATTTTAACACTAGCTTTGTTTCATGAAAAATAGAAAAAAGAAAAAGTGAGGTAGTATAGCAACCGAATTGGGATGTGTGTCATGAATTAGAAAACAACAGTATCCCTGGTAGACAAAAACAACATGGATAAAAAATAATAAACTAAGGCATCGTCATCATCATGATTATGAGCATCTTAGTATCAATTGAAGACGGTTGATTGAATTTTTTTTATTAATTTAAATGTCCGGATTAGTTTGAATGTGCTCTGACTAATTTATAGATTATGAAGTTAACAATCATGTAAGTCTCTAGTGGCACTGGAATTTGTAAGACTTGAATTAGTAATTTATAAAGAACAAACTTAGAACTTAACCAGAGTTGAGATCTACCATTTAATGTTAGTTGATCAAAACTTTATGTACATGGGTTGGGACTTGTTGTGAGGACCACAAAGTATATTGAACTGGACAAATATCCAACGATCCTTCTAAAAATGGTGTTGTCTTTTATTCTAGTTTAGGCAAGTTTTGATTCAGACTTTCATGCTTTACCTTTCTTTTTTTTTATTTCAGACTATGTTTTTTTCTTTCAACTTGCTAGCACTAGCTATTACAAGACACCCTCTCGATTACTATAAAAAAAAGAAAAGAAAAGAAAAGGATGAGAAGTCGTAGATTGAACTGCATTCTCAATCCAAAGAAATTGAATAGCATATAACTTATTACTTAGTGTAAAACGATAAGAGAAGAATAGAATTTGCTGGAATGAGAATTATTATTGATTGCATCACATATTTATACAAGAGTATATACAGTTATTCTCATCTACTAGGAATCCAACACTTCCTCGGAATTCAACTAATGTAAGTTATTCATTCCTAATATATTTCTAACAGGATTCCTAACACTCCCCTTCAAGTTGGAGAGTGGATGTCCTGCACTCCCAACTTGTGAATCATAGGAATGAAGACATCTTTTCCTAAGGGTTTGGTGAAGATGTCTGCCAATTGATGTTTAGAATGAACATGTCTTGTTATCACTGAACCATCTTGAATTTTGTCCCTGATATAGTGACAGTCCATCTCAATATGTCGGGTGCGCTCATGAAAGACTGGGTTGGCTGCAATGTGTAATGCAGCCTTGTTATCACAATGTAGTAAAGCAGGTTCATGATGTAAAAGGCCTAAATCCCTCAACAGACATCGGAGTCATGTCAACTCACAACATGCTCCTGTCATTGCACGATACTCTACCTCTGCAGAGGAGAGTGAGACTGTTTTCTGTCGTTTTGATCTCCAGGATATCAACGAGGGTCCAAGGAACACACAATAACCCGTGGTAGACCTCCGAGTTAGTGGGCAACCTGCCCAATCTGAGTCTGAATAGGCTCTTAATTTGTAATCAGTGTGTGAAGGAAAGAATAACCCTAGACCAGGTGCCCCTTTCAAATATCGAACAACTCGAAGAGCAGCTTCCATATGAAGCTTCCGGGGTTGGTGCATAAATCTGCTCAGAACATGCACAGCATAAGTGATATCTCGGTCTTGAAACAAATCAAATAAATCAATCTACCAACCAATCTTCTAAAACGACCCGGATCTTTGAGCAAGTCACTCTTGTCCGATAATTTTAAGCCACGTTCCGTAGGTGTATCAATAGGGGTTGCACCCAACAATCCTGCATCCTCAATAATTTCCAATGCATATTTACGTTGAGAAATGAAAATGCCGTTCTTAGAAGTTGAGAACTCTATACCAAGAAAGTATTTTAAAGGGCCAAGATCTTTAAGGTGGAAATGGCTATGTAGAAATTTCTTTGTCATAGCGATACTGTCGGGATCATTTCCAGGTAATCAAAATGTCATCAACATATATTAAAAGGGCAGTGAAGGACTTATCTCGTTGTCTGGTGAATAAAGAGTGGTCGGTTTGAGATTGTTTAAACCCAGCAGAGCAAATGGCTTTAGAGAACTTGGCGAACCATTGGCGTGATGCTTGTTTCAGCCCATATAAGGATTTATGAAGATGGCATACCAAGTCTTCCTCCCCCTGTCGAAGAAGCCCTGGCAGCGGAGACATATAAATCTCCTCTGATAGTTCACCATGGAGAAACACGTTGTGAACATCCAATTGATGGAGGGTCCAACCACGAGCTGCAGCCAGAGCAAGCAATCAACGGACATAAACAATTTTGGCAGTTGGCGAGAAAGTGTCCTGATAGTCGATGCCCTCAAGTTGGGTGAAACCCTTAGCCACCAAACGGGCTTTGTATCTCTCCACGAGCCATCGGACCGGTGCTTGACTTTGTATACCCAAATGACGACCAATCAAAGTTTTTCCCTGTGGAAGAGAAGTGAGTGACCAAGTACCATTCTCGTGAAGAGCTTGTAGTTCGAGAGCATGGCGGCCTCGCCACTCGGGATGAGCAACCGCTTCGAATAGGATTTAGGTTCAATGGTATGGCTAATTTGGGCAATAAATGAATGATGTGGAGATGTATATCCGTGATAGGAAACATAATTGGATAATGGATAGCGAGTACCTTTGTTCGGACACCTGGCGGGGAGGAGGGTGATTGGCCGGATAAAACATGGGAGCAGACATGGTCACGAAGCTTGACCAGGGGGCCAATATGGCGGCTGGATCGGCGAAGCGGGGTGGGTGCAGGTGTGATTGGTGGGATGATGTCTAAAGAGAGGGGGGTTGACGCAATGAAACCTGGTTCCAAAGAGGGTGAAGTAGTGGAGGGTGGTGTTTGAGCCGAAATGGTAGTGGAAGGTGTGTTAGAGCAATCAGTGGGGTGAGTGTCAAGGTTAATGGGTTTGGGACGGCGTGTGTAGGTGCTCAAAGTGGTGGGAGGTAGGGAAGAGTGTGTGGTTGAAAGGGGAATTTGGGTAGGCGGGGGTGGTTGTGGTGAAGAGGATGATGGAAAGGGAAATGAGGTGGTGTCGGTATGGATAAGGGGAATGGGTCCAGGATTGTAAGGTGGGGAGGAAGGAGTGGGATGGGTAAATGCATAAGGAAAAATGTTTTCATGAAATATAACATCGCGGCTTATAAAAAATTTTTGGTTTGATAAATCAAACAATTTATAAGCTTTTTGACCGGGAGGATACCCAAGAAAAGCAGAAAGGATGGAACGAGGAGCAAATTTATGAGTAATGCGGACATTGGTAGCATAAGCCAAACAACCAAAGACACGAAGATGAGAAAAGGAAGGTGGTTTGGAAAAGAGAAGTTCAAAAGGGGTTTTGAAGGAGAGGACAAGAGATGGGAGGCGATTGATGATGTGAGTAGCAGTAAGGGCACAGTCCCCTTAAAATTGGGTGGAGAGGTGAGCTTGAAATCTTAAAGCTCGAGCTATTTGTAGAATGTGACGATGTTTGCGTTCCACAACCCCATTTTGTTGAGGTGTGTAAACACAAGAACGTTGGAAAATGACACCATTATTGTGAAAAAAGGTGCGAAGTGATATAAATTCTCCCCCGTTATCACTTCGAAAAATTTTAATATGAGTTTCAAATTGAGTGAAAATATAACGGAAAAAAATTTTTAGAATTGATTGCGTCTCACTTTTATGTCGCATTAAGAAAATCCATGTGAAACGTGAGAAGTCATCAACAATAGTGAGAAAAAAAACGAGCACCAGAAATGGAAGGGTGTCGATAAGGACCCCAAATGTCACAATGAATTAATGCAAAAGGTTTTGTAGAAGAAATTACACTAGAATGGAAAGGTAGACGACTCTGTTTTGCCAAAGGACATACATGGCAAGTATTATTTGATCGAATGGAAAAATTTAAAAAATTTTGAGCAATGAAGCGTAAACGAGAAGGTGATGTATGGCCTAAGCGATTATGCCAAAGGTTGGTGGATGAGGTGATAAGATTGCAGGTTGGTTGATTGATGGTGGAGGTTTGTTTAGATGTATGTTGCTTTGTTGCCAAAGCCACCAAATAGTAGAGTCCGTTATGTTATTTACCCAAACCAATCATCCTCCTCGTAGCCAGATCCTGCAATAGACACCAATAAGGAAAGAAGATTATTGAGCAATTAAGGTCTCTTGTCAAGCGACTGACAGATAACAAGTCTACTTTGAATGTAGGGACACACAACACATTGTGTAAATAATAGACAGAATTAATGGGTAAAGATCCCTTTGCCATAATGTCAGCCTTTTCTCCACTAGGCATTAGTACCGGTGGTAATGAACATTTGGTGTGCTTCTCAGTGAATAATTTAGAAGAGATATGATTTGTTGCACCGCTATCGATGATCCAATTATGGGAAGTAACTTTAGACAAACCTGGTTTAGTTACGGCATTTGCATGAGGACTAGAACCTTCAGTTTTATTGTCTAGGAGTGACAAGAGCTGTTTTAATTGATCCTGTGAAATACCGATAACTGGTTGCTCATTTTCGGCTGTGGACACATGATTAGCTATGTGTTTATTGTTATTGAAACGCTTTGATCCTGACCCATATTTTGTCTTTGGATGACCCGCTGGATACCCATGTAATTGATAGCATGTTTGCACCCAATGACCTGCTTCTTCACAGTGTGTACAATAAGGACGCCCTCTACCAAAGGTTGGGCGTCGTCTATCCTGTTGAAATCGTCGTCCTCCACTGAAATTCCCTGCTGGTTTCTTTTGTGATCTGAATCCTTGTGGCCCATATGAGTTGTCGAAGCGCTCGATCTCCCAAATCCCGCACCGAGATGTTCGGCTTGATCGATTGTTGCTATTACGGACCGCCATGGCGAGACTACCATTGGAATCATCACCTCCCGTATGCATTGAGCTTAGGAGGCGCTGTTTTTCTTCTTGTGAGATGGAGGAATATGCTTGCCGCACTGAAGGAAGAGGATTCATTAGGAGGATTTGTCTGCGAATGGCACTGTAAGATTCGTTTAATCCCATCAAAAACTGCATCAATTTTTATTGTTCTTGTTGTGTTCCATGTACAGTGTCGTTGTAGGAGGCTAGTTCATCCCACAACCCCTTCAATTTTGTGTAATAGGTAGAAACTGAGAGCTGCTCTTGTCGAAGGCAAGCAATGTCGCGCTGAATTTCAAAGATGCGAGGCGCGTTGCTTTGAGAAAATCGCTCATGAAGGTCTTCCCAAACCTCATGAGCAGTTGAATAATATATCACACTATCTGAGATTTCTGGATTAAGGGTGTTAATAATCCAAGAATGAACCATGTCGTTGCACCGGGACCAGGCTACATGTTCTTCAGGATCATTGTCTTCTGAGGAAGCTCTGATCGAGCCATTGACAAAGCCCAATTTGTTTTTGGAGTTTAAAGCCAATGTCATTGCTCTTTTCCACCTAGAGTAGTTATCTCCATTTAAGGGCTTTGAGATTAAAATCAGTCCAGGATGATCCGAATGATGAGTAAAGAAGGGGTTTGAGAGATTTGCTTTTGTAAGATCCATGCTCTAAAGGTTTTGTGGTTTCGGGTTTAAAGGATGGAAACAGAGAAGATGAAAGACTGATGTGGAAGGAGGAACGAAACAGAGAATTGATGAAAATATTGATGGAGATAATTAGTCCAGCTCTGATACCATGTAAAACGATAAGAGAAGAATAGAATTTGCTGGATTGATTGCATCACATATTTATACAAGAGTATATACAGTTATTCTCATCTACTAGGAATCCAACACTTCCTTGGAATTCATTGTCCTATTGACTTAGTATTACGGTAGGGAACTAATGTAAGTTATTCATTCCTAATATATTTCTAACAGGATTCCTAACACTTAGGAGTATTTCATGCGCACAGTTTTAACTTATGTTCCTTCTTGATCATGACCGCTTAATGAAGAAGAAAGGACGACGGGATTTAAAAGTTTAGAAATTATGCTATGCATACAAATAAATTATATTAGATTTTTAGTTGCATTATTGTGTTTAGTGATGAGCAGTGAAGTACAAGTCTCGAGAATATTAAACAATTGGACAAGAATGAAGAGAGTAATTATCACATTTTATACAAGAAATTTATACGATTTTCTTGTAGCATCGCTCTTAAGATTTACATGTTGGTAAAAAGTGCCATAATATTGTGAAATAATAAAGAAATTGCTATATTATTTTTGTTAAAATATATCTCAAAAGTGCCTTATTCTGGAACTATACACCTGCCATTCATTCTTGGTTTTGTTTTGTTACCGATCCAGAATGGGAAAGGATAAATTTACTGCAAGTGATTCAAACATGAAGAATGATGTTGAAAGGGCAAGTGCATCGAATATTGAAGAGGACAAGGCAAGTTCTTCAGACATTAGTGAGGATACAATCGATTGGACAGGGTTGAAGCCAGATTGGAGTAATATTTGGGAAAATCTGAAAGAATTAAAGGAGTTCCCATCTCAAAAGGACCGGGCTGGTGAATGCTGTATCTACAGGGTTCCCAACTCACTTCGAGACAGAAATCCGGAAGCCTTCTCTCCACAACTGATTTCAATAGGAGCTTTTCACTGCGATCATGAAAGACAAGAGTCCAGGGTAATGAAAATTAGATATCAAGGAGAGTTCCTTAAAAGGAATGACATGGAGGAGAAGAGATTTATAGATTTTCTAAGAAGAATTCAAAAAAAAGAAGAGAGTATCCGACTCTGTTATTCAGAGAGACCCTTCATCAACACAGAAGATTTTGTAAAGATGATCGTGCTGGATGCTGTCTTCATCATTGAGTTTTTGAAGGATTCATATGATGATGACTTTCCTCAAAATCTTGATACCAGGATGATATCTTGCATAGGAGAAGACTTGATGCTACTTGAAAACCAACTACCTCTCTCCGTTATCGACTCCATATATAGCGAGTTTTATAGCCCGTCATTTTGGAACATTTCTTTTCTTGATCTTGCCACCCGTCATTTTGGAAAGTACCCATTTGCACAAGGGCCAGAATCCACACCACCGACAAATGTAAGGCATTTCACTGATTTACTAATGAAATTAATGTTGAAAGGAGCCCTTAAGCGAGAAAATCGCTCTAAGCCTATCAAGCTGAAATATAGCGCCGTCACGCTTCGCAAAGGAGGAGTGAAGTTTCAGGTCACCGAAGACAAGTGTTTGTTCAACGTACATTTTGAGAACGGAGTGTTGAAAATACCACTCTTGGAAGTTGATGATTCCTTCGAACGTTTTGTACGAAATGTCATGGCCTGGGAGTGCTGCTACAAACAGGGAAAAGCTTACATAAGCAACTACTTTAAGTTTATGGACCATCTTATTGACAGGGCAGAAGACGTGGCTTTGCTAGCTGAAGAGGGAATTATTAAGAACTGGCTAGGTGATGACGCCGCAGTTTCAAAGTTGATGAACAACCTTAGCCAACGTAGTGAAAAAACTTCTTATTATAGTGATATCTGTCAAACGCTGAATGCCTACTATGAGAACCCCTGGAACCGTAGAAGGGCAACCTTGAAACTTGTTTATTTCAGCAATCTTTGGAGAGGTACGGGAACTGTTGCTGCAGCTTTCCTTCTAATCCTCACTTTGATACAGACTATAACTTCCCTGAAATCGTCATTCTAGGATTAAGTCTTGTTTAGTCTTATTAATCCCGCACAATAATTGATGGGATTGTTCTTGTTGTATTCCTTAGAAATTGTTGTTTTAATTTTAGTTCAAAGCTTGCGTAGTTCTAAATGTAGCTATTTCTTGTTGTATTGTCCTGAAACTGATTCTGTACTTGTTCCCTGTGTGCTGTCCTTTCCTCTCAAAGCTCTTCTTCTGATTAAATAAAGCCGAAGAATGCATGATCTCAATTTTCACTTGATCATGGCCACTGCGATGCCTTAAATCCAAAAACTAGTCGAATTATGCCAAGTAAATACCACAAGTCAATATCGGCATTTCCAGATTCAAAAGCTATCGACCTCACAACCAGGATTTCCTGAAGAACTTCCATCAATGTCAATTTCATTGCATCCTGCGGAGGACCTAACCATGAAACCGAACAAGTTTTCTAATGAACAACTAGGTTCGAATCCCTCTTTAGCAACCAAAGAAAAAAAAAACATACTGTTGTTTCTCTGGGTCAATCTTGTTGCTCTCCATGACAAGCATTTTGATCCGTGATTCCTTGACGCCATGCTCATTCATCAACCACAGCTCAAAACTGTCGTCGTCGTCAAGACCACAAGAATAGATGGAGTTTTCATATACTCCAATTTCTATATCCCAGCAATAGTTATCCAGAGAGTGAGAATGGTCTAAATTTCTCGTTTCCTAGATGAAATGTACATATTACAGTAGTGTAATCAATGTTAATGGTTTCATAACGATCAACTAACATCCATAAATGAACATGGCAAAAGAAGGCCAACAATCTGGGTAGCCATGACAGCCGAGGACTTCTCCAGGTGCCAGTCTCGATTATGAGTACCTTGGCTGGAATTCAGAAGAATCTATTGACTCATAAACTCTAATAACCTTATCAATTTATGTGGCTAATTTACGATCCATGTGCCTCTACAAATTTATTTGTAGCTCTATAATATAAAGTTTCGAAAAATTGCAATGTCACCCTGAACTAATAATAAAACCCCAATCCCTTTTGAGAGCCGAATGCCTCTCATCTCTACCGTAGGCGTCGAAGAAGAAGAATAATAAAAAAAGCCCCCAAAAAAGAAGAAAAAAACATGAATGGAGTTTTAAACAACCCATATTTTGAATTGTCTTTTTTTAAAAAAGTTTTCAATTTTTTTTTTATAGATATTATTACACATTGAAGATTCGAGATAATTTTTTTAAAAATATATATTAAAAAGATCAGATTTTCGTTTTGTTAGTTGTGTTTAATATAATGTGTAAAATGTTTTTTAAAAGTATTTTCATTTAAAATTACATTGAAATAATTTTTTCAGATTTTTTACATCAAAACTATTAAAAATCACAAAAAAACAATATCAATTTGATGTTTTTACATGCTAAATACACTTTTAAAACACACGAACAAAAATAAAATCAAACAACCTTTTAATCTTTTTAAATCTATAAGATAACATTTAATTACCGTACTGAGACAAAAAAGACATAAATAGAGAAGATGATAAAAAAAAAAACAGAGATAAAATTGTGTTTGATAGTAATGTACTAGATAAATTGATCATCTATGCATGCTGTTTGATTATGGTAGATAAGATAAAATAAAATATAAAAAAATCTATTTTACCTTGTCAAATGTATTATTATTTTTTTATTTTAGTTTATATTGAGTGTTGAAATTAATAATATTATAATAACAATAGTTATAAAACCAAGACTGACTTGATGAAATAACCCAAGGCTTGGACTTGTTCGAGTTTAAGAAAAAATAAAGGAATGATGAACTTGGTTGATCAAAAATTCAGGTAAAAAATCTATTGACTTTTTTGAAAAAATATTAGTCAAAACAAAGTTGCTTTGATATTTTTTTAAAAAAATTAGGTTAGTTGATTTGACCCTCTCAACCTGTGACCTCAACCTTGTCTCGAATTGACTCCCAAGCCGGGTTTTAAAATTATGATAATAATCACTTTTATCTAACGTTCACTTGAGTCAACCCATATTGACTCTCCTAGCCCGTGACGTAGGCCTTGTCTTTGTTGATCCCAAGTCAGATTTTAAAACTATAATAATAATAATGTTTATACTTACATTGATCTAGGTCAATGTAGTGTTCACCCTCCCGACTTATAATCTAAGCTTTACCTCAGTCAACCCTCGAATCAGCTCTTAAAACAATAATAATAATTATTTTTATTCTTATATTAACTAGAGTCAACCTAAACTTTGCCCCAAATCAATACTCGAATTGAATTTTAAAATTATGATAATAATTATTTTTATTCTTACATGTCTTAGTTAAATAATTTTAAAATAGAAAGTTTTTACAATAATATTTTAAAAATAAAACATATTATTTTTAAAAACTTATCTTCTATGTACCTTCTAATTTAAAAATATATAAATTCACTTAAAAATTATCTTAAAATAATTTTTTTTATACCCTTATATCTTTATCCAAGTATATGGATGATCATTTTCAGTTTGGTTTGGTTTTTATAAAAAAAAAGTAACTAAACCGAATTTTTTTTTAAAAAAACCAAAACCGGTTCAAACCAACCGGTTTTGGTTTGGTTTTTTAGGACAAAAACCGGTTCAAATCGGTTTGGCTTGGTTTTTTTGGTTTGAGTTGTTTTTTTTGTTTTGGGTTCGGTTCGGTTTGTTTTTTTGGTTTTAGACTTATAAAACCGAAACCGAACCGAACCGGTCGGTTTTTTCAAAATTTTAATCGATTTAATCAGTTTTTTTCACAATTCAATTTTTTCAATTATTTTTTTCTAATTTTCTCAATTTAACCAATTTTTTAAGTTTTTTTCTCACACCTAACCAAGCATATCTACTTTTTTTTTCGCTGCAAAGTAATCAAACGTTACCAAAGCTTATCATTGGAAAAGCATGAACATTGTTAAATATGGAAGAGCAAAACATCACCTGCATCACACGTGACAAAATAAACAAAAGAAAAAAAAGCCATGGCCAGAACAGAGTATTGGCAAGTAGGAACACCGAAAATGGAGAAACAGAGAGAGAGGATAGAGGAGCTGCTAAAATTCACTCTTGAATCCCACATTAACCAAACCCTAGAATTCAATCTAGGACTCTCCAAAGACTTCTGCATTAACCTCCTAGAAGAAGACCCAAATGACATGTTATGTCACTCCACACCAACACCAACACCAACACCAACTCCAACACCAACAGGTAATAAAAACCATATAAGAAATTATTTTTCAAGTTAAAGATTTGATTTTTATGCTAAAATGCTCAAATGGTCTGCAGATTCTTTTGATGGGGTTGCTCTATATCCGTTGTATAAACGTTTAGCTTCAGCTTTGTATCGGTCTGTAAAGTCTGGTGCTGTATGTAGAACTTATGAGAAGATGGTGTTTGGTGATAAAGATAGCAACTTGAAGCAGAAAGAAGAGAATTGGGATCAGTTAATTAAAGAGAAGGGACTTGAATTGATAAATGTAAGCTTTTGTTGTAGGTTCTTGAGTATCTTTAATTAATATTGATTGGTGATTAAAGGGTTTTTTTTCCTCTTGATCAGGTTTTGGAGGGTATATCTTGTGAAATTCATGTTCAAGAACCTTACTTTTCACTCTTGAAAGGTATTATTTTTGTTTCTTTGATATGGGTTTTTTCCATGTTTTTGGCTTTTAATTTTTTTTTTTGGATTGTCTGTTGTTTATGTGGTTCAAGACATGTTCTTTAGTAATCTGGGGTTGTGTGTATAGATGGGAGGAAAACAATCGAAGGAAGGTGTGCTACTGGTGATTACATAAGGTAGATGATTTGCCATATGGTTTAAGTACACCATCATGAATATTTGCAAGTTAATGATTGTGCAATCTTTAAAGAACTCTGTGCTAGAAAGTGGGTGAATGTCTGTTGTATTAGCTTATATTTGGCTTGTTTTGCTGCTGTTAGAATTGAGCCGGGTGATTTGATTCTCGTTAACAAAATTGTGGTACTTAAAGTGGAGGTGAGACCACATTTATAAGTTGAATTCATTCATTTATATTTCCAGTCTGGCCTATAAAACAATTTTATCTATTTCCAGGATGTTCGCAGATATGCTTCATTTTCGAAGATGTTGCAAGCTGAGAGTCTCGAGAAAGTCCTTCCTGGAGTTAAAACTGTTGAAGAAGGTAAACTTAGTTTTGTGTTGATGTTTAGTCTTTGCTGTCAAAATGATGTTCTTAGTTGAGGCATTGCAATGATGAGTTGCTAGAATTAAGTTGTCATGCCTCTTAAGTACAAGTAATGCTGGGAGTTAATTAAACTCCAAGACTTTATTTAACTTGTTAAGTATAGGGGTAGGGTTTCTTTTATTTGTGCATAACAGTTAATTGGGTTGTAAACTTCTAAAATGTTCTGGTTTGCATTTCTGGAAGAATCTTTACAATACACTCTTTGCTCCAAGTAATCTTTTAAATTCTTTGCATTTTTTGGAATGAGAGATGTATTGAAAAAACTGTTACTTGTGATTACTTTCTTGAATTTATAAGGTCTGAATTGTATAACTGTTATGATTTGATGGCAAGCCAGGTGTCAAGATTTATAGGAAGTTTTATACAGAAGAAAAGGAAATGTCTAATGGTGTCCTCGCAATCTGTGTTTCAAAACTGGCTGCCCAGCCATACCTTTCTTTGGCTAGCATACTGTTTGTGAGTTTTTCCTGAACTCTTGTGATTCCTATGTTTTATTGCGTGGGACTTAAGCCTGATTTTTATATTGCAGATCATCAGGATATGTATGTGACATAATATATATCATGCGCATCATGTTAAGAAATAGTCATAGATGTCCTGTAAAATGACACCGAGAGCTAAAAGTTCTGATTATTTTGGTGTCTCTAATTCAGGGATTAAGTTATGGAGGTGTTCGGAGGCTACTGGGTCTTGCAGATACTGGTGGAACAGTTTCTAATGCCCTACCTCCACCAAGATCAACGCTTCTCTCATCCTTCATTTTCCCCTATAATCCAAATGTAAAATTATGGTTTGTTATGAATTGTTTCATGCTTTATGCTATCTCCAAAGGTGTTCATTTAGCTCTTTCTGGACCCTGTTATATAAGAAACTGGATTGCACTGAATTGGTCTGTTCAAAATTTGGATTCAATAAAAATCTTAGTAGAGAAACCTCATAACTTAAGCCACATATCCATTAAAATGCAAACAACAACTATTCTAGGAAGAGTAGAAAGGTAATCATCTACCTTGTTTTTTTCTTAATATTTTGAGATGTTAATCTATTTATCATCTTCCACGTGAATCTATTTATCTTCCAATTTGGCATCCGTGAGAGAATTATACAGTATAAAGGGTACAATCTCTTGGTTGATGGACTTAGTATTCATGTTGCCTTGAGACATCTCAAGCAGTGGCAGCCCAGAACTTATTCATTTATTTTTCATTCTCTATGGACACATTTCCTACTTTTTTCTCCTTTTTGTCAAAGTGTCAAGGAAGCACGCTGTCTTCCAAGTTCATTATGCTTAAACAAGTTCATGTGTGCCAATTTTAGAATTTCGAGCTTGATGATTCTGAATTTTTTCTTGATTGGCTTAAGATCAAAGGCAGTGCCTTGACTCATGGAGCAAGGGCCTTGGCAAAGCATGCTGAAAGGAGCAGAGACAGATATTGGGGTATTCTTGGTGGAAGTGGTGAGTACCTTTTAGGATTTCAGTCCTTGAACCAGAATTCTCATGTTATTGTTGTGGACAGAAGTCATTTGTGCGTTAATCTTTTGCATGTTGTTCTTTTCCGTTGCATTTTAGGATTAACATTTTTTTTCTTACATCAGTGAGGTGTTCTCCTCCCTTCTTCTTTTTAGCCACTCAACAATTACCACTAGCCACTTACTCTCACAAGATTGTTATTCACTTCTAGAACTGTCAGCGTCACAAACATCACCTGCTAGCACTTCACAATCAGGACAACATTTTTTAAATCTAAAACTTGACCTACAGAACTCACAGTAATATATGGAAAATTCCATGGAGAGTCTCCTGACTATTTAAACTCTGACCAAACCCCTCTCTCCTATGATCCTACCTCTGGTTAGCATCAATCAATGAAAACCTTAGCTAGCAGCATGATTCCCTTCCCCAAATTCTGCCACAGATGCTTCTTAACAGGAGCAACAGTCATTAATAATATCATTATTAATTGTCATCACTTATTATTATAAGAAAATGGATATGTTTTACGAGTTACATGGTTGTGCAGGGATATGGTCCTTTGTTTGTTGAGGAATTGAGTGTCACATGAGCAGAAAGGGTTTTTCTTTCATTGGCCTTACTATCATATGCCTGGTTACTAACTGATATATTGTAGATTCTACAAAAAATAGGCTTGCAATGAATGTCATCAGTCGCTTAATAGCTTCTTGTTGCTGGTCAAACATCCATGTTGTTCCACAACATGGGGCTGTTTTTGAGATAAGGGTGGCTGATGGTTATGGAGCACGTTGGTCTAAGGATGGAACTAAGGTATATATATGCTATTGTAGTGTTCCTTGTAACTTCGTGTCTACATGCATGAATGGATAACAGGCTAGAAAACAAAACAAAGACGTGTTCAGGTGAATCAGGATTGGCTCAGGCTTAAAATATGCAAAATTTTCAAGCAAAACACGAAAGTTATGCTAATTGAGGCCTTCTTTTCTTGTGGATAAAAGAACATGTTGATATAGAGAGAAGAAATTACAAGAAAAACCTGGAGAAGACATCCAAAAAAGTAGAAAATGAGGGCTCCAAAGGCAATGTATAAGAGCACTGAAATCACATTTAGACCCTACTTTATGCTATGTTGTTCTCTGCATAACAGCTTGGTACCCTGTTGTGTGCCCCTGAACTGAGTGCGTGTAATGATGGATTCCTAATGAAATTGACCAATCGGTGAAACCAATCGAATTATCAGAATAGCTTATTGTGAGATTTGTGTGGTTTTTACAAGTTGTATCTCAGTACTTGTCTTGGAAGTACCTTCAACTGTAACATCCTAGCCAAAGAGCTGGTAGCTCAAGTGGCACCATGACCCCCCTCCCGCCCCCTAGAGATCTCAGGTTTGAACCTCTTCTACGTAACCAAAAAGAAAAAAGAATAAAACACTATAGCGTGCTGGATTTATCAGTTAGGACAATGCTTACCACTCATCTGCAACTCTTCATAGAATTGTTTCTCCAAGGAACTATCTGGCAAAAAATCTGGTTTTGTTTGCATCAAGGGATTCAAGAGTGTGGATTTTATCAAGTTATTTTATTGTTCTCAAACTGACTACTCGACAGTGCCTACATATCATTTCAAAAGCATTTTCCATCTGATTATGGTAATCCTTTGAACTATATATATAAAAAAAAGACATTCAAAGAAATCAGTTGCTTTGACTCTGTCCATTCACTGACAAGCAGTAAGGCTGGCAGTTCCAATCTCTAGATATGATGGCACAGCCATCCATTCCCATATCTCTCTCAACCTTTTTACTAGCTGTGCTAGTGGTTGCTTTAGGAAAGCATGCATATAACTGTTTCTTTTAGTGCTAAAACCTGTTATTGGATTGTAAGTATTGTCCTCAGAAATATTTTGTTTTAACAATGTGAATTCAATTGGCATTTTGCTTACCTGCTGACTCTGACCCTGTTATCACTGCCCAAGATATAACTCACTCATTGTTTTTGTGTCATTTCAGTTCATAGGATTTCTTGAACCATACATCGAAGATGGTCACTCAAGAGGATAGAAGCATTAGTTTGCGTGAGGAGGCATATCTACTGGCATCCTTGGACGAACTTTCACAAAGTATTGGTGCACCGCACCCTACCCCTACTCTCTCTTTCCTTTTATGTCATTTCAGTTAATAGGATTTCTTGAACCACAAATGGATGGTGGTAACTTAAAAGGAATGAAACCATAATTTGTGTGGGGACATTCCTATTGGTGTCTTTGATCTATAAAAATGCCATCATGATGGTCCATCTTATGATACTGACTGGGACTTTAATAATTGAGGTCATTAATTTTTATTGACGTTCAATCTCTGCTTCTTAATTGAAAAATTGAATCCACAGTATTCTTGAGCTTGGCTGGTAAGGGGCAATAATCGTGGTGGAACTAGCATTGGTTGGGTTGTGTCCATGCAGATATCTTGATCATGTCTTATGGGAAGTATATTGGAGGTTTACAATCATTCCTTAAATAAGTGGTTATCTATTGCTAGCATGTCCTGCCTCATACACACCCATTCTTTGCTTATGTGACGAAAGTACTAACATTATGGTTGAGAAGCAGCCTACAGAAAATATACAGTATGTGTGGCATGTATCAGTACAGGTTGTTCAGGCAACTTGAAATAATATTGAAAATGTTGATTGGTGATGACGATAAGAGTAAATATTGCATTTCTTGGCTGCCATCATGATAGATTTCATGTGGTTTTCCTTGCGACAAGATTTGCATCAATAGAAATAACAAGGCAGTAACAGATCAAGGGCTGGGCACTGTCGGCAAGTGCTTGTGCATATTACAACTGTTAAATGAACCATCATCCTCAGCCCCGCCATTCATTAACATTTAGTGTGTGTAATTATCTTGTGGACAATTGATGTTAACATTTTTAAGGATTCTCAAAAGCATGCAACATACACTGGCTAAAGACAATCTTTGTTTCCTCTCATTTTGTTACTTCTCTATTATTATCTGAATGGTCATGCAGTTTGGCTTTATTGATGTACCTCTTGATTTATAAAGTTCTATTGTCAATCTATTTGCCCCATGTGTCTCCTCTTCTAGCACATATGTCACTCAATTTCTCTTAAACACGGTCAGTGTTGTAGTTTCACCGATTTCCTTTTGCAAGAGGTTGATGTCGTTAAATCTCATCGTGTTTATGATCGGTGTTGGCCCCCTTGTCTAAAACTAAAGGCTCATAGATTTGTGAAAGTTACAGAATAATGAGAGTTGTATGGAAAAGATTTCTAACACAAATACAAGGGCATTCATTGATCTGACACTGATTTTATCTGTTTTGCCAGGCATCTTTTAGGTGTTTCCGGTAGTATATTGTGAGTCTCTCCCGTATCATTGTTGATATTGAAGCAAATTACTGTTTACTTTACCAATCTGTAAACTAAAGTAAAGCATCAAATTACAACTCTGGAAATAATTTGATGCTTGCTAACATGGGATCAACTGCTTTGAGATGGCCATTTCCCTTGCAGTGAGATAACCTAGGCAAACCCCTTATCTTCCTATTTTTCTTATTCTGCACTATCGAAACCTCAATCGGTTGTTTTCTTTCGGTTCAGCATGAGGTCTGATGAGTCCTAGGCAATACAATGAGGTAGCTTCCTCTTAAAATCCCAAGCCTCTCCGTGTTTTCTAGGATCTAACATGAAACGTTCTAGTGAAAAACCATAGTCTTAACTATCTAGGCATTTTCCCAAGAAATGTAACCTTCGTAGTGGCAAAACTCACGAAATGATGAAGAAAACAATAAAAATCTATATACAAAATCATGGGTTTTGTATAAGATTGATAAACTAATGGAGCCAAGTAACATCTGCCTACCAAAATTCTACTTATCCTACTATACAAGCTAGAAGAACATGTCATGTTGGCTCATCAATTTTCCCATCTAACATCGTAATCAATATTATTAAAATCATCATTTACTCTCCAATAAAACCTTCATATCATCATCAACTTTATCCGCCAAGATTTTGTTCCTCGAAAATCACTCGGAGAAGATAACTAAATAGTAATGAACATAAGCTTGGCACTGAATCGTTGGAGAAATTTTCCTGCCTCATGTCTGTGGTTGGGCTCATATGAGATTGAACTTTACAAAGGTTCCCTGGAGTGTTTGTTGTCTGCTTTTGACTTTTGAGGACTTCTTTCCCATTTTTCCACTGTTTTTTCTTTTTAATTGTCTAAAGAAAGATATTGTTATTTAAATTCATCGAGATTTCATTTTATAATTCTCGCAGGCCAGCCAGCTTTAACCCTAATAATAAACACTTCATTTCTATACAGTTATATCATTTCATGCTCTATTTTTTTTTAATAAATCATCAAGATATTCTCGAATCAATTTATATATCAATATTCTCTATGATAATCTTATAACAATATCACTGCTAAATTTTTAATTATGACCACAAAGCTTATACTCATAAAATTAAGAGAGAAAATAAATCTCAATACTTAACCATATCTTGAAGTCTTGTTTTTTTTTTTTAATCATAAAATTGAAGTCTTGTTGTTTTCTCCATTCTATGTAAATTATACATATATGTATAAGCTTGAATGTGATGTATGAGAAACACATGCAGACAATGTGGGCTACAAAATCATGGGCCACATGAATGGGAGTCACCATAAATACCATATTATTTTAAGAGAGGAAAGAAAATAAAATAAAAAAACCATATTATTTTAAGAGAGGAAAGAAAATAAAATAAAATAAAAACTTGAAGCAAAGACATACAATTTCTCCAATGATTGGATTGAGAAACAGGAACATTAGCCTTGTCTTCTTGTCTAATCATTAGCATGGAATAATCTTCTTTTAGATACCATTTAATTTTGGTTCTATCCACCTTTAAACCCTTAATTTGTATCTTCATCAATGGATTCTTAATAGAAAAATCAGCAATTTATGTGCTAGTTTTGTTATTATTATCTCAATGCAGAAAAGATGGATGTAATTAGAATAGAAAAGGTATATTATTTTTTTTATCTAATAAATTCACTCCAAAGCTATTATAAATATTGATTTATTTTATATTTTCAACCACATGTTTCTTTTCTTTCTTGATTTATATATATACATAAATAATTCTTTAAATACGTGATTTGTTCATGTACTAGAGTCATTCATTAGATTTTACTCAGAATGTCAGTTCCTTTTTGTCAGTCCTTTTTCCTTTGCCTTTGTTTTTGTGTGTTGAGTGATGCCAAAGGACTGCACTTGACAGCTTTTAGGAACGCGTCAACAAGTTTCATTGGGTTTGCAAGCTTTAAAGTGAAATCCTGTGCAGTGACAGAAACTTGCCTCTTTAATTAATTACTACCATGATTAATTTTAAATATTCACAGGCTAATTGGGTCGTGGTGCAGGACATTAATTTAAACAAATCTGATAAGGATTGAATTGACAAAAAATAATAATTAAGAATTAAGAATATTATAAAAGAAACATTTGATGTACTTGAATGTCTGTTTTTGACTAGGAAAATCAATGTTTAGTGTCTTAAAAAAAAGTTGATGATGGTTGTTTAATGAATATTACAAGACATGTCACGTCATACTCTTTCAAACTCATGTGTAATTTCTAAATTTTGTTGGTGTTTTGAAATAATAAAATAAAAAATATATATTTCATTGAAGATATAAAGCTAAAGATATAAAATAAATTTATTTCTCAGATAATTTATTAAGTTATCTAGGCTCCTGAACTATATTAAACATTAATTTTATTTTTATTTTTTGATTGTTTTTTTGTTCATTTTTTTTGTACCAAAGTTCTTTTTTATTTTTTAATGCGATTCTTGATTACTAGAAAACAAATCTCAAAAATAATTTTAGAATAAATATCTACAGTTTCAAAATAAAAAATACATGCAGACATAGACATAGTCCCTTGATTCTTATTCTCAACACTAGTAACTAAACAATATTTAAGTTTTATCTACCACTTTAGTAAAATTAATGTATTAACAAATTGTAAATAGTATTTTTTTTAATGTTATAATATTTTTAAAACATGATTTTTAAATTAACAAATAATTGGTGAAACTAAAAGCTTAATTTCTTTGGTGGTAATTCAACTCCCTTACCATCGTGGCATTAAATAAGCTTGGACTTTTGAAATTTAAGAAGAAAAATTGAGAATCCAAGGTGGTTTAGTTTATTTTGGCAATAGAATGATGAGGTATTTTGGAGTGTGGTAGTGGTTATTTTTTAAAATGATTTTTTTATTTAGAAATGTATTAAAATAATATTTTATTATTATTTTTAAAAAATTATTTTTGATATCAACACATCAAAATGATCTGAAAACACCAAAAAAATATTAATTTGAAATAAAAAAATTCAATTTTTTTAAAAATATTTTTAAAACACAAAAACAAATTAAGAAGCTAGCCTAATAAAAATGTTTAGAAAGAACTTATTCTATATATTCCAATAATGAAAGATTTTAAGATTGTTGATCTATGAATTGAACTCATGATCCATCCTTCAAATTCTAAGCTAGAAGGTGAGCATTCAAAGTAGATTTTGTTTAGCTTATAATTAACTTCATACTTTATATATATATATATATATATATATATATATATATATATATATATATAGTAAATAGTGATCAAAATAATTATGATGAGTCGAGAAAGGTACGAAAAGTTACAAGCAAGGACTCTTGAGTGCCAGTAAAAAGTAGACAAAAGCTCATTTAGGTAAAATCATATCACATTAAAGTAACAATTATTTAGTCTATTTTTCAAGTACCTTTTCTTTTATCGTTATCTTTTTGTTTGTGTCAACTGGGAAAAAAAATTTGTTCCTTGTTGTTGTCCCTTTAGCCACTGCTCGGTTGCTATTGAACCTAAATTTTACTAGTTTTAATTAGAGTTAAAACTTACAAATTGTTCCCGAGCTAGGGATGCAGAAATGGGACTACGTACACTAGCAAGTCCTCGCCACTTATATATGTGTTTATTGAGAAAAAAAAAATATTATACATGTAGTACGTATGATATGCAATATCTAACAAGTATATACTAGCTAGGGCTTCGAGGTTATTGCAATTATGGTTGCCAAATCCAACCACTACACTAGCAATTAGGTGTTTTTCATCTCGAGATCACAATATCATTAATTTGAAGCTAATAATACACATAAAAATAGAAATTCATATTAAGAAAATATATATATATATATATATATATATATATATATATATTTATATATAGCATGACTATGACCCCCAAACCCCAAAATATAATACTACGGATTTCTATATCATAGCTTTGTACTTGGCCAATTTTTTTGAATTAGCAGAGGTACTGCCTCCAGAGTCAAAGGGGGCCTTCCCTAGCTATCACCCACGGACATAACCATCTTCGGTCCAAAAGACAGACTCACACACTTATTTCCTTCCCACCAACAAAGCAATGATCAAATAGAAGCTAGCTATAGACATGCAAAGCAATAGCAGCAACAACAACAACAATCAGCCTCAGACTAGTCATACATCAACAAGCCGTTCTTCGGACTCCGGTGAGGCTTGTGGGGCAGGAAACAAATGGGCATCAAGGCTTCTTAGTGAGTGTGCAAGAGCAATCTCAGAGAAGGACTCTAGCAAGATCCATAACCTTCTATGGATGTTAAATGAGCTTGCCTCTCCTTATGGAGATTGTGATCAGAAATTGGCATCTCATTTCTTGCAAGCTCTCTTTTGTAAGGCTACCGACTCCGGCCAACGGTGCTTCAAAACCCTAACAACAGTAGCTGAAAAGAGCCACTCCTTTGATTCAGCTAGGAAATTGATACTAAAATTCCAAGAGGTAAGCCCATGGACTACTTTTGGTCATGTGGCTTCAAACGGTGCAATTTTGGAGGCCTTCGATGGGGCGAGCAAACTTCACATAATTGATATAAGCCATACCCTTTGCACACAATGGCCTACTTTGCTAGAAGCTTTAGCTACAAGAAATGATGAGACGCCGCATTTAAAGCTCACCGTTGTGGTAACTGCTAGCATTGTAAGATCGGTCATGAAAGAAATTGGCCAAAGAATGGAGAAGTTTGCTAGGTTAATGGGAGTGCCCTTTGAGCTTAATGTAATTAGTGGGCTAAACCATTTAGGAGAGCTCACAAAGGAAAGGCTAGGAGTTCAAGAAGATGAAGCTGTCGCGATTAATTGCAATGGGGCATTGAGAAGAGTTGGAGTAGAGGAAAGAAATTCTGTGATCCAGATGTTTCAATCACTTAACCCTCGAGTTGTGACAATTGTTGAAGAAGAAGCTGATTTTACCAGCTCAAGATATGACTTTGTCAAGTGCTTTGAAGAGTGCCTTAGGTATTATACACTATATTTTGAGATGCTGGAGGAGAGCTTTGTCCCAACTAGTAATGAGAGATTGATGTTGGAGAGGGAATGTTCAAGGAACATAGTTAGGGTTTTGGCTTGTGATGAAGAAAATGATGGAGGAGAGTGTGAAAGAAGGGAGAGGGGAAGCCAATGGTTTGAAAGGCTAAGGGAGGCATTTTCCCCTGTTGGGTTCAGTGACGATGTTGTCGATGATGTCAAGGCATTGCTTAAGAGATACCGAGCTGGGTGGGCACTAGTGGTACCTCAAGGAGATCATGACTCAGGAATTTACTTAACATGGAAAGAAGAACCTGTGGTATGGGCTTCTGCATGGAAACCCTAGAGGAGAATCATGGCTAGAACACCATGATCTCCACACTCAAAGTCAAGGCTTAGCATGGCAATTTATTCACAATTTGGGAAGCACTGCCATGAACACAACATATTGATTCCTGTCAATCATGAAGTACTACTACTTTCACTTTTCATTTCTTCTTCTCATTCATGCATATTTGTGTCTTCTGTACTCCAACTTTTCTTTTCTTATGCTTTATGCTTGGGAGTTTGTGTTGCTTTTTAACAACTTTAATTAGATCATTGTATTTGTTTGAAGGTGTTTGCACTTGTTCCTCTTTTTCAGTTCCACAGCATCCCTTTCCCTTTTGGCTTTCCTGCTCAATATCTTTCTCTTCATCCCATAGTGGGCAATTTGTAAGCAGTACATGTTTTCATAGAAAGCGATGATATATATCAATGATATGATATAGTTTCTATCCACCCACTATCCAAGAATAGCTAGCATGCACCACCTTTAATTTTTCTTTTCCTTTCCTTTTCTTTTCTAATCTTTTTAGTCCCCTTTATTCCTTCCTAATTTCCTAATGTACTATATATATTGACAAATCTTCAGTGGACTGCGCTGGTGTAAATTAGCTACAAACAGGTAAGCATAAGTACATGCATGGGAGGATTCGGTGTATAGTTTAGGTATTGTTCTTGTCCTTGCTTTCCATCTTCCTGCAATTCCCATGGCAATTCAAGAAACAAATTGAATGATCCTCTCCTTCAATTCTTATTAGAATATTAATGTCTACCAGAACCTAGCTAGCTGGTGACATATATATGCCTCCAGTCCTTCCAAAAGGAGAGGAAAACAAAATGGAGAAGGAAAGGAAAGAAGAAAACGGGATTAAATAAATGACTATTTGGGAATATATTCGTTGATGGTGGTGGGTGGCCTGCAAGAGCACCCATTTATTAATGTTTAAGCCTCCACTACATTTAATTATCATTTAATTATGTTATATTTATTTATTGATAATTACATAGAAGAGTTTCGAACTCTTAAAAAAGAGGAGATATTAATTTCAATTGATTTATTTATTTCTTCAACAAAAGTATATAAAAGAGCTTCAGGGTTTTTTAAGAAAGAGTAGATATTAATATCAATTTATTTATTTATTTATTCTTCAGCAAAAGAGAGGCACAAATTTGAGATTTCTTGGAGAAGAGACACGAGAATTAATTGATTGAACTTGTTAGATTCTACTATATATATATATATATGTTAATTAATTGAGATATATAAAATTAATACCTAAATTAAATAATTAACCACTTTCTATTTTGTCTAATCTATTTTATTGATTTTTGTATATTAAAATCAAATTTATGTATGAAAGAATATTTAGACAAATCAATTAGCACATTTAAACTAGCATATAAAAATAATTATTCGTCCCATCGATCCTTCGAACCATAATGGATAACACTGTTGCAAATCCAATTACCACCACCATATATACCCAAGAGCCAAGCAGATTAAACTAAATTAATTTATTCGCATGATGCTAACGAGCACATCTCTACATCATCAATTTGGAGAGTAGCTAGGAGATGATGATGCATGACTGAAGTTAAATTATTAAATTATTTGTCCCAGATCAACACAAGAATCCTCTCCTCTCTGCGATGATCGATGCTGTAGGGGAGCTATCCTAAAATTGCCAGATGACTAGAAAGTTTCTTGACCAAGAGCAAGTTGTTTTACGGGCAAGTGGATGGATGGTAATAGCCTAATAGGTTTTGTCGAGCTACTGAGAAACCACAAATTAATTAATGGGTTCTCAGAGACTTCACCAACTATGCGAAAAGTGGTAGTAATTACTTTATGACAACATTCTCTTGCGAGGATCTAAACTGGATGGATATTAGGGTTCTTGGATTAGGTGAAAAAAAGAGAGTTTATGACAACATTCTCTTGAGGATCTAAACTAGATATATAGGGTTCGTGGATTAGGTGAATCTATTAGGACATTAATACCTTGTATCTATCACCATTCGGTCAATATTTTTCATGTCACTCATAACCTAACACATTACACACATCTTATCCACTAACTTTCCTCTATTTTCATATGCTTTGATGAATCGGTTGAGATATATGAATTCCCATGAACGTATCATCATAAAACGTTTTACATGAAGAAGGTAAGATCGAGATCAATGGGGTTTCTTATTTTCCTTGGCTAATCGATCCCAAGTGTGATCATGCATCACAGAATTGATCATCAAGAGGGGCTGTGCTATTGGAAAAGGGACAGGAGAGGACAGATTTGTGAGGAAATATATACATAAAATTGACATAAAGAAAAGAGAGAGGGACCAGGAAGAGACCTTGGTGGCAAACAGATGAGTACCAACTAGATCCCATGCTTGCTTTTATGTCTAGTGATTTGAATAGCATATTTGCCTTTAATTGCCATACTTGTGTAGCAACTTTAAGCCAACATTATATAGTGGAAAACATCTTTTGTGGATTTAGATAAGACTTTTGCGCTATTTTCTCACTTACATCGATCTCTGATGGATCATATATGCACAGCTTTCTTCAGGAGCCTATATTATCATTAACACTTCCATCACATGCTCCCATACACACAAATACAGTACTTGCCGTCAAACACGCATGGGCACATAATTGTAAAGAACCTTCCTTTCTCTTCTTCAAATAATTTATTTTACTCATCTTTTCATGTTTGTTCTCTTGTTATTCAAATTGACATGGAAGATTCATACATGATCTGTCCATAACTTTAAAAATATCAATCAACCCCACAAATTAATTTAAAACTCGGTCAAAACTCTTTTTTTTTTTTTAAATATGTTTATCAGTGGTCTCACCCCTTAATTTGTGCCATATAATAGCACCTCGAAATGTGATAGTCTCTATCCAATCCATGTAAGGTATTGTTTGTCTTGTTTTGACCACACATGCAAGGCTTCATATGATAATTTTATCCCACAAAAAGCATCTCAGGGTTTAAAACTTTGACCATCCATTAAAGTCCTAGACCACTCTAAGTGCCATCTCCAGTAACACCACTATTTATTTATATTCCAAGAAAAATAAGGTGCTAATTGAATCTTGTCTTCTTCTCACCAAGTTCTTTTGCCAGCCGAGATTGCTTTATAAATGATAACAAAAGAGAAAGTATGTCCATTAACATAAGCCAAATGCTAGAATATAATACCAATCTTCTAGCTATAGCAATGGAACTCGGCCTTGCTCGTAACCTGGTTTAAAGTCTAGGTTATGAATTCGATGAGTTGATTTAGATAAATTAAAATAATTTAATTTTAATTTTTTTAAGTTAAAATAATTTTAAAAAACAAATTATATTTTAATTGAGTTTATCGATATATGGGTTGAACCGAGTAGAACATTTTAATTCCATGCAAGCTAACTTTCTTTGCATGCACACCCCAACAGAGGGCAACCAGCCGAGTTTAATAATTGTGCCTCTAGTAGACAAGTGTAAGGATTCCACTTCTTGGCAGAACATGAAAGCAAGCACAATAGCAATAAATCATAGCCTGAAAAATCTAACATGAACCAGGACTCCACCAAAGTAGAACTTTTCCGAGTCCAGCTAGAGAAGCTTACGTGCAATTATAACTCATGAGTGCTATTTCATTTTAATTCGAAACCATTGATTTATACTTTCCAAAGAAAGTTCCTTCTGGTGGATACAAAATCCTCCGAACGCCTTGATTGTACAACTAACTACACCTATTTCCCCTTATCCACTAAAGGGCAAATCGTATTGTCTGATGATCTCATCCCTCTACTTTTGACATTTTCATGGATTGATCCCTCTATTTTTTATTAAGATCATCCATGCACTCCATGATCATTAAAAATCTGTTCCCTCAGTTCACTTGCGTTGATTTCAATGTTGTTTTTTTTAATTGTTTAGTACAGGAGTCAGCATTAATTAAAAAAGAAACAAATTGACGAAAAGATATTACTAGTAAATGCAAAAATACATTGAAAATAAAAGAATATATATATTATATTTAAATCTATGATATCTTAAATCTAATAATCTCTCACCCAGCTAGAGAAACTTGTTTTTGTACGGACATCCATCACCTTTTATACGACTTTATCAAATTGACGAAAAAGGTGTTACTAATAAATGTAGAAATATATACACACAGGCATAAAACTTGATAAAGTCATAGAACTCCAGAACATGATACGATCCCTTTTCACATTTAAAAAAGAGTTGATCAAAGCTGTAAAAGGTGATTGATGTTCTTACAAAAACAAGTTTTCTCTGGTTGGGTGAGATATATAATCCTGTCTAAATCTGATGGTCTCTCAACCAACCAGAGAAAACTTGTTTTTGTAAGAACATCTATGATCACCTGTTACATTTTTAATCAACTCTTCTCTTTAACTGTGAATAGGGATCGTATCAACTTCTAGATTCTTATGACTTTATCAAGTTTTGTGTGTTTGTGTGTATGAACGGTACTTTGATTCATGGTGTTTTTAAAAGTATTTTTCAATTTAAAATATATTAAAATAAATTTTTTTAGGTTTTTTTTAATTTTTATATATTAGCGCATTAAAACCATTCAAAAATATCTAAAAATATCAATTTAGTAATTTTTTTAGAAGAAAAGCACTTTGAAAAGTAAGTTATAACACAAAAACAAACACTCACATGTGTTAGATACTTAGATTGAGTCATTGACGAATTTATTTTATACATTTTTATTTTAGATGGAAGCTTTAAAAAAATATGGGAAAGAAATTTTTTTGCCAATATATCAATACATGTATGCATTGTTTTAGAACTCGACTTGATTTAGCGGGTTGATCCATGATTTAGGTGATCCAAAACCTAGGCTAAACCGGATTTCAACAAAAATAGAAAGAGAGTTGATCTAAAGTGATCTAATAAAAAACGTAGATTGACTCACCACCCGATTAGCTTGAAAAAAACTTAGTCAAAACTTGTTAACTTTATTCTTTTCTTTTAACTTTTTTCCAAATGATATAATTTTTGCTTTTTTTATAAAATTAAAAAAATTAAGCACCTCAATTGTGAATTGAAAATTATCTCGGTTTAATTAATCTTTAAATCGAATTTAATGATTTGTCTAATTTTTTTTTATTTCCAATTTAGCTCGTGCTCGGACCCTACCTATCTCCTTGAAAAGAGATGTTTTAAAGGTTTTTCTTCCACAATCATTCAGCGAATTGAATAGGAGGCAAATTGAAAGTGAAGGTTAGAATGATAAGCTTCTATATATACTTTTTTCCGGATAAAAGGGAAAATGTATTGCAATTATTGGCCCCTATATTTTATCACTTCACAATTATTGATCATTCAATATTAATGTAAGTTACTCCTACTCCCTTCCAAGATTATTAAAAAATTAAATTAAATTATGTTGGAAATTATTACTATTATTATTATTTTGTAAATTTGTAAATCTTTGTTAAAAAAAATTACTTGCACATAAAAATAAATATGCATAAAATTTTAAAGAATTAGGCATAGGATTAATATGATAAATAAAAAAAAATTCATGCAACATAAAAATTATTCAATCAAATAAATATTGAATTAAAAAACATGCTATTAATACAAGTTTAGGAAACTTACTTGTTGAAGACAATAAAAGGAAATAAGAAATTTAATGTTGTTGCCAATGATTGAAACTTTTCTTTAAGATGTAATTACTCGTCGCTTGATGCAAACAGTCTCAATGCAAATGCCTCTTAGAAATTCAACAACGTTTTATAATGATGCATTTATTTTTAAGGTCTATGACCTTACTGGAATTGACTCAATTTTTCCCATTACAAAGATTGATTCCTAAAGTCTAGATTAGAAAGAATAAATAGAAGAACAAGTCTTAAAAAAAACAACAAAAAAAAAGAGAAAAGAACTTAAGAATAAATATATTTAGAACTTGAAAACCAAAACATTAATTACTCATAATTCATGAATGTTTATTAATTATGATGAATGTAATATTCATTAATAAACATGTATTCATAGTTCATAAAAATTCATAAATATATTCATTTTTATTATATCATAATTAATGTATTGGTTCATGTTTTAAGATATTTTAGAGGCTAAAAATTAATGATCAAACATGAACTTAATAGCAAAAATTATTTTTTTAATCAAATTCAAGCTCAAACTGATCATAAGTCACTCCCTAATTCACAAAACTATTTGGAATTTGAAACTTTTGTTATTCAAATTTAAAAAATTTTAAAATGATTTCACATTCATTTTTAATTGTTTTTAAAAACATGTTAATAGTCAACATTAAAGTAATTATATCAAATTACAAAATCCAAGATGATTTTAGCTCCAAATGATAGTTATAAAACCAATTCTTATAACAATTTACTTTAAAAAATGATATTATATTACCTCTTTATCTTCACAACAATAAAAGGAATCAAATAATATCAATAATTAACACACACACACACACGGAGAGAGAAGTATTGAAATCAATGACAAATTAAGAAAAAAACTACATTAGCTAGTAGCTGCTACGTACTCTTGAGGTTTGGACTTGCGAAAAAATCTAACAAAATCCATCCTTGTTAATTAAAAACTTGGGTGGATTCAAGGACGTGAACTAAAAAACTAAAGAATTTTCTATCAAATCTAAGAACCTTTTGAACAATGCTTCACTATGATGTCATTATACCTTGACTGCATGTCTATGCTAAGCAAGTCTTCAATATCCATCATCAAAGCTATATTGCATACAATTATATGGTTTTCTAATAACCCTAAAACCTCTGGTCAGCTTTCATGAATTCTAATACATGCCTGGTTCATTTTTAGTATGAATAGAAATGAATCAAGTATTGTATAACATCGTGGTGGAGATTTACTCTGAAATCCGAGATGGGAAAAATTTAAGCACAAAAACAAACCCTTTCTCATTCCCTCCTTGGATATTGGAATGGGTTTTTTTTCTTCGATTGGAACGGTATTCATCGAGTTAGACTAGCAATGCTTCATTTTTTTTATCATGTCCCTAGTAATGCTTATAAAATCCAACTCAGCTCATGATTTTATTTGATGTTTTGGTAATAAGTAAATATGTGTTAATCTGGATTGACTCAAATTAATTCAAAACAATCTCATTTTAATATTTTTTAAAAAAATTAAAGTAATATTATTTTTTTAAAAAAATTATATCCAATTTTGATCGGATTAATTAGGGTGTGAGAGTAGTCAAACTTATATGAATCAAATTTTGGATTTGATGGGACACTAAATTGACTCACCTATGGTTTTTATAACAATGATTATTTGGTAGCTCGAAAGAAGAACAAAACACATAGATCAAACTATTTAAAGCCTTTGGGTCAGTACTCAGTAGCCCAATAAGTTGGAAGCCCACGAACACAGACTCTGGCGTAATAAAATCAATTTTATAGGGCCAAACCAGTCAGAAACCCAATAAATTTTCTAGGGTTTAAAATCAGTGATAATTGTCTCACTGTATATATATATATATCTCCACTTTAACAGAGCTAGGGTTTGGGGCGTGCTTATACATCACTGGAAACGAAGATCTCTCAAAATGGTACTAATCTTTTACCTCCCTTTATATTGCTTACATTTATTTGTTTGGTTGTTGCAGAGATCATGTTTCTTCGTGGTTTGTGTTATTTTCTTTGTTTTTTGCAAGACAAAACGATGAGTTTGTGTTCGTGTTTTTTTAGGATGTTGTGTTTTTTTAATGTCTATCTGTCTTTTGGTACCTGGGATTTGTTTGGTGTTTTTGTATTCATTGTAACATTTTGAAAGATTGAAACTTGGGGTTAAGAATATAATGAAGTTTTTGACTTTTTGATCGTGGAGCTCTTTTTTTTTTTTGGAGCTTGTTCATTGAGTTCTTGATTTTTTGATAGTGAAGGAAGGAAACCCAGAAAAATAAAGTTTTTGTGGGATCGGAAGAGAATGGAATTAGTGATTGGTTAATGTTAATGGTAGCTTTATGTGTGAGAAAGAAAGTGATATTAGGTGTGGAGTTGAAATTGCCTGTAATTGTAGCTTTCTCATGTCGAAGTAGGTTTTAAAGCAGATTTACTGCAATGTGATTGTGGAGGTTATTTTTTGTTGGGAACATTTTTATGTCTGTGTTTTTTATTTACTGAATCCAGTGGTGCTCAAACTATTAGTCTTAGCTTGGTGGGAACTGGGCATGGTTTAAGGTACAATTTATTGAAATCTAGGGTTCTTTCTTGTAAGACTGAGTGAAAGATGTCTAAATTTTAGAATAAGAGAAAGGAGCCTGCAAATGGAGATAGTTTAAAAGGATATGGTCTAATAGAATTTGAGTACATTTGTTGCTTTGCCATTTTGTTCGCTGTCCTCTATTTGTGATCAGATGTATAAATTGCTATTGACCAATGGGAATACCTTTTTTTCCCCCATTTAAGCACCCTTTGCATCAATGTGAATTTAATTTTTCAAGCTGCTTAATCTTGAATAAATACTGGGTAGAGCTTTGGACTTTTGCATCTCAAATCTCAATTGTTTTGAGGTGTATGAATCTCTTGATATTTTTAAATTCTTTTGTCCATTCTTCTGCATTGAAAGAATTTTGAATGAGGTTTGAGAATGGTTGCGAAAATGGGTGGATGTACTTAATCATGTTTTGTCAATTCATATCGTTTGATAATTTGATTTTATAATCTTTTTTATTTAGTGATATTTTCAATCATTTCATTTTGGTGCTTGGTGTATTTGTTTTTTTGTTTTGATACACAGCCTAAGCAAATCCATGAGATCAAGGATTTCCTTCTTACTGCCAGAAGGAAAGATGCACGCTCTGTGAAGATCAAGAGGAGCAGAGATGCTGTCAAGTTCAAGGTTCGCTGCTCGAAGTACCTCTACACCCTTTGTGTCTTTGACACTGAGAAGGCAGACAAGCTGAAGCAATCTCTTCCTCCAGGTCAATTATCAAAAACCCTCCTTGTCAAGTTATTATTCACAGCTTTTAATTGTTCCATGCTTCTCTAGTAATCTTAACTTGTGAAATTCACAAACTCAAATTTGTACGTAGAACCAATAAGAACATGGAGATAAACCAAAAAAATAAAAACCACTACCAACAAGGCATATATGCATCTGCATTAATTATCAACTTGAGATAGTCAGAAGATTTTAGTATCGTTATTTCTGCTATTGCAAGTTATTGATGATAGGTAGTCTTTTTCCTTAATCGCATCTTCATTATTTGCCTGCAGGTTTGAGTGTTCAAGACCTGTGAAAGAAGGTAGTCTGGTCCAAGCTTGTCAGTTGATTTCTAGGAGAGATATGAACAAGAATTTTCCTTTCTTATGTTCCTTTTTTGATGTTTAAAATACTTCCTAAAGGATTTTGGCTTGGTATTTCACTGTGATGAAGTGTTTATGGATCTTTTGGTAGTTAATGTCATCCTGAAATTTATCTGAAGTTTTGTGGTTTTTTCTTTTGATTCTGTCTATAATGTCTACCACACCATCTTTTTCAGAGCTTTCATAGTTATTGGATTCAAACAGCAAGGATATGGTCCAAACATCACCATTCGATTTGGGGTGATAACTTTCTGTGCATTTATCACTTTCGGGTCATAACTATGCATGCTAATTTCAGGTTATATCCTCGTGTGCAAAAGAGCAATTTCAGGTAATAACCTGGTTTTATGGCACCTAGTTCGGCCAAAAACTTGCCAATTTCGGGTAATAACTAGGTTTTCAGGTAAAAACTTGGCATGGAAACATCTAGTTCGGGTAAATACTTTTAAAGTTCGGGTAAATACTTGTAATGTTCGGGCAAAAAAACTCGGCATATTCAGGTAAAAACTTGGCATTTGAGGTTGTGCCTTGGCATGGAAACACATTCTTCGGGGAATAGCTAGCCAAGGTCGGGCCTCAACTTTGTGTACAAGCACTAGTTCGGGCAGTAGTTTTTCTCTAATCCCATATGTTTTCAATTTCGGGTAATAACCTGCCATGGTAACACCCATTTTCGGTTAGTAACTTACCTTGAAACTCCAATTTTGGGCGATAGGTTTACGTGCAAAAACGAAGGGCATCTGAGAGCCAAAAAAGAGCTTACAAAAAAAAAAAAAAAAAAAAAAAATATTTTTTAGCTCCTTTTTTTCTTGATTTTGCAGCTCCACGATGAAGAGGCTAAATAATTTTTATGTTAAAAATAAATCATTTCTACATATCTTAAAAGAGCTCAAGTATTAAAATATATTATTTAAATACTTCTTCTTACATCAATTAAATTTTTCTCTATAGCTTTTCTTAAAAATCTAAAAATATTAATATTAAATATATTAAAATACAAATGGGTGTTAAAATCGATTTTTTTATCAGTGTACATAAAAAAATTTATATTTACACTAATTAAAAAAATCCAAAGAAGCCAAATTAAAAATATGTAATACTATAGCTATATAAACAAAAAAAACAAGAGCATAGTATTATTAAGACTACGATATTTCTTCGTTTTATTGTATATCAAATGTATTAAAAATACAACTAATTTTTCTAAATAATTTTTTATCATTGAAATACACAAATAAATAAATAAACTATATTTATATTATTTAAAAAGTTATATTAACAATTTGAATCCACTAAATAGCATCTCAACTTTTAGATATTCGATCATTGGTTTCTGAAAAAGAAAATTCAGAAGATGATGATGTCCTTGAATTGAGGTGGGGTTAAATGGGACAAGGCTTCAAGCTGTCCTTGAAAATGATTGGCTGTAACAAAGGGGTAAGAAATTCTAAATTAATTTTTTTATCATTTTAATATATTAATATTACAAATAAATTTTAAAAATTAAAAAAATATATTATTTTGATAAAAAAATACACTTTAAAAAAATTAAACTCGAATGACCCTTAACTTTAAACTGGAAAAGAATTGACTCTATGAATGTTCAATTTATAATTCAATTGATCGTATTAATATTAGATTTAAGTTTTTTTAAAAAAAAAATAAAAATGATAAGTTATTTTTTTATTAAAAAAAATAAAACAGTATTATTTTAAAATAACCCGGATACATCTAAATTACCCTGTTTAACCCGACCTTTTGGGGGGCGGGTTTATGACTTTGCATAAAGCAAGCTATCGTGGATTCAAGACGGAAAGCACACCTGCCATATCACTGTATAATGACAAATATACCCTTATTCTTTCACTAAAATGACCCACTAAATCCTTGGAGGACCTTCCTGCGAATCAAACATTTCTTTGCCTTCCAACATGTTTGAATTGTCTCTGTGATTCAATATCTCTCTCTACTGCACTTCAGATACTCATAGTGTCAGAAAAAGAGAGAAATCCCATCTCTCCAAGGTAAGTTGTTTTTCCTTCTTTATTTTTTTCTGTATATAAGCACGTATCTGTTCTGTTTTTATCAATATGTGAACTACTGTTTGGTCACTGAGAAAATACAATGACTTGAAATGGAAAGTTTTGAATCATGGGTTTTTGTTTAACTGGTTGATATTTGAAACCCAGTTTTTAGTTTTTCAAATTGAGTTGTTTTTTTTTTTAATGGAATCTTATTTTGAGTATTTGACTGGTAAAGGAATAGTTATTTAGAGAATAATCAGTGCTCAAGGTAGGTAATTGAATGTGTATCTATGTTTGATAACCGAGAAAATGTGGGAAAAGATAATGAGGGGTTTTTCATTGAGCTAAATACAATAACTTTTCTTTGTTGTTTTTTTGGTATTTCAGTTAATTCAGAAATTTGCAAAATTAAGATTGATTTGTTGTTTTCTGGGAAATTCATGAAGGGTTTTGTTTTTTCTGTTGCATTAATTGGACTGATGGAGATTTCAGCTGCTGAAGAACGTTATGAGAGTGAATTTTAGTTCACGAATTGGTTAAACGACAAGTCTTTTTTGAGGGATTCTACCTGTACCCTTGTTGTGAAGCATTGTCAAAGCTTTTGTTGGGTTGTAACTGTGCAGAAACTAGAAAGATGTTTGGGAAGTCAGTAGTCCAAGTGTCAAACTGCCCTACTATGCTATCTTCGTCATCATTGGTTAATGTATCTCCTGGTTCTTCAAATTTCCTGCCTTGTCTTCGAGCAAGACCACAAAAGAAACTCTTGGGGGTGCGGGCTATGTCAGCAGATACAGGACATAGCCAACCACCACCCTCTTCTTCGGAGAAGATGAATCCACTTGCTGTTGTTTTGGAGGTACCTGTTAATATTTGGAGGCAAACGTTAAAGCCATTAGGTGATTTTGGGTTTGGTCGGAGGAGCATTTGGGAAGGTGGTGTTGGGTTGTTTCTTGTGTCTGGTGCAGTGCTTGTTGCACTCAGTTTGGCATGGTTGCGAGGTTTTCAGCTGCGATCTAAATTCAGGAAGTACTTGGCTGTCATTGAGTTTGCTCAGGCTAGTGGTATTTGCACAGGAACACATGTTAGGATTAGAGGGGTCACTGTTGGTGAAGTTGTCCGTGTTAATCCTTCCTTGAAGAGTATTGAAGCAGTTGTGGAGGTTAGATTATAGAAATTTATTTTTTTGTTTCACCCTGACATTTAAATACTAAGTTTTGTGGTTTTATTAGCAAGTCAAATGCGTTCCCTTGTATTTTTCAGGTTGAGGATGATAAAATTTTCATACCTAGAAATTCACTAGTTGAGGTGAACCAATCTGGTCTTCTCATGGAAACAATGATTGATATTACTCCTCGTGATCCAATTCCAAAACCTTCTGTCGGACCTCTTGATGCTGAATGTGTTAAAGAAGGTCTAATTGTATGTGATAGGCAAAGGATAAAGGGAATTCAAGGGGTGAGTTTGGATGCCTTGGTTGGGATATTCACCCGTATTGGACGAGAAGTAGAGGAAATTGGTGTTGCCAATAGCTATGCCCTGGCTGAGCGTGTTGCTGCTGTTATTGAAGAGGCAAAGCCACTGCTTACAAAGGTGTGATGTGACCTCCTTATGCTTTGTTCTAATTTTGATTGATAATAGATAACGAATACACTTTTTAACTAAATAGCTGTCTCACATTTGCAATCATCAACATGGTTATTGTGAAAATGAAGGCTTTCTTGCTGCACTAGTTAAATGTCGCCTGCAGCCTTATGAAATTTCTTCTGACCTTATTTATCTTGATAAAATATGCTGCATGTGGGCCAATCAGTTCAAAGAATTTGCTGGGGTATCCTTTGGGACCAAAAGAAGTGCAGAATTCGTGATGATATAATATGTCTTAAAATTTTAATAAAATGAAAGAGAGATTTAACTTGAGCATTGCTTTTGTAAGATTTTTAAGAAACTATATATTTAGTTTAGGTGTTCAGGAACTGTCTAGACTCTAGCTTGTTTATTTGATTGATCAAGTAGATAGAATTCTATAAATGGCAATGCTTTTCAGGGTTAAGATCATTGGCCTTTAATTTGTAATTACCATGAGTGAACTACATTACAGGATGTGAGAGCACAGCATTCCATTGTACCAGAAAACTTAAAAAGTGAATAATGTATTCTCATTCCTTTTTCACTAAAACCTCAGCATTATTGTCATATATGCATCATGATCCTTTACAGGTAGGCAATTTGGACAATGGTCGGTAAATTAAGTGTGCAACTTTTTCAACACTTTGAATCTGTCTGCATGTACTTGTCTACTTTGTGATTGAAATTGTTCCATTTATGTTGTCAACATTTAGCTTGTACTAATGCATACTTTGATTTTGATGAAGTGATGTCTCAGATAAAAGCCATGACCGAAGATGTTCAACCTTTGCTGAATGAGGTTCGTGATAGTGGCCTACTAAAGGAAGTTGAGAACTTAACCAGAAGCCTAACACTAGCTTCTGAAGATTTAAGGTGAAATCTCCCGAATACTTTCTGTTATGTCACCTCCCTCCCTCTCCCCTTCAGTGGCCCCCAAAGCCGCCAAATATTTAACACACATCACCTTTTTTACCTTAGGAAACAATGTAGAATGTTCATTGATGTTTCACATTTTTCATTTTAACGTTCATATTTGATTGTGACCTAAATGAGAAATCCAAATATGACCAAAAAGAAACAAAGTGGTGGTTTTTTATGGAAAACTAGGTTTACTGCATCTCTCTCTCTCTTACTAGCTCACAATTATAAACCTTCCCTTTTCTTCAGAAGGGCACATACATCCATTATGACACCGGAGAACAGTGAGTTGATTCAGAAGTCCATTTACAGTCTGATTTTCACTTTGAAAAACATTGAGGTGAGATCTTAATCTGAAACTTGTTACTTTTTTTCTGATAATGCAGAAATCATGAGTGCTTTTGTTTGTTTGTTTTTTCCCTGTTCTGTTTATTCTTCAACAATATCAGAATATAAGCTCTGATATTCTGGGATTCACGGGTGATGAGGCTACAAGACGGAACTTGAAAGCACTTATAAAGTCCCTCAGCAGGTTATTATGAGAGCAAATGAACTGTGAAAATGGCATGGTAATCTTCAACAATTGATTGTTAGATGGCATGAAATGTTTTCCTCATTATGTTAGCATTGATGTAGAAGGGCTCATGCCAGAGTGTTTGTTGAATGTTTTCCCCTGGCCTAGCTAGAAGAGACAGGTAATGCTTCTTTGACGAAAGCATTTTTGTTATAGGAAACCGTTGATTGGCATTCTGAATATCTTTTCCCAACCAAGAAATCAAGTCCATTTCGCAGAAATAGATTACATCATCAAAAATTTATCACATAGTAAAGAATTTTTCAAAGAATCAGAAACTTCCACACGTATCTTGTAGTAAATGTGCACAAAGATGAAGACTGACTATTTTGAAGCACTTACTGTCTTGTGATTGCATTTTACATACCTAGCTTTGTGCTTCTTTTTGTCTCAATGGAAGTCATTTCCCATGGATTTATGCTAGTGTTACCTTGAATCGGGGGGCTTCATCTTGCATTTAGTAGGAAAAACCATCATGTTTCAAGCAGAAAGTAACATTTTCATATCGTGCATTTGGTGTTAGATGAATGGATTTCAACCAACTTCTTTTACGATGCATTTGAGTGCTCCACGACTTGGTTTTCGTTTTCCCCAACGAGCACATGACCATAATTTTTTCTCTTACGAGACCCCAAATATCTCATGTGTTTTTAACAAGCCCTAGCATAGGAGACAAAAAGGAAGGGGCTGGCTTACTGTTCGTTAGGCTTTAGGTATTCCAAACCGAGTTCCAAAAAAATCTGATTTTTTTTTAAATTAATTTTTTTATATGTTTTTAGGTTGTTTTGTTATGCAATATTAAAAATAATTTTAAAAAAATAAAAAAAATATTATTTTAATATATTTTCAAGTAAAAAGTATTTTAAAAACAACTTTTTAGGTAATACTTTTTTTTTCTCAAGCTGTAATAAAAAGAATATAGAATAAAAAAATCAATGCTCTCTTGCTTTTTCTTCTTTTTAACGAGGTAATGGGCTAGAGGGGAGAGCTAGCCCTTCGTTGCTATTCTTCTTGTTTAGGAATAGTGTAATACTCCAATTTCTTAAAAAAAAAAAATGGGGTTGGAAAACGGAAAACTAGTTTTTCAATTTTCCAAATTTGTATTGAGCTTGAAAAACATATTTTAGAAATTATTCTTAATTTTTCAATATAAATCTTACACTGTTTTTCAAATGAAGAAAAGAAATTGACGATTTTTTTTTCTTTTATCTATAAGCATTTTTTTAGCTATGTAAAATATTCAAATTATTACTTCTTTATATCTTTGTTTTATTTAGTGGCATAAATTTAATTTATATTATAAATCTAATGGTATTTTTATGATAATCTTTTATTTAAATAAAATAAAATAAAATAAATATTCTATAATTAGATTATTACAAATACAAAAATATTAAGATGATTATTATAAATTATTTTTAACAAATGAATACGCTTTTTTATTTTTCTATAAAAAAAGAAAAGGAAAGGAAAATTGTTTTTCACTAAACTCGTGTTCTGGTTTCAGCTGAAAGAACTTGAAGGAGTAGTTTTATGAAGATGTCTGATGGATTTTATCTTCTCTCTGCACCAACTTACTGAAGCTTTTGAATCCCTCTTTTTTTTTTTTTTTTACAAGACGGTTCATCTTTCCAAAATCAATGTGAGATCATGGATATTAAACTGGATTTGGAGTTGACTTTTAGCATAAAACTCAGAGTCCAGACTAGGGTTGTGTCGACCTGTGAGCTAGGCCTGGTGTGAGATTAATCATTTTGTTGAAGAGGTGAAAAGGAAATTCATGACAGCATCCTCGAGATCTATGTTTCTGATTTCTTTGTCCCCTTTTTTTAGCAAAGTTCATGATACAGGGACGTAGAAATAATATTTTAAAATGTTTTTTTATTTATAAATATATTAAAATAATATTTTAAAAAAATAATAATTTATAGTGTATTACAAAACAATCCAAAATCATGTAAAAAAATATTAATTCAAATGTTTTTACAAATATGGTTGAAGCGCACTCCCATACACACCCATAATTAACGTGGGAAGCATCGTTTTGTTGAAGAGGTAAGTAGGAAATTTATGACAGCATCCTCGAGATCCAAGTTTCAGATTTCAACAACTCGAAGTATTGAATATTTTCAGCAAAACCTTATCTACTTCTGTGTGCAAGAATGGGAACGGTTAACAGCCTGCTTTGTCATTGTTCTCTCATTTGTTTTTGCTGTCAATCCTTTCTTTCACTGCTCAAGCTTATGTTCCCTCCTCTTCAAGATTCAAGTTCATCAATGAAGGACCTTTCAGAGACTTCAATATTGCTGAATATGGAGCTCGACATCGTGCCCTGGCAATTTCCAATAACCCATTTTACCTCTTCTTTTACACCACCACCCCGATGCTTTCACTCTTGCCCTAGGCAGTGGAGGGCCTGATTCAATGATGCGTTGGGTTTCGGAAGCAAACCGAAGCAACCCAGTTCGTGAGAACGCTACGCTCACATTCGGCAAAGATGGAAATCTTGTCTTGGCCGATGCTGATGGCCGCCTTGCCTGGCAAACTAATACTTCCAGCAAAGGTGTAGGTGGCTTGAAATTGCTTTCCAACGGTAATATGGTCCTTCATGACAGATTTTGATTATGCTGCAGATACACTCTTAGTAGACCAAGCTCTTCGGCTTGGACATGCAGCAAAACTCGTGAGCAGGGCTTCTGATTAACTCAACATAAACGGGGTCTATAGTTTGGCGATGGAGTCTAAGAGATGAGCAATGTATTACAGAAGTCCAAATTCCCCTGAGCCATTAATTTATTCCCGGCAGGAATGAAATTAGGATTGCGATTAAATTCTACAAATACTATGTCATCAAGTGATCTCCTTCTAATTTTTTAAATAAAACACAATTAAAAAAAATAAAAATTGAATTTTTTTTTAACTGGGTCAAACCCAGTTCAATGCATTTAGCTTTGAACCGGACCCGGTCCAGCCGGAACGGTGGCCAGAACAGTGGAGAGTGACTCCACTGATCACGTGAACAGTGGAGTTTCACTCTTCACTGGACTGTCCGCAGGTTTGCGGAAAGCAATTGAGAGCTACTTTCCGCAAACCTTTGAGAGGATACATGTCAACTTTTTTTATTTATTATTATTATTATGATTAGGTTGATCATAAGAAATATTAATTTATAAAAATAATGTAAAGGTCCATTCTTGCCTACCGTTGGTACTACTGTTTGATCATAAGAAGCTGGTGGAGCGATGGTGATGTTTCTGCAAAATGAATACAAAATTAGTCATGCTTGGTCAATTTGCCATTCCAAAAATAATTGCTAGGCACTTCTCCATACGTTATCATCATTATTTTCTTGCAAAAAGGCTCAAGGTATTCTAAGTTTTTATATTATGGAGATTAATAAATTCTTTTACAGTTTTTCTTCAATTAAAATCCGAAATTATAATACAAGAAACAACTCAATTTCTCACATAAACCAATTCGTGAATCCAATTGAAGGGATCATCCAAGCAAAACTATGAAGTTTCCTCTAATTCTTTAGTCCCCTTTTCTCGTGAGAGTTTAAGTCTAGTATAATTATTAAAACCAACCAGTTACAAGGTCTAAATCATAAATTATAAGGATTAATCTCGATTAATTTTTCAAATTATGTCCAAATTAGGTACGATTGACCAGATTTTAAATCAATTCTACATGTCAATCCAATTTAATAACATGAATCCAAGTCATTTGAGCAAAATGAAATAAATTTATTACTTAATCGAGCGCTCTTGCACCGAAGATTAACGAGGCTAAGCGATTTGCCGAAGCTGTGGGATGTAAAAATACATCGGTAGAGGAGCGTTCTTTTCTATATTAAAAGGGAAAAAAAAGGTAACATGAAAAAAATCAAGAGGAAGAAATCTTTTCACTTGAAAGTGTTTGGGTTGTGTTCTTAACTCATCGGCATTGTTAATCCTTTTGCTTAGGGATCAAGTGAGTGCTGTCAAGAAACCAAACCTTCTTGCTTTATTGATAATTAACTATAAAGCAGAAAATAATTACAAGCCCTTTAGCGTATTTTAATCCTTAATCAGATTACTTTATTCCTTGTTTTCAAGTGGGTGAACAAATTTCCAATAAATAAATAAAAAGTAACAAAGAAATTATTAGGTAATAAGTCACAAAAAGGTGTGTAAATGTGTCGGCAATCATGAGATGAGTAGTTATTATTTGAAAAAAAAAAAAAAAACCCTGATCTTGCTTGAGAGTTACACTATGCCTTTTTTTCATCTTCATTTTTTTATTTTATTTTTTATTTTCTTAGATTTTTTTGTTGAAATATTGGAAATTGGAAGAAAATTTAGAGTCCACCTGATGATTGTATTGTCTTCCAATCAAAGTCATGCCTCGTTTTAAACGAACAAAATAGGTGTCAAGTCTCCATCAATGGTGCCATATCAACCTTTCCTAAATTAAAAATTAAATTCATATACTATTTTCAAACACACAAAATAATAATAAAAATAATCTTATACTTTTCCAATAAAAATATATATTTAATTTAGTTTCTTATGATCATCATGTACAATTCGGATATAGTCTTGCGAAAAACTTAGGTTGTGTTCACTTCTAGAAATAATTTTTTTTAGTTTTCGTCTTTAATTAAAAAACAATTTTTTATTTTTTTTTAGTTTTCTAGATAATTGAGAAATAAAAAAACACGTATTCTTAAGAAAAATAATTTTATTTTTAATTAAAAATATGTTTTCTTAATTTTTCTATTTAAAAAAATTAAAAAATATTTTACAAGTAAACATTGCCTTATTTTTCGTTGTGCAAAACAATATTCAAGAACACCCTAAAAGTTTTTTTTAAAAAAACAGTTAAAAACTAAAAATGTGTGTTATCAATGTGTTTGGGAACACAGTGTAAACCATGTTTTCTAAAAATTCAATTTGTTTTTTAAAAATTAATTTTTTTATATGTTTTGGATCGTTTTGATGTACTAATTTTAAAAATAATTTTTAAAAAATAAAAAAAATATCATTTTAATACAATTTAACATGAAAAATATTTTAAAAATCAACCACAATCACCGTACAAAACAGTTTAAAATCTTTAGAAGTCCCATGCATTCACATCATTTATGTGCATGAAATTCCTTAAAAAAATGTTCGAGCTTCAGAATCTATCAAACATGGCTGCAATCATTAGATAAACTTTTTGCAAGTGGCTACTACCATGATTCAATAAAGCATTTTTATTTTGGCATGTTTTGGTAGTGTGATGTGTAATATTTTTTAAGATATTTTTATTAAAAATATATTAAAATAATTTTTAAAAATTTGCAATCTGAATACATTAAAATTATTAAAAAACAATAAATAATATTAATTTAATATATCTTCTTAAAAAAAATCAATATAGAAGAACAGAATAAAACAATATTAAAATCAGCCATGGCTGTTGTGAAATTGACGAGCACTGTGCGTTGACTGACTTGGTCATGTCAAATGTCAACCATACGCATCAAAGAGATGTCCTCTGCTACCTTTCTCTTTCTGTCAGTAAAATGCCCTTTTCCTTTGTTGACTTTAGAGTACAGCTTTTGATTTTTTTTAAAAATGATTCCTTTGCGTGTGGCTTGCTCGGAGCACAGTGCTTTGCTGTCTTAATTGTGGTTTTTCCTATCCAATCAGCACTGTCTGAATAAAAAATAATACTGGTATAAAACTGCAAAATAAAATAGTTTTTATTGCGTGTTTCCCTTAGTTTCATGATTTTATTTTAATATTGTTTGATTTATTTTGTTAAGATTTTGATGATAGTATTATAAATTTCATGATTTTCAATTGTGATTTTTTAAAATACCACTCTTTTTAACCATAATATTTATTGAATTATGTTATTTTATTAAAGGTTTTTTCACGTGTATTATTTTATTAATTTTTTCCTTGAAAATCATGATAATGGTTTATCGTTGTTTTTTTTATATATTAGAAATTTTATCTGAAGTTTTGATATATCTTTAAAGTCATGTTAGTTTTTTAGTTTTTTTATTTTTTTTCTTTTTTCTACTCAAAATTCATGCTAGCAGATTTTAACTATTTTTTTAAAATGTTGTTGAATTTTTAAAATACCACTCTTTCTAACCGTAATATTTATTGAATTATGCTATTTTACTAAAGTTTTTTTCATGGTGTTATTTTACGGTTGTTTCCCGAAAACTATGATAAAAAGGAGATTTACTTCTTAATTGAATTGTCCAAAATCTTGTCCACAAAGGCAAGTAGCCACCAACTTTGGTGTCCAGTAATGGCCAAAATGGTTCAAAATGCAAAGTACTCAGGTCCTCCATCCAATCCTTCACCTCCTTATCGCTCAAATTATTAGATGTTTGACTAAGAATGTAGAGTATGCATGCGTTTTGATTCTGGATTTTGCTTCCAAGTATACACATTAACTGATATAATTGGAATTATTTAATCTCCATATTCAATAATATTGAATTAATTAGGATGATGTTTTTATACAATTATGGAGATAAATATATTAATCATAGAAGTGAAATCTGTCAAGTATATCAATCGAGGGATGCCTTAGGGCTCACACGTTTAAAAAAATCGTTTGATTTTTCATTTGTTTTCAAGTTTGTAGGCACGTATAAGAGTGCATTTTTTTTTTATTTTTCTAAACAATTAAATATTTATGAAAGCACCCAAAAGAAATTATCATGAAAAAACTTTAAGATGGCTGCTAATCGTTTTCAACAACATGGAGACCTGAAGTACAAGTTTAGCGAGTTGATCCAATTTAATTTAAAAAAATATAAAATCAATTAAAAAAAATTAAAATTAAAATTAATTAAAAAATATTTATGTATTTTACAGTGTTTTTCACTTGAAAATACATCAAAATAATATATATATATATATATATATATAATTTTTTATATCGATATATCAAAACGATTTAAAAATATATAAAAAAATTAAAAAAAAAATCAAAACTTTTTAAAGCACGATGTAACCGTAATACATGAACCAATAACCGTAATGCAGTACCTACGCAATCTCGGTACTGTGAGGTGAAATCTAGACATCAGATGAACGATCTCGTACACAATTTTTGTGGGGCAAAAGATAACCCAAATCATACAAGGCATTAAAAGAAGATGTTGAGCCTATGTTGGTAACACGACCCTATGTGTTAATTGCAGGAGACAGAGCCAAATTGTTGTGGGGGCAAATATTGCCAACTGACCTAAACCTAATCCTATGGAGATTAATTAAACAATCACTTAACCTCGTCTCCTGCCTGCCTACTTGAAGCCAGGGTTTCAGGCGCGCCACGACAATCCGTCCTAAATTGTTGTTGTTGTTGATATTATCTAGGGTTCGTTTGGGAAGTTTGCAGTTTCCTGATTGTACTTTCATCTCTTTTATAAGCTCAATAAATGGGATGCTTGCTGCAATAATATTACCATCATGCGTCATGTTGGATATTCTTACATGTCGACGAGGATATTGGATTGGCTTTCATACGTGTAATTAAAATTTGCTTGGGAATGCAGTAAAAGAAAATGCTTTTGATTTTGGAAGGTGCAACCGTGTTTTCAAATGAGGCTTTGAGCTTAATGATAGCAACATCATGTTTTTAGAGGAAATGCTGGGAGTTCGACTCCATGCATGGAGATGAAGAGTAAATTTCTTTAAAAGAACATGAGAAGTGTACTCACTAAAAACAAAACATAAATACCTTGTACAAAATCAAATGCTTTTTTTGAAATCATGAAAACCTTCGGACATGATTGAGCTTTTTTTGACTGAATTCTTGGCTGGTAACTGATATGCGAAACAAGTTTTTATTAGATAAGATGACTATTTGATGCTTAAGTTAGTAAATATAAAAGAAATCCGTGTGTGAAGAGATAAATGTGTGGAGAGAGTGTTTGTGTGGAGCAATGAGAATAATATATAATTCCAAGTATGCTTGAGCGAGCATGCTAGCTTGAGTCTCTTTTCTTACCTTGTGATTTCTGGTATTTATAGATACTAGAGGTCATATAAGTATATTTGATGAAAAAAAACACAATAAATAACATCTGATTTCTTAAAATGTTGAGTTATTGGTGGTGTATCATGCTTGTCATTGGTCGATAAATTAATACTTAAAAAGTAAGTCATTGGTGGAAAGAGTGGTTATGATAAGAGAGTTGATGTAGAGTCAGACTTATAAATGATTATTTGTGGAAATGTTGGTCTAAAACAACATAAGAGAGGTTATTGATTAGCAAGAGAGGATTATATATGTTCAAGGCTAAGTTAGCTCAAAATCCTTTTCTCTTTCTTTTTTTTCTTTTTTATCTTCGTGTGAGTTTAAATCAAGAATATTGGGCCAAAATTAAAAAGGATTAGGTAAAAAAACAAATAAAGAAAAAGAAGAAGTTCAAAATAGTCAATCTTGGCTGCCGAGAGTCACCAAAAGTGAAGCATCTCAACTGATGATGCTATTAGCCCAGTCGAGATTAAGATTGCAAAATAGCAATTTTAATTTTTTTTTTAAATATGCAACATCATTATTCATACTCTAACTAAAGTAATCATAATACCTTTTTGTGTCCAAGAGGGACCAAAGTTCTAGAATTTGGATGACCTTGAACTTGAAAATAAAACAATAATAATAAAAAAATTATGTTTTTCCTTTAAAAGAAGACTTTTAGTTTGAAGGATGTGATTAAAAAGTTCCAAAATCTTAGAACTAAATGTAAACTTTAACAGGCAGGACTCGGACCTATCTTTGTAATCAAGTACCTATGCCTTCCTTTTGGAATATGGCCCCACAAATTCTCAGTTTCTATGCATCTGAAAGAAAGATTTTACTGCCAGAATTTCAGGCACAATAAAACCAAAATAATATAATTACTTGTACAAATACATGTGCCCTATGAGTAACCATTCCTTTCTCTTCCTTGAAGCACTGAAGAAGAAGCTTAAATGGGTCCACCAATGACATCCACCACATGCTTCATATTGTGAATGTGAATCATAGGCCTCATTGGTCAGGAAAGAAAAACAAAAACCCTAATTGTTCTTTTTTATAGAATAAAAATAGATTAGAGTCATTAAAAAATAGAGACAGGATACAACTGCCATGCTATCTTGGAGATGTGACACCTTTTCAGGTAGCCGACACGCCATTACATTGTTCCTAACACCCCATTACTCAAGCACATGCACGCATTTGCATTCTCAAACACATAATTAATATAAATACAAGAGAGAGGAGAGAGAGAGAGAGAGAGAGAGAGAGAGAGAGAGAGAGAGAGAGAGAGAGAGAGAGGAGGTCGTCAACAAAAACGTTTTGGTATGTTGTAGAAATAGTATTCTTGAATCAAATTACATGTTAGTTAACGATTATCTAATATGTTTTTTTGTGATTCATGTTGTTTATGATTCATATATTATTATTATTTATGTGTTTTAATTTGATATATGTTTGTTGTTTTAAAAAATATGTTTTCATCAATCGTGTTTTGAATAGATGGTTCATTGTTTTTATGATTGTGTTTTTTATACAAATTAAGATGATAGAGGGTAATAATCCTCCTTTTTTTAAGTCAACATCTCAAGAATACACTCAATAAATTCTTTAACTAGTGAAATTATATATGAATAAGATTTTATTTTTTAAATACCACAGATGATATAACATGGTAATAAATCTATGAAGGATAAAAATCCTTTAAATAGTCAAATAATAAAATAAATTGCTTTATCTTTTTTAAGAAGATAATATATTACTGGAAAAATAAGTAACTTAATTAATCCTTTAATTCCATGACAAGATTCCTCTACCAGTTTCTGCAAGAATTCAAGAGACCCTCTTGTTTCATATTCCAAAACCAAAAACAAACTCTTCCAGCTCAGTAAGTACAATTTACAATTCCCTTTAATATTCAGTGACTGAACTCCTCAATCCAATGAAAGAAAGCTAGTTAAAGAGGGTTAGGTTTCATTTTTTTTCTTGGACACATTGAAGTGTTACCAGTTGTTGAGCATATGTCAATGTGTCAGGCTCTGACACCTCTTCTCTCTCTCTCTCTAGATTGTACAGTAAGCCTGGCATCAATTATTCTCTTTAGCTTTTCATTGGTTTGTTGCAAAGTTTTCAGCTTCCTATGATCACATGATATGATATCCCTTGGTACATGCTGCACTTGTCAAAAACTATCTAAAGCTTCTTTGGATGTGCTTTGTCTTTGAAAAAGGTTGCCTTTTTTAACTCCATTTTGATCTACATCATAAATTTCCAAACTTTCTTGGGCTTTTTTTTATCGTATTTTGGTTGTCTTGCGATGAGTTGTTTGCAAAAGATGCCAAATTTTATTGAACAGTCCTTTTTCTCTTTCTGGGTTTTGAGCTTTTGAGGGCACACTTAACTTGCTTCTGCCAAGCTGTACACCATTATCACTTCTCAGAGCATCTTTAAAGGAGTTTTTAGTTTCTGGGTTTGTTTTGTTTTTATTGAATAATTTATTATCTTGAAAAAAGTTTCCATCTTGGTTGGTTTTGGTTGTCTTATTTGGTGCTCCTTAGGGTTTTGATTATTGGGGTCTGGTTTTGTTCATAATTTTTATGTTGGCTGGTGTCCTGTGTTTGGCCTCTGAATAAATTATACCCACCAGGCCACCATTATTAGCTCAAAAGCATTTCTTATCTGGATCTTGAGCATTCCATTTCTCTCTCTTTTGAAACTGATGTGATGTTGAAATCTTTTGTGTTGACAAATATCATTTGGGTTTAAACTCTAAAGGTTGATCATTTCTTTCCTTCTGTGACAAAAAAGTTCAAATCTTGATAGAAAATTTCCAATTTTTACAGTCTGGGTATTGACCAAGACTCTTCCTTTTCAACTGTATCTTCAAGTTCTCCATCTGGGGTATCGTTGGAGTGATGCGAATAGAAGGTCTGTTAACAAATGGCAAATCTTGTACCTGGAGTGTTACTCAAGCTTTTGCAGCACATGGATACAAATGTCAAGGTTGCTGGGGAACATAGGTCATCTTTATTGCAAGTTGTGAGCATTGTACCAGCATTAGCAGGTGGTGAGTTATTCTCTAATCAAGGGTTTTATCTTAAGGTATCAGATTCATCTCATGCCACTTATGTGTCTTTACCTGACGAGCATGATGATTTAATTCTTAGTGATAAAATCCAATTAGGCCAATTTATTCATGTTGAAAGGCTTCAACCAGCCTCACCAGTGCCTATTCTTAGAGGGGTCAGGCCAGTACCTGGGAGGCACCCTTGTGTAGGGAGCCCTGAAGATATTGTAGCATCCCAGTCCCCTGGTTTTCTCAATAATAATCTGGAGAAAGTGAAATCACCTAAAAGGGGTGTTTTGGGTGGTTGTAATGTTGGAGAGAAGGATAAATCAGTGGGGGGTAGTGCGAATGGTAATTCTCATAAGGAGGCTTTGTCAGATAAGAAAGCGACTCAAACCAGATCAAAGTCTCAATTGTCAAAACTTACACTAGATTTGGATTTGAAAAGGGAACGTGTGGCAAAATCTAAGTCATCGAGTTCAAGATCAATTCCTTCTTCTCCAACTAGTTGTTATTCATTGCCTAGTTCATTTGAGAAGTTTTCAAATGGGGTTCGGCAGCAGTCAGTGATTAAGGGATCGGACAAGGAATCACCTAGGATTGTAGAAAAGGCAAGTTCTGTTCGTGGGGCAAGTCCCACTGTGAAGAGGGTGCCGGTGATCAAGAATATTGTTCAGGGGATTGAGTTGGGGGCCAAAGCTTTGAGGAAAAGTTGGGAGGGGAATATGGAGGTGAAGCATAGAGAGAAATCAAATTTGAGAGGCGCCAGACACGATCCAAAGCCTGAAGCTTGGAGTGTTTCTGTAAGTATTATCATCTATGGATTTAGTCTTCTAGCAGAGTATGATTTGTTTGAGATGTACTTGAAAAAACACTTGTTTCAGTTAAGATATAAAATGTTGTAATTTCGGAGTGATAGGCGGTTAAGTCTGATTTCATTCTTTTCTTGATCATGGTTTTCAATGTTCCTCAAGATTCACTAGTTGAGCTTTTTTTTTCAAAATTAGATCCTTTTTATGTGGTTTGATTGGTAAAACTGTTGTGTTGAATTGGTCTATCTCATTCTTATATTGTCCTGATTTCGTGTGACCCAAAAGGTCCTGAGTTGACTCAAAAATGTTGTGCTGTTTACTGCTATTCTCCAATTCACCTTTTCTGTGTTTTCCAACTCTTCTTTGTAAAATTACTATACTCGCCACCTAATGTAATTGTATATGGCAGACTCCAAGAAAAAGTACATCAAGTGAGAGATTGCCATCTAAAGAGGATTACAGGACCCAAGTATCTTCTAAGTCATCCAAAGAGGAGAATAAAATTCAGACATCTACCAAGAAAAATGTTGCAAATGGAAGTTTGGATGAACAAGACAAGTCAAATAAGCTAAGAACAACTGCTGGAAAGAAATCATCAGAGCATGCTAACAATGGATTCCCAGGAAATCTGGTCAAGGTTTCAATAAGTAGCAGAAGATTGACTGAAGGAAGTGTTTCATGGAGTTCACTGCCCTCTTCTCTTGCCAAATTTGGAAAGGTAAAACTTAAATCTTGATGAGTTCATAGGCGGCCTTTCTGTTTTCCGAGAGAAAAGCAGTGGTAGATGTGAGAACATTTCCACATTTTATTAAAGCTCGCCATTTGTTGAGTGTTGAATTATGCTGCCTAAGAACATACCATTGTGTTCTCTTCTAGTGAATTACGTTGAACTATTTTCTGACATTAACTATGGCTCAGGCTTAGCTTAGGGGCCACACCTCCTTTGACGAGGAGGTTGAAAGTTCAAATCCTGTCCCAAAATCTCATCATCAAAAAGAAGTAGAAACAGAAAGTGCAAAGAATTTAATTAGCATTATTCTATGAAGTAAAATAGGTATAATCTTGAATGAATGATAGCAGAATGAAGTCATAGATATCCGTAACGTGGTCTGCACCTTGAAGGCTGGGACCTGAGGCCACTGAAACCTTAATTCTGCTTTCAGCTATTTGCTCTCAGTGGCATGGTCCTCTATATTTAAATGCATGACACAATGCTGTATCGTTCGTTAAGTAGTTAGCTAGCGATTTGCTTTGGGGGATTGAAAATTTTCCACATAAACCAGGACATTGCTGATACGTTAATTATTTTAGTGGTTAAGAGCTAATTCTTTTGATTCCATGGGTATCATCTGTAAACATTCAATTGGTTTCTGGTCTTCTATTAATTACTTTGCCTTTTCAATCTTCACATGTCTACGCATTTTTTATTACAGGAAGTTATGAAGCATCGAGATGCTGCGCAGACGGCAGCAATAGAGGCTATTCAAGAGGCAACTGCTGCGGAGAGCTTACTTCGATGTCTAAGGTATAACTACTCAAGAAATAGTGGTTGATTAGAAAAGTAGTAGAAAATGTCAGAACTTCCCAGTTATGTTTACAATTTCTTTATAGCTTGGATTATATGCACTCCATATTCGAGTAATGTTGGAAAAACCAAGACAACTTGAGTTCTATTTGCTTGATTAAAATGTTGGGAACACGAGAAAAGTAATTTTCAGGAGCTTCTTTGATTTGACTTCTCAGATGTGTAACTATACTTAATGTTTTCTAGTGTATAAACAATTCAGCTTAAGCTTTTCCTTTTCTCCTAACAATTTGTCCTGTGCCTCTTTCCTCTTGCAGTATGTATTCAGAGCTGACTTCCTCTGCTCGGGAAGACAACCCACAACCTGCTGTGGAGCAGTTTTTAGCTCTTCATGCAAACTTGAATAATTCTCGTTTGATTGCCGATTCTCTTTTTAAAATTATTCCAGCTGGTTCTTCCCCAGATTCTAATGACAGTCCATCTGAAGAAGCGCTAAAGGTCACATCTGATAGACGTAAACATGCAGCCTCTTGGGTTCAAGCTGCTCTGGCCACCAATCTGTCATCCTTTTCATTATTTACCAAAGATGCTACTTCAGCTCCTAGTCAAGGTCAAAAGCCTATTGCCAGCAATCAATCCATTTTAGTCCTTGAAAACTCGTCTAAGAATACCACAATGAAAACTCAAGGGAAAACGCGTCCAACAGTTGGCTCCAAGCTTGTAGCCACAGGAGCTTTCCGCAAACCAGGGGATAACTCTACCGTTAGTCAAAAGGCACCACCCCAACCTCCAGCAGAGTGGATCAGAGGAAATGGCCTTGATGAGGCCGTGGACTTGGCTGGAATGTTGCGGATGGAATCCCAGGATTGGTTTTTGGGATATGTTGAGAGGTTCTTGGATGCTGATGTAGATACCTCAGCTTTGTCAGATAATGGTCAAATAGCAGGGATGTTGACGCAGCTCAAAAGCGTGAATGACTGGTTAGATGAGATTGGGTCGAGCAAGGATGAAGCAGAAACACCCCATGTTTCATCAGAGACCGTTGACAGGTTACGGAAGAAGATTTACGAGTACCTTCTTACTCATGTGGAATCTGCTGCCGCTGCACTAGGTGGTGGATCACAGCCATCACCGGCAAACCGAAGTATAGAAACTAAATCAAAGAGGTGATATTATTAGTTTTTACAGCTTGGCCTCATGCAGCGTTGGAGATGCATATAATAGTAACATACCATTAGAGCTGTGCCCCTTAACAACCAAACCAAGTGGGCTAAGGAGCTCAGTGCTCTATTCAATGTACATAAATCCTACATGGGTTTGAGGTATAGATCACTATTAATTATCAAAAAAAGCATCAAATGTAAGTGCAGGGTTTTTTGTTTTTGTTTTTCCCGAAACTACACAGAATTAGAACAATTCCATGAACTGGAAAAGCAATATTTTCTCTCGTGTTGGAATGTGTATGAAAGTTTCTTCCATAATATCATCCATATTGTGCGTTTTAGTATTGCTTATGTTAATGATTATTTTTTAAAATATTTTATTTGATTGATTTGATTAAATTTATTGAGCCAATATTATTTTATTTTTATATAAAATAATATCATTTTAATAAAAATTATTAATTTGATAACTCACATAACCTAATAACCCAAGTTATTTTGCAAGTTAGATCCTTGGATTACACTCCAACAAAACCACCACCACGATCTCTTGTATATAATTTCTTGTTTCAAGGTTTTCTCTAACTCCAAACTAAAGTTTGATATTGTTTGATTGTGCGGCTTAGCGTGTTTTTTTTTTTTTTTAAATTATTTTAATTTATTGATATCACATATAAATTTTAAATAATAATAATAAGTTATTATTTTGATATATTTTTAAATACAAAATACTTTTAAAATAACTTTTTTCGCAGATACTACCTTCGTATTTATTTGCTGCTCTCTCCATTGCTAGTTTATACTTTAATTTTTTTAAAAAAGTTGAAACCAAGGTCAAAATTGCTAAAAAAAGAAGAAGAAATTAAATAGAATTAATAAAATCTGAGTTATAGTTACCATATTCAAAAAATATTTTGCAGTGTAATAAATAATTAGAAACAAAATTTCTTAAAGAAATTGTCATCTTCATCTTCTTTTTTTCCCTCCTTGGTTATCAATATCACTCTCAAGTCTTGGTAGATGTTTGAACATTCAGGCTGACCCAAGAAATCTATAAAGCAATTAGCAAGTGTTCAGCAACTTAACCAAGCCCCCGAGATTTTCTGCCATCAGTCTTGGTTTCACATCACGGACCACGACGAACGGCAGACGAGCCAAAGTCATGATTCTTGCCATTCTTGTCCTTTCAAAAGTCATGTAGTTTGAACTATGAAGGTGTCTTCCAAGTCCTGCCTGCCTAGCAATAACTTTGCCAAGTCATTGCAACCAATAGAAAATGTCCAAATTCCTCCCCCTTTCACACCACTCGGGTTATTTGAGAGTGTTCTAAACTTTAAAAAGAAAAGAAACTTTATATTTATATATTTATAGGGAGGTTATTTATGGAAAATCAGTGTTAACACAAGATTCTCTCCCTTTACTATATAGTGCAATTAGATCCAATCACCTACATCACTGGCACTTGGCCAACTGGTTTACCAGAAATGGAGAAGAAGCTAAGACTACATGTCGTTCAAGCCTTAAAGCTACTATTTTTGCTCTTCACTATCCACTGTCTCTTCCTCTTCCCTGTCACTCTCTCTGAAATCTTCTTTGAAGAACGTTTTCAAGATGGGTGGAAAGATAGATGGGTTTTATCGGACTGGAAAAGAAGTGAAGGCAAAGCTGGTACTTTTAAGTACACAGCAGGGAAATGGCCTGGCGATCCAGATGATAAAGGTATATAAACACGTGTTAAAGATTTTATCTTTTTGAGTTTATCTTATCCGGGGTTTGATTTTTTAGGAAATTTCGTGTTTCAGGTATTCAAACATATAATGATGCAAAGCATTTTGCTATATCTGCAAAGATATCACCTGAGTTTAGTAACAAGAATAGAACTTTAGTAGTTCAGTATTCTATTAAGTTTGAGCAAGATATTGAGTGTGGTGGTGGGTATATTAAGCTGTTTTCTGGTTATGTTAATCAGAAGAAATTTGGTGGTGATACTCCTTATAGGTAAAGAAAGTGACCCTTTTGATTTTATTGAGGTTTGAGAATTGGATGGTGGCTAAGCTTAAAGTTTGTTGTGTTTTTGTCCTTGCAGTTTTATGTTTGGACCTGATATATGTGGGACTCAAACAAAGAAGCTTCATGTTATCATGTCTTACCAAGGACAGAATTATCCAATCAAGAAGGATTTGCAATGTGAAACTGATAAGTTGACTCATTTCTATACATTTATTCTTAGACCTGATGCATCTTACAGTGTGTTGGTTGATAATAGAGAGAGGGAATCAGGAACCATGTATACAGATTGGGATATACTTCCTCCGCCGAAAATCAAAGATACCAAAGCAAAGAGGGTATGATAGGAACTTGGGATTGAGTTTTGGTTCAATTTTTTTAGGGAAATGTGGTGCTTAGATTATGAATTGCTGATGATACTGTTGTTGATAGTTTGGTGTTTTTGGTCAAACCAAAAATGGTTGACTTTTATTATCTTACAGCCGGCGGACTGGGATGATAGGGAATATATTGAGGATCCTAATGATGTCAAACCAGAGGTATTGCCTAATAATCTGTTTAATAATGTGGTTGAAATAGTGATCTATACATGTTCCTGATACATTTTGCACTTGTTTTATCTGCTTTGACGTTGCAGGGATATGATTCTATCCCCCGGGAGATTCCTGATCCTAAGGCTAAAGAGGTTTGTTTGGTGCCCTCATTTTAGAATTTCCTATGTAATTTTCCCTTTCTCGTCTGGTTGGGGTTTGAAACACACTATTGGACTAGTCATGGATTAACTTGCCTTTATATGGCAACGATGTTCTAGGAAGATGTCTTTCTATTTTGCTCTCCCTTATTCAACTTGACGATTGGATAGTTAGGTTATAAATAAGAAGAGATTATCTTGGTTTATTAGTTGATTTTAACAGTCACAGCCTGGAAGACATAATATAACAGGCCTTTCTCTGTGTTGCTGCTTTGAGTAGCCTGATAATTGGGATGAAGAGGAGGATGGAATATGGAGGCCACCCAAGATACCAAATCCAGCTTACAAAGGACCATGGAAAAGAAAGGTGCGCATCCATACTACTAAACAAAAGTTTGAATAAATTACTCAAGCTGATTATAATGATTATTGAATTAAGTTGTTATCCTGATACTGCAGAAAATCAAGAACCCCAACTATAAAGGAAAATGGAAGACTCCATGGATCGATAACCCAGGTATGAATCATTCCAGTAAGGCAAAGTAGTTATTTTTAGCTATTATTTGGGGGAGAATGCTTAGGACCATTTTGCATATTTAAGTGTTCAGGAATAGGAAAATGAGCATGTTGGCCTTTATATCAGCATTTAACCAAGAATGGAGTAGGCGGTATGTTCAAATTGCTGAAACTTGGTACTGGATGTTAGGCAAGTTTGTTGTTGTATAAAAAATGAAAATTTCATTCTGGGCTACTAACAGAGCATAGCAAAATGAGTTAGCTTCTAGGTTGCAGTAGGAATGTTTTTTAAATGAAAAGCAAAATGGTTTTTCATTGCAACTAGTCCCTTCAACAAGGTTGTGTCTGAAGTCTCTCAAACTATATGGTCAATCTAATAGCTTTACCAGATTTCAGTATCTAATTTCATTTTGTAAATACTCACAATCCTCTTTTCTTTTCTTTTTTCTCAGAGTTTGAAGATGATCCTGACCTTTATGTGCTAAAGCCCATAAAGTATGTGGGTATTGAAGTTTGGCAGGTGGGCTCATAACTACTTTCCTTCAACAGGAGATCCTTGATATAAATTGTTTGGGGAAAAGGAGCAGACTAATAATACCAAAAAGAGTAAAATTTCGTTATTTGAAATAAAAAAAATGGTTGTTTTATCTGATCTGACAAATACATTTGTCACTCTTATATAACCTGGCTTTGCTTATCTGAAGTCATCTGATTAGGCAAGATAGCACATTTTATTATATTCATATTAGTAAACTGGTTAACTGGAGTGCTGGCTAGCTTTTCATTCTAAATTGAAAATCTATTGATTTCAATTCATTTCCGGTTGTAATGGCTTTTTGGCTCATTTCTACCCTCTTGAGGAGTTTGGATTTGTACTCAAGTCTTTGATTTGTCCAAATAACCAAGCTGCCTTGCCATTTGAAACTGATTTGAACTTCTCATTGTGCGTTTTTGGCAGAATGATTGAACTCTTTCATAATTTTTGTTTTCAGTGGAGTTTGGATTTATGCTTCTAATAAGACCCATACTGAGTTACTGTAATCTGATAAGATCAGGTATTGCATTGCAGGTGAAGGCTGGTTCAATTTTTGACAATATATTGATCTGTGATGACCCACAATATGCAAGAGAAATTGTGAAAGATGTATTCCAGAATAGAGAGGTGAATTATCAATTTTATAGTCCATGTGGCTGATTGGTTCTGAGGAATATGGCCTGATTTGGATTATCATTTTATGTACATTCCAGATCGAAAAAGATGCCTTTGAGGAAGCAGAGAAAGTGAGAAGAGCTCGAGAAGAAGAGGTGACTTACTTTGTTTACTTGCTTTTGGAAATATGCAATTTTTTTCTATAACTCTACTTTTAACCACTTTTTGAGCACTGTCCAATTGATTTGAATCATTGCATGAGTAGGAAGCTCAGAGAGCTAGAGAGGAAGGTGAAAAGAGGAGGAAAGTAAGGGGCTACAGGAAGCCTCGTAGAAGGGTATAGTATCTCTTTATTTCTTCTCATCAAAACTTAGTTGATACTTTTAATCTTGCATCTCTTGATTGGTAGCTGAATTAACTTTATATGATATCCCATGCTCAAATAAATAAACTTCTTCTGATGCTCCAAACCATTTAAAAATGTGAGGTACTACTCATAAAACCATTTTCAGATGATCTTTTCATAATGTTTTATTGAGAAAGAGAGATGAACAGCCAAGGAGTCACAGAAGTAAAACATCATTTTTTGATCATGATCATTGTGATGCTTTTTATTTCTTTAGTGAATGTGATTTAACATAATAAGATTCTTTTGCAGCACGATCCTCGGGATTACTTGGATGATTACCATGTAAGCATATATTTGGCACTCTTTCTCTCATTTTTCCCATTGTAGAACTTTTTTCAATAGCATCATAGCAAGTGGTAAAAGATCAATGGCACATCTCTACCGTAGGCAGGAATTACTTGGTTCAAGCCTTTTATTTTTCATTGCATTTCATAAAAAAATGGTGCCTATATTTTTTATTAAACAAAAAACAATTCTAGCAAATGAACTCTAAGGTAAACTGTTACATCATCAATGTCTTGGCAATGAAGACAGTATTCAGCTTGAGGCTTTCTGAACAATGATACATTATCTTCACTGAAAACTGTTTCATGCTTTAGTTCAAATAATTTAGTCTGAGCTCGGAACTTTCCTTTTGCAGGATGAACTATAAGCTTTCCATGGCTGGTTCCATCTGTGTCTTGCAACTGAAAGAGATACCAAGTTTCAGATTTCTGAAGGCAGCATTGCCTGTCTAAAGCATGTCATGCTGTTGCACCTCCTGTTGTATTGCTGTTGTTGTAACATTAGAGACTCACCAGGGCCACCGCAACAAATAACTTGCCCAAGTTGACATGGCAATTCAGCCACTAAGGTTTAAGTGGGCTCTCGTTATTTGAGTTGACAGTAAATTAATGGACAATTTTGAGGCTAATCATTGAAAATTCTTATGGTTTGGATGGATTAAGGATTGTTTATCTGTTAAAACTTCATCTGCATGAAATCTTTTTTGTGGTTTAAACAGGGCAACTTGTGCCAAGTAGATAGCTCATAGACCGGGCATGAGCTATCTAACCTCTACTTGTGCCAAGTAGAGGTTCGATCTCCACAATATTTTATTTTCCATTAAAAATAGCAAAATCAGATGAAATGGATCCTTTAATATATGGTGAGGGGCCCTTCAAAGGAAAGGTGGGACCTCCTCAACATGGCCTGAAAACACTGGTGGACCTAACGTCTCGAATTTTTGTCTGTTGTTTGGACTTTTCCAGATCATCTCATTCCCATCTATTTCTCTGCGCCTTTTGGAACGCGGCATAATTTACGTTTTAAAAAAAAAAAAAATTTTTAAATATCTTTAGATGATTTTATCATATCTTCTATAATGAATAAAACCAAACAAAAATTAAGTAGAATAATATCAAAATAAAAAAATTGCAGTCCATAAAAATAGAAAAAAAAATCAAACAAAATAAGAGGCTAATGATATTTAACAATAAAAAAAAAGGTGACAATGATAATCCCATTGGACAACAAAACAAATGTGTGAAGGGCATTTGTCAAGTAATTTTCTGTATTAATCTTTCATTAATTTATTAGATTTAAATATCAAGATCACTCAAAAATTTATAAAATTTCTTTAAATGTATTAGGTTAATAATACATCTTTGATATTATTCAAGTAAATTAATCCTCATTTGGTATTCAAGCTGTTAAGAATATATTTATTAATAAAAAAATATCTAAAAACAATATAAAAAATATTGTTCTTCTATGTGCATTTTTATGATAATGATGGGATACCAATCTGATATGATTTAATATGTTAATTAATCTAAGAATATCTTTTTTCCAATGATAAAGAAAAAATAATAATTTAGTTGTTTTTATATCTCCTCTACATGTTTTGAAAAATCACATTATTAGTTGAAGGTAAAATAGACTAAATTATAAGAAAATTTAGAGTGTAAATTGTTACACATACAAGAAAATATAAATTGTAATTTTTATCAGCATGAAAAATAAATATAAAAACAAATAAATTATAAAATAATTATATATATATATAGATATATATTTTTTTTAAAAAAAATCATTTTTTAGCATTCCAATTCTGCCGACCCATTTTCCTTGTTAGTCACCAAATTACTTCAATAATAATATTCATCATAATTATTCAGGTGCCAACCCACACCCATCCAGAATAACTCTCTCTATCTTTCTCTCTCTAGAAAAAAAAAACAGAGAAATAAAAGAAGGGGAGTGAAGTGATGCAGATGATCTCCAAAGCATCCTGTGCCATGGCTACCCTCCCTTGCTCCAGGGTGGGGTTGCTTGCTTCCATTTCTTGTTTACTCAAGACCCATTTGATTTTGTTGAATGTTTTGTACTTTAGTGTTGGTTTAAACTTTAAAGTCTCTTTCTTTATGGGAAATGAGTGATCTTGATGTCTGAACCCATTTGAGAGATTGGAGAATCCTTGCTTCTGTTTTGTTTTGGAGTATTATTTGCTTGTTTTTTGTTTAAAGTTTTCATTTTTAACTTCTTTTAAGAAAGCCCATTTACTGTTTTGTACTAGTTTTGATAGTGGAGGTAGAAGGAATGGTGAAAGTTCATTTTTCTTCTCCTAGTGGTGATGTAGGTTTTTTACCAGAAGTTTAATTGGTTGGATAGTAAAGAATCAAGTGATTTGATGTAATGGGCACTTTGTTTTATTTTTTGTGGAAGTTGAGGAGAAGGCATAATTGGTGAATTGTATGTAGACATATGAGCTTTTGAAGACAGGAAATCATCTTGAGAAGCTGAACTTTCTGTATATATTTTTTGGCCTTTCTAATGCAAATGATTTCGTCCATCTATCACTTTCCATTTGCTGCATTTGGTTTTTCATAGCAGGAGATGATTTTCCTTCTTTGTGGAATAGGTTTGGTGTTTATTTCTGGTGATGTAGTGGATAAAACTGTGGAGATTGAGATCCAGGACCTTATATTTGTTTCTCTTACATTGTTAGGTGAGGAGTGGGCTTTGCATATTGCCAGGCATGAGGCAACTTAGCCTTAGTAAAGGTCTTGTGTATGCATTCACGCGTTTGTTGTCTACGCCATTTAAAACCTTGCGTGGAGCAAGTCGAACACTCAAAGTTGCCCAGTTTTGCAGTGTTTCTAATATGTCATCCTCATTGCAAATTGAATTGGTAAGAATCTGTGATGTTTTTATTTTGCAAGCACTATTGTAATTTTGAAGTGTTGAGTGCTCTTATTGTGAATGGATGCCTCGTATCATTTTTTGCTACCTTCATTGCTTCAGGTGCCATGTCTTAAGGACAATTATGCATATCTCTTACATGACGAGGATACAGGCACAGTTGGAGTTGTCGATCCGTCTGAAGCTACACCTGTTATAGATGCTTTAAGTCGGAAAAACTGGAACTTAACTTATATACTAAATACTCATCATCATCATGATCACACAGGTGGGAATCAAGAGTTGAAAGCAAGATATGGTGCAAAGGTATGCAACTGGGTTCCCATTTTCTTTCTTCTCCCAACTTACATTGGATGAGATTAGATGAATTCAAGGAGCTTTGATACAAGAGCCTTATAATGGTCAAAAGCCAGAGTTTCTATTCACCGTTTTAAATCTGCTTGTATTGAGTCTAATTCTTGAAACTTAGCTTAGTCTAAGGTTTTCAATGAATGCTGAGGATTCTTCATTGAGTATTAAGAGAGTCCTGCATGGTTGTTTGTAAAGTAGCTCTCAAAATTTTCTGTAGTTTTTACGGTTCCACTTCTTGTTTGTAGGTAATTGGTTCAGGAGTCGACAGGGATAGGATTCCTGGCATTGATATAGTTCTGAATGATGGGGATAAGTGGATGTTTGCAGCCCATGAGGTGCAAGTAATGGACACTCCTGGCCATACCCGAGGTTGTATTTCCTTATTGATCGATCTAACATTAGGAAATCCTGTCAATGATAGATATTCATGAGAATCATATCATTATAATGTCAAAATGGTTTCTTTTCTTCTGTTAATTTTGAAATGACACTGAAAATGCATGTTAAATCAATGCATTTCCATGCTGTTCCAAAAAAGAAAAAATAACGCATTTTCTAGAAGCATGAACTTGTGATTCACTACTAAGAATAAAACTCATGAAATATGTAAAACGCCAATATAAAATCCAAGTCACATGAAATAGTTATAAATGCATTGCACATTGGAAGGCTGCAACAGGTCATAGCTTCCAATATCTGTCTTGCTTGCCATTAAAATGGGGATCTTAGAATTTTCTGTTTGGAGATTATCCAGTTGCATGGGACATGTGGTATAGACTCAATACAAAAAATAAAGGTGAAACAGACATTTTTTTGTTGGCTTCATCTAAACCAAAACAGAAATTTTGTCAATTTTGTCAGTAAATTTCAGTCGTGTCTTCATATTTTCTAGTTAATTGCATACATGGATAGCGCTGGTTATTTCTAGTAGGGTGGTGGACGGACTTCTCTTGTTGGTTTTGGGAGGAGTAAAGGGTGTAAGACTTCATGGTTATGCAGCTACTGCAGTTTTTGTTGTTCTGACGTTCAGCGTTCATTTAATTGTTATTGTAGGCCACATTAGTTTCTACTTTCCTGGTTCTGGGGCTATTTTTACCGGAGACACTTTATTTAGTTTATCATGTGGCAAGCTTTTTGAAGGAACACCTGAGCAGGTAATTCTTGACATTTGTTCTTTGTTTTACCATTATTCTGAGGTTCAAAACTATATCTAATGATGCACATATTGGGTTGGACTTTCCTATTTGAGAAAAAATGTTTCAGTACATGAATCTGCAAGGTGAAATTATTTTCAAAAGAATCATTTCATCCTTTTGACTTGAAGAGTATTGAATTGTTAATGATACATGTTTTCTGAACCTGAATGCTGATATATTTCCCTAGCTTTCACCGCCCAATAAAAAGAGATCTGTGATTTTGAACCTCCAAAAAAATCGTTTTCTTTTCAGTTAATTTTTCTAAATCTCTGCCTTTACTTTACAGTTCACAAGTTGTACATTTAATGAAATATTTTATAGTTAGAAGGGGACATCCATGCAGTCAAATCTTGAGATGATTGGGTGAAACATTGGAGGATGGGATAGAACTACTTCCAATTGTGTAATCCAAATAGCAGGCCTCTTAATTAACCAACAGAATACAAGATGAAGCTAGTCACTTGATTATTATATGTATGTAATGCCTCTCTGCAGTCAATATTTCGTTGTTAAAAATGGTGTCCATATTGAAGGCATTGTGGAAACTGGTTGCCCTTTTCTTCGTGTTTCATGATGATTTAATACTATAGCATCTGATTGTATTTGTTGCAGATGCATTCTTCCCTCAGGAAAATTGTGTCACTGCCTGATGATACAAATATATATTGTGGTCACGAATATACATTGGTTGGTCGCTGTTATCTTTGTTTTTTTTATCCTGCTTGCATGATCTACTAAAGGTCAAAGATCAAGGCCCTAACGACGATGCATCTTTTCTGACAGAGTAATTCAAAGTTTGCACTGTCTATAGAACCAAATAACGAGGCACTCCAGTCGTATGCAGCCCACATAGCACATCTTCGCAGCAAAAGTTTTCCAACAGTGAGTCGTAAGCCTTTTTATTTGTTCTTTTGAAATAACTAACCAATGATGGGCTGCCACAATGCCTGAACCCACCCCTACCCTCAAGTTCACAATGAGAGCAGGATCCAATCCTATGCCTCTAGTACAAGGCCAGGAGAATATAACAACGGAGTGATGTGCCGCTGGATTTTCTTATTTCCTATCTTTGTGATCTAGAATGAAAATTGATTTTATGATTTGTGCCTCTTATCAGTCTTGACAACGCTCACATAGCCCTTCAACTCGTTAGAGATTCCTATCCATGATTGAGCTCATGATGTTTCAAACTGAAACCTTGACTTTTGAAAGGTATCTTGCCTTTTGGAAGCAGATATAGGCACCAAATTCAGTTGCAAGTCAAGCATTTGCCTTACAAGGGATGTGTGTGCTCCTGTACGTGAGTACATACCCTCTTTGGCTTTATAGAAGCACTTAAAGTTTTATGTCCTTAGTTTTCCTGCCTGGCTCCGGCTATTAGAGTTTTTAATTTTGTAGAACCGCACAACCTTCCTCATGGATACGCCTTGAAATGGTATTCAGTTTCAGTAAACTTGAAGTAGCTTGCAAGCTGAGTTCCTTAGACATAAACAATCTTCATAAATTATCGATCAACTTGATTTAATTTCATAGTCTTGGATGTGTTTTTATTTTCTTTGCTTATCATTGAACTTTAAATTTTATCTTTTTAAAGTTTAGCATAGAACGTGAGTTTTTCTGTCTTATCAGATTCCAACTAAGCTAAAGGTTGAGAAGGCTTGCAATCCTTTCCTCCGTACATCAAGTACAGAAATCCGGCAGACCTTAAACATTCCAGCAACAGCAAGTGATTCAGAAACCTTAGGCGTCATCCGCCAAGCGAAGGACAATTTTTAGATCACATACAAGATTATCAACTTGTTATAGGATAGGTGATTCAGCTATGTATTATTCTCTGCGGGTTTTGATATCTTGAATTTCCTTCGGATTCTCTAACCAAAAGAAATAGCAAATCCTGCTTTCTTCTATTTGGATAAAATGGTTTAATTTCGTACCAGCTCAGCTTTTATTAGCTGTGAAAACATTGCGAAGAAGGTATTCATTTTTGGTTCTGGTTCATGCATGGTGCCATTTCTTCCACTACTGTAAACACTTATTTTTCTGCTGTTCGACTGAAGTTGGACTGGCAAGAGCTTTGACTGTCCTGTTCGGCAAGTGCCGCTCCATGTAGCGTGAATTATGTTCAGCTGGTTCAAAGATGGAGAGCTGGATTTTCTCTTTTTGATTATAAATTCAGAAAACGAAATACCAAAACTAAAGTAAAAAAGTTGGCTAGAGTCCGTGAGGCTGCATTACTTCTTCTTTTTTTCCTTTTTGCCGTGAATATTTCTTGACGTGGATAATCTGCTCCAACACATAGTTATTAGACTCGGCCTAATCCCTGAAGTTGATATTTCTCTGCTGAGTCAATTAGATTAGATATGTGTGACCTAGTCAACCTCGACACTGAAAGAAAAACATGGATTCAGGCGATGGTAGTGGTTTAGAACAGAGCATGTATCTAGGAACTTAAAATTTAGGAGACAGACACTGAGGGACCACGGTGCCTTTTGCCATGACTCCTAAACACTTGCAGCTAGGAAAACCACTCTGCACCATTTATTAATCAATGGCGTTTGTGGGGTGAATAATGAATTGCTTTATCATGGTGGGACACCAGCAAATGAAGGCTGGTTTTCGTGGAGTTAGGAAGAAATCTGGCCCCTCCATGCTAGAAAAAAACAAGGAATTGGGCAAGGTATGGCAGAGACTTCTTGTGTCTTGTGTTGTGGGAGAGGTTGCTTACCTCTATCCGCTTCGTGTGTTTGTTTCTTTTGGTATGGTAGGTGATGGATGGGTTTACAACAAAGCTGAAAAAGATCTTACATCACTCCCCTCTCCCATTGAAGAAACTGGCACCAAATCCATGAAGTTGGCAGGCACAGTCACGTCTCTCATGGGAGATCTGCTCTACTTTTAAAAGTGTATTTTAAGAAAAATTTAATTTAAAATCTAACCCATGAATTTAATTAAATTTGACTAAGTCAACTTCCACTGGGACCTAATTTAATTTAAGAAAAATCTAACCCTCCAAGTCTGACCTATTTAATTGAAGAGGGAGGGTTCAATAAAATTAATATAAATTAAATAACCTTTCACCTAATATAAATAAAATTGATCTCTTTAATTCCGACTAAAAAACATATCATTTATTCACATCAAAAACTATATTATAAGTAATAAAAACAAAAGAAGGATTAGGAATCTCGTAGCCTTGGAAACCTGTAACATTCTACATAAGCTTCCATCACTCATGTAAAGCAGATGAGTGGGCGTTGTCTCTCTTTTAAGCCACTTTCTTGCTATTCAAAAGGCACATCATAAACTTTTTTTATTTTCAATGTCTTTATCGGGTGATTAGTGGTGATGGATTGGTAACACGGTGTTGTTAATTGTTTTTTAAAATAATTTTTATTTAAAATATATTAAAATAATATATGTTTTTAATTTTAAAAAATTATTTTTAATATCAATACATTAAAATAATTTAAAACTATAAAAAAAAATATTTAAATTTTGTGCAA